>CM059878.1:20061965-20661965 GCA_030490815.1 Acer saccharum | reverse complement strand
AATATGCTTAGAAGAGCCACAATGCATGCACCTAGGAATTTTAGAGCTAATGGACAAATGGCTCCTAGGAATGACCATGTTTCACCTAGGATGAGTAAACATAATGACTATTATTGCTATGCGGCCCAAGTTGCCTTAAAAGCAAATGCCTCTAACACTTGGTACCTTGATAGTGGGTGTTCTAGGCACATGACCGGAAACAAGAGTTTCTTTGAATCTCTTGTGATGGAGGATGGTGGGTATGTCACCTTTGGTGATGGATCTAAGAAAAAAGTCATAGGGAAAGGTAATATATCTATTCCCGGTTTACCCTCATTGCCCAATGCTCTCTATGTTGATGGCTTGCAAGCCAATCTCATTAGTATATCTCACTTAAGTGATGAAGGGCTTTCGGTTATGTTTGGAAAAGTTGATTGCTTTATTCTCAAGAAAAATGGGCAAGTTTTGTTGAAAGGCAAGAGATCAAGTGACAATTGTTATTGTCTTGAGTCTAATCTCATCTCTTGTAACTTGTCTACTAGTGAGCAAATTGAGGTGTGGCACCAAAGACTTGGCCACATGAATTATAGGGACTTGAAAGTCCTTGATAGGTTGAATGTTGTTAGGGGCCTTCCCAAGTTTGGGAAAAAGGTTGGGGGAGTTTGTGGACCTTGTCAACAAGGAAAGCAAACTAAAAGTGTGCACAAGAAAGGCAAATACCTCTCCACCAAAGAGCCATTGGAGCTCATCCATATGGACCTTATGGGTCCCATTCAAACCGAAAGTTTAGGTGGTAGAAGGTACATTCTTGTTGTTGTTGATGACTTCTCTAGGTTTACTTGGACTTACTTCCTTAGAGAAAAGTCCGAAGCCTTTGAGAAATTCAAAATGCTTTGTGTCAAAATTCAAAATGAGAAAACTTCTCACATTAAAAGCATTAAGAAAATTAGAAGTGATCATGGGAAAGAATTTGAAAATGCTAAGTTTGAAAACTTTTGCAATAGCTTAGGCATTTCCCATGAATTTTCGGCCTCTAGGACTCCTCAACAAAATGGTGTTGTTGAGAGGAAGAATAGAGTCCTCCAAGAGATGGCCTGAGTGATGTTGCTTAGCAACAAATTCCCTAGAAATCTTTGGGCCGAAGCCATCAATACAACTTGCTACATAGGGAATAGAGTTTTCCTTAGGCCCGGGACTAAACAAACATCCTATGAGTTATGGAAGGGTAGAAAACCCAATGTGAGCTACTTCCACATCTTTGGGAGTAAGTGCTATATACTAAATGACCGGGATCAACTTGGCAAGTTTGATGCCAAGAGTGATGAGGGTATTTTCATTGGGTATGCACTTAATAGCAAGGCCTATAGAGTTTTTAATCTAAAGACTCAAAGTGTTATGGAATCATCAAATGTTGTCTTTGATGATTGTAGGCCCAAACATGATGACCATGAGGAGGATGTTTGTAAGGTGAATGACCTTCCTTTGAAGGAAAGTGGTGAGACTTCAAGTGATGTGAAGTCAAACCAAGATGAAGATGATGATTTGCCTCTTAATAGAGTTCCTCCTTTGGACTCTAATGAACCCGCTCCTTGGGTTAGAAAGCTCCATGATAAGGATGATATCATTGGAGATGTTAGAGAGGGTGTTAGGACTAGGCGTCAAATAGCTAATCAAATTAGCTACACTTGTTATACCTCTCAAATAGAACCCAAAAAGGTTGATGAAGCCTTGGAAGATGAGTTTTGGGTTCTTGCCATGCAAGAAGAGCTAAACCAATTTGAGAGAAATAAGGTTTGGACTCTTGTTCCTAGACCTAGAAACACTAATGTCATAGGCACTAAATGGGTGTTTAGGAACAAATCCGATGAGGATGGCAACATTGTGCGAAACAAGGCAAAGCTTGTTGCACAAGGGTACTCTCAAATTGAGGGTATTGACTTTGAGGAGACTTTTGCTCCCATTGCCCGTCTTGAGTCCATAAGGCTTCTCTTATCCATTTCTTGTGTGTACAAGTTCAAGTTACATCAAATGGATGTCAAGAGTGCCTTCCTCAATGGCTTATTGCATGAGGAAGTGTTTGTTGAACAACCCAAGGGGTTTGTGGATCCACACCACCCTTCTCATGTCTATCGCCTCAAGAAGGCTCTATATGGATTGAAACAAGCACCGAGGGCTTGGTATAAGCTCCTCACTCTTTATCTTGTTGACAATGGCTACTCTAGAGGTAGTGTTGACAAGACCTTGTTCATCAAGTGCACTAAAGATGAGCTATTCATCGCTCAAATTTATGTTGATGACATTGTATTTGGTTCCACCAACCAATCCAAAGTTAGACAATTTGTTGAAGTCATGTCTCATGAGTTTGAAATGAGCATGGTTGGTGAACTAAATTATTTCCTAGGCTTGCAAATCAAGCAAATGCATGATGGGATCTTCATATCCCAAGCTAAGTATGCTAAGAGCCTAGTGAAAAAGTTTGGCCTTGAGAATGCCAAACATTGTGACACACCCATGAGCACCACCTTGAAACTTAGCAAAGATGCTAGTGGAAAGGATGTGGAACAAAGTCTATATCGTGGCATGATAGGTAGCTTGCTTTACTTGACCGCAAGTAGGCCCGATATTTGTTTTAGTGTGGGTGTTTGTGCTAGGTACCAAGCTAATCCCAAAGAGTCTCACCTTGTGGCGGTGAAGAGGATCATTCGGTTTGTGAATGGTACCTCAAATCATGGGATATGGTACTCCTTTGACACTAATCCAAGTCTTATTGGATTTAGTGATGCCGATTGGGCGGGAAATTGTGATGATAGGAAGAGTACATCGGGCGGTTGCTTCTTCCTTGGGAACAATTTGGTCTCTTGGTTTTGTAAGAAGCAAAACTCAATTTTCCTATCCACGGCCGAGGCGGAATATATTGTCGCCGGTAGTGCTTGCACTCAATTGATGTGGATGAAACAAATGCTAGCCGATTATGGCTTGGAGCAAGGTACTCTTACTTTATTTTGTGATAATATGAGTGCCATCAACATTTCTAAGAATCCCGTCCAATATTCTAGGACAAAGCACATTGACATTAGACACCATTTCATAAGAGAGCTAGTTGAGAGCAAAACCATTGCATTGGAACATGTGGGAACAAATGACCAACTAGCGGATTTGTTTACAAAGCCCTTAGACACCATTAGATTTGGGAACCTTAGCAAGTCTATTGGGATTTGTCAATTGGGTTGATTTGGTGTGTCTTGACCCCATATGGGGAGCTCAAGCAAAGAGAGCAAAGTTGCATGATCATGCATTGTGCCAATTTGATACATTTTATGCCTCTTAGTTAATTGCTTGAGATGATTGGTTGTGCATACTTATATGTATTTTTCTTAATAAGTGTGCTACATTGCCTTGCTTGCAATCCATGTTATATTTATGCTCAAACATGCATTTTTGGATTAGGAGATGTACTTTGGAAGTACTTTTTGAATGACCTTTAATTGATCTCCATGCCATGATGTTTCTTTTTAAATGACATGCTTAAGTTGAAAAGTATGAGATGAAATTGTGAAATGTTTGATTGCAAATTTGTGTGCAAAAGCAATATTGAGACTTAAAGTCTCTCTTTCTTTATTTGTAGAACAAGGCTACTATCATACGAGTATCTCACCCGGAAAAATCAAATAGGGTGCAAAGTCGCTCATGTCTTGTTTTGCCTATAAAGTTGGATATAGTTGCTCTTTATTTTGAAATACTAAAATTCTATATCCTTGCTTTTTCCATGACAAAGGGTGAAATTGGTTTGAATTCTATTAGAAACCTTTGTTGTTTGTTTTGCCAAATACCATTGTTTTTGATCTTAAATGCAACATGTCTTGCATGCAAAGAATCCTTGTCACACATTTCTCATCAAATAAAACTCCTTGAATCTCTCTTATTTGATTGAGGTGCATAAAATTGCCTATATGATTGCATATATGTTCGTGCTACAAGCTCTCCTTGCTAATGCTTACCCATTAGGGGAGACTCCCTTTGCCTATCTCATGACAAAAAGGGGGAGTAAGGTTTGGGGAGAATTTGTGCTTCTAGGCATTACATTTAGGGGGAGTTGAGAGTGATTAACCCATGTTGGGAGTTGATTGCATTGAGGGGGAGTTGATGTTGGGAGATGATTGCATTGAGGGGGAGTTGCATTGCATTACATTGCTTGTTTGATTCCTTTTGAAATGACATTTCTTTTGTTATTAGCATCTCTCACACACTTGTTCTTGAAAGGCATTTTTCTTGTTGATTGTGTGTAGGTTGGTTTTTTTCTACAAGCTTGGAATTGACTTGAAGATGTTCAAGACTTAGACTAGGAGCTAAATTGTAATGTAGAAAATTTTTGTTGACCAATCTTTTGTTTTGTGAGGTTGCTATATGAGTGGTGATTTTGTCACGAAATAGCCAAAGGGGGAGATTGTAAGTGCCTCACTTTTGATTGGCGTATTTCGTTGGCAAAATCACAATGGGGTTCTATATGTAAGGGTAGCTTAGAATGGAAGAAAACCTCATTGTGTGATCAAGAGCTTCAAGGAAGGTAGAATTCTTGACTTACTCTATTTTGAAGAGATGTAGTTGCACACACTCACATTTTGCATGTTTTGATGTTTGCATTTTGTATTCCCAAAGCCTTGCCATGCATTAGTCCTAGGAATACAATTGTTGCAAAGGGCGCTGTTCAAAGCGCCCTACAAGGCGCTGTACGAACAGCGCCCCCTTCAGACCTGATGGAATGGGTCATTTTTTTGCATCAGACCTGATGCATTTTTTGGTAGGCGCTGTACGAAAGCGCTGTACGTACAGCGCCCTACCTTGGCCGACCAGATCAGTGTTCCGGCGCTGTTCAAAAGCGCTCTTCTGAACAGCGCCCATGAAGAAGACCTTTCATCTTCTTCTATAGGCGCTGTTCAGGTCGCCCTACGTACAGCGACCTGTATAGCGCCCAAGGCATTTCCAGGCCACTTTTCCAAAACGATGTCACTTCACTTGGATCCCATTTATATATGTCTTGACAGCCTTGGCTCATTTTTTACACCAAAAATTACTCATTTGAGAGCTTGTTGAGCATCTTCCACTTCAAGGTATCAAGACTTCATCTTTAAGCTTCAAAATCACAAAACCCTTCATCTTGCATCTTTCATTCATCATCTAGCATGATTCTAGGTTGATTTCATTTAGGGTTTTTAGTTTTGCTCACATGACTTGTATCTAGAACATCATTCTCATATCTATATGTTCTTGCTTTACAAGATAGCCTTTTTTATCACTTGATTTGATTCAAGATTGCATCTTTATGACTTGACTTAGCTTCAAGATTGGTTTTATTGTGGTTTGTGAGTTGTTTTGTGATAGATTATGCATATAGGTCTTTGGTTGCTTATTTGGTGTTGATTTATGCATGTCATCTAGTAATATGATATCTAGGAATGTCTAACATGTGCATCCATGCCTAGATAAGCTTAAATGTCTAACCTTGCATTTTTAGCTTCTTGAGTATTTCACATATTCACCTTAGGTTGTGTTATCTCTTCACTTTAGAGACAAGTCTTGTATTTACCTCTTAGGTAGTTTGCAAGCAAGGAACTAGAGTCACTATTAAAGGCCCGCGGGTAGCAAAGACGGATTAGTAAATTTAGGTGTGATGTGGTCAACCTAATTTGTAATCATATTTGCAAATAGTGGATTCGAGGTTCTCGTGTGGCGCACATAACAGCCCGTGGTTTTTCCCCGTGTGGGTTTCCACGTAAATATTGTGTGTCCTTTAATTTCCACACTTGTATGTTTTTTTTTATATTGACTAGATTGGGGCTTTTTCGTAATTTGGACTAATCTCGAAAAATTGGGTAAAAATGTTTAAAATCTATTCACCCCCCCTCTAGATTACTTTAGGACACGTTAATATTTATTTTCAGATTTCTACCCCATCACCCAAAACATCTACTCTTAAGCACCGCCAAAGTGGCTTTGCAACATCTACCTTCACTCTAGCACTCAAAAATTCCCCTAAACACTCCCGTGACTCTCTGACCTCCAGTATTCAATAACATGTTAATACTGTAAGGGTGCACTCCCAATACAGTATTCCAAAACAACTAGAATATATATTTGTAAGGATTCCCATATCTTGATTGGCTTATTTCATGAACAAACCACGTGTTGGGGATTGCATGTAAGGGTAGCTTAAGTGAGTGAAATTCAAGCTCAAGACCCTTTCATATCCTCAAGGTTGATAAGCACCAAAGGTAAACTTCTATGTGCTTGGTGCTTAATTTGCTTTGAAGAGATTAGAAGCACACACACACTCACATCTCATGCTTAATTCTTTTCTTGTATGTTGTGAATGTGTTGTAATTATGTGCTCATTAATGTTGATTAACATCTCTTCTTGCATGCTTCACATGATTGCATCTTGTATGACCAATGCCATGCCATGCATGTTCTTAGGATTTCATACATTGTGACAGACGCTGTACAAAGCGCTGTTCGTACAGCGCCCATCCTGACCTGATCGAAAATGCATTTTTAAATGCATCAGGTCTGATGCAAATTGTTGTGGCGCTGTACGAAGCGCTGTTCGTACAGCGCCCCTCTGTTTTCCCAAGAGAACAGAGTAGGGGCGCTGTACAGGCGCTGTACAAGGGGCGCTCTACGTACAGCGCCCAAGGCAAAAATAGGGACAACTAATCAAAACGACCACACTTCATTTTGAGACCCTATATATATGCCACTTTGACTTTAGGTCAATCAAGTGAGTTGATTTTTTGATTTCATACTTAGAACATTTTTCAAGAGAAGAAAAATACAAAGAACTCACCTTTAACCACTCAAATCAAATCCCTTTTGCATCATATTTCATATTGCATCTTCTATTACTATATAGAATGCATCCATGATTGGATTTGCATCATCACAACTTGCTTGGTAAGATTTTGATTAAGTTCATCTTATTTAATTATTTTTATTATCAAGCTATTCTCTTTAATTTACTTGTATGTTTTGATCATATGATAAATACAAGATTAGAGAATTAATTGTGATGAATTGATTGAGTGTTGTATTGTGATAGCTAATTAGGTTTTTGATTAATCTTGATTAGCTAAGCTATTTGACATGTCATTTAGCATTTGATATCTAGGTTTGATTTAATTGAATATATCATCATCCTAGATAAGCATCTAAGGTTCCCTAGCCTTGTTTGTTATTTGAATATTCATACATATTCACATAGGTTGCATAATCTCTTCTTAGAGAATTAAGACTTGAGGCTAAGAGTGCTTAGGCCTCAAGCAAATTGGAATAGGGTTGCTAATAAAGGCCCACAGGGTAGAAGTGAGGGGTTACAGACCAGAATGTTAGACGAGGTCTACATAGGTTGTAAACTTCATTTCAATTAGTGATTTCGAGTTCCGAGTGTGGCGCACTATACAGCCCGTGGTTGGGTTTCCACGTATACATCAAGTGTCATTTTTAATTCCGCACTATATTACACTTGCTTGTATTTTTGACTAGTAGGGGCATTTTCGTAATATTGACTTGTATGCGAAAATTGGGTAATAATAGCTAAAATCTATTCACCCCCCCTCTAGATATAATATATTGATAACACACCTTTAGGACTTTCAATTGGTATCAGAGCGGGTTCCTAGATATACTTAGGTGATCCTAGCTCATTTTAGGTGTGTTGTGCATTTGTGTGATTTTTGCTCATTCGTACATTTTGCATACATTTCACTCATTCATTTGATACAATGAGTGGATTCGGTGGCAACCATGAGGGTGCTTCAAGCACACGGCCTCCTCTCCTCACCGGTGTGAATTATGCCTCATGGAAAGGCAAGATCGAGGCATATGTGTGCCAAATCCATGATAGGGCATGGATGGCAATTGAAGATGGGTATGCACCTCCTATGATGACTCCCACGAGTGGTGGAGAACAAGTACTCAAGCCAAAGGCCTAGTGGTCACCTGAAGAGTTTGAGACTTCAAAATGGAATAGGAAGGCATGGCATGCTCTTCTATGTGCAGTGGATGAAAATCAGTACAAACTGATTCAGAACACTAGGATAGCCAAGGAAGCATGGGATATCCTAGAGGTTGCACATGAAGGAACCGACGTCGTTAAGGACTCGAAGCTACAAGTCCTTCAAACGCAATTTGAGTTGCTTAAAATGGAGGAGGATGAGTGCTTCAATGACTTTGAAGTCAAGTTGATGGATATCGTGAATCAAAGCCATCAACTCGGTGATCCTTATTCGGATAGGAGAGTTAAGCAGAAAATTATGAGGTCTCTCCCTGCTAGGTTCGAATCAAAAGTGACGGCTTTAGAGGAGAATAGTACATATAAGGATATGAAGCCAAGCGAGGTGATTGGAAGACTCCTCGCCTATGAATCTAGGAAGGCTCCTAGTATTTCACCTCCTAAAAAGCAAAAAGGAATTGCTTTGAATGCTTCCAAGGTTGAGAAGGAGGAAAAAGGTAGCTCGGACGAAGACATGGCATTGTTGCTTAGAAGATTCAAGAAGTTTGTCAAGTTCGAGAAGAAGGGCTTTGGATCCAAAGGCCAAGACTTGAAGAAAAAAGCCCCCTTCAAGAGTTTTGAGCCTAGGTAAGAGCATAGTGAGAAGAAAGGGGTCCAATGCTATGAGTGTGGTGGTATAGGTCACATCTCAACGGATTGTGGGAACTTGAAGAACAAGATGGCAAAAGTGATGGCCACCACTTGGAGTGAAAGTGATGACTCCGGAAAGGAAGACAAGTCATCAAGTGATGATGAGCTTACCATCAACTACACGGCTTTTGGGGCCACTTGTGTAGAAGATAAAGTTGTTGGTAAGAATGACTTGACTAGTGATCCCATAGAAGAAAAAGATGAAGAAGTAGCTCTAGAAGTGATAGGCAAAGCTACTCATTGGGATATGGCTCACATTGACTCAAGAGACCAAGGTGAAGGTCTTAATGAGAGAAAAGACTCCATAGGTGAGATGGAGGATGGAGGAGATAGCTCAAGTGAAGATGACTCCTCATCTAACTCTACAAATGGAAGTGTAGAGAAAATGGATGTAAATGACTTTATAGTCAAGTGTGAAAGTTCATTGAAGAAGAACAATAGAAAATTGAAGATTTAGAGGATGAAAATCTTGAACTTTCAACACACAATGACCACTTAAGTAATCAAGTGGAGGCATCCAAGAAGATTGAAGACAAGCTAAGAGATGAGCTAGCTTTGTCTAAGAGGAATAAAGAAGGGTTGAAGAGAGAGCTTGATGAAGCTATAGAGTCATTGTCTAGGATGACTACAAGCACCAAGAAACTTGACCACATTCTTGGTAGTGGAAAGAACCCTTGTGACAAGAGAGGTATTGGGTATGAAGAAACCAAGGAGATCACTACTCCAACCAAGACCGTCTTTGTCAAGAGTTTGGGCAAGAAAGAAGCCTCGCCGGTGCACACTCCTAGGAAGAAAATTGATCTAGGACAATGTTCAAGAAGTGCACAAGTGAAGGTAGCTCTAAAGAGACAACCTCAAGCTCAAAAAGTTCCTCAACCTAACTTCCCTAAAGCTAATATTCATCAAGGGAAGAGGCCAATCATGCAAAATGAAACAAGGAAGCAAGCTAGACCGGTTCAACAACAAAGAAGATTTGAACCCGCTCAACCACAAAGTCATGGGATGGCTCCTATGCATGCACAAGGACATGGTATGAATTCTAAATTTATCCCTACATGTCACTTTTGTGGTATTCATGGTCACATTAGACCAAATTGCTTTCATTTCATTAAATTATGTAGAATCAAAAGCATGATTGAAAAGAGAATGACAAGAGCTAGAATGCATGCTAATAGGAAGGAAAACATTCATATTCATGATCCTATTATTTCTAGACCTCTTGAACCATTGTCCACTAAGAAGAAAAAAGTCATATCTATGTGGATAAGGAAAAATGAACCCGCTTGCTACGAGACTAACAAGTCTCAAATAGGTTCGTCCAAGTCAAATGGACTTGGGAGGTCCATAGGACCTCATGACCTTCATTGATGAAGGTTGGTAATGACCCCATATGGGGATCTCAAGCAAAGAGAGCAATTGCATACCTGTTGCATGCAAATAATTTGAAAAATCTTATGCTTCCTTGTTGAGTGCTTGAGTAAGCTTGGTTGCACATATGTATATATATGTTTTAAATTCAATAAGTGTGAACCTTGCTTATCTACAATCCATGTCATATTTATGTTCAAACATGCATTTTTGGACTAGGAGATTAACATAGGAAGTATGATTTGGATGACCTATAGTTATCTCCATGACATGATGATTCTTAATGACATGCTAATGAATATTGAAAAGCATGAAATTCATATGACATGCTCAAATGAAAAAGCATGAATTAATGATTGCAATTGTTAAAATGCAAAACTTGTGTGAAGAAGCTAATGAGACTCAATGAATAAAGGATCTTGTATCCGTTCAAAGGATCCTAAAATCCAAATGTCTCTCTTTCTTTATTTGTTGAACATGTCTACTATCATACATGTTTCATTCCCGGAAAAATCAAAAAGGGTGCAAAGTTGCTCATGACATGTTTGACTTATAAAGATGGATATAGTTGCTCATAAATTAAAATCAATGAAAACTCTATATCTTTGCTTCTCTTGTGACATTGGTGAAATTGGTTTGAATTCTTATTAGAAACCTTTGTCATTTGCTTTAGCAAATACCATTGTATTTTGGACTTAAATGCTACATGTCTTGTATGCAAAGCAATTTTGTTTCACACATTTATGTCAAAATAAATCTCCTTGTTTCTCTCCATTTGATAGAGTTGCATAAAGTGCATTTAATGATTATGCAAATGACTTGAATGCTATCATCTCTCTTTGCTAAGTGACCCGGTTGGGGACTACTCCTTTGCCTATATCATGACAAAAAGGGGGAGTAGAATGGTGGTAAGGGGAGTTGCAAATTGTGGTAGCAATTATGCATGTTGGGGAGACAACACATTGAGGGGGAGTAACCCATTGAGGGGGAGCATTGCATTCATCAAACATCGCATGATGTTGTTTGTTGTACTTAAATTTCTAGAATGCAAATGCTTGTTTATGCTCTCACTTGACTCATCTCACTTTTTACTTGTATTGGAAAGTATAGAAACTGTGCTTTCAGGGACTGATTATTCTACAACAGATTGAAGACTTCAAGATTTTTTTAAAATATCTCTTTGTAATGTAGATAGTCATTGTTGACCTATAGTTTCTATTTTTTGTGAGGAATCAATGTGAGTGGTGGTTTTGTCACGAAATAGCCAAAGGGGGAGATTGTAAGGATTCCCATATCTTGATTGGCTTATTTCGTGAACAAACCACGTGTTGGGGATTGCATGTAAGGGTAGCTTAAGTGAGTGAAATTCAAGCTCAAGACCCTTTCATATCCTCAAGGTTGATAAGCACCAAAGGTAAACTTCTATGTGCTTAATTTGCTTTGAAGAGATTAGAAGCACACACACACTCACATCTCATGCTTAATTCTTTTCTTGTATGTTGTGAATGTGTTGTAATTATGTGCTCATTAATGTTGATTAACATCTCTTCTTGCATGCTTCACATGATTGCATCTTGTATGACCAATGCCATGCCATGCATGTTCTTAGGATTTCATACATTGTGACAGGCGCTGTACAAAGCGCTGTTGGAAGCGCTGTTCGTACAGCGCCCATCCTGACCTGATCGAAAATGCATTTTTAAATGCATCAGGTCTGATGCAAATTGTTGTGGCGCTGTACGAAGCGCTGTTCGTACAGCGCCCCTCTGTTTTCCCGAGAGAACAGAGTAGGGGCGCTGTACAGGCGCTGTATAAGCAATGCAAAAATAGGGACAACTAATCAAAACGACCACGCTTCATTTTGAGACCCTATATATATGCCACTTTGACTTTAGGTCAATCAAGTGAGTTGATTTTCTGATTTCATACTTAGAACATTTTTCAAGAGAAGAAAAATACAAAGAACTCACCTTTAACCACTCAAATCAAATCCTTTTTGCATCATATTTCATATTGCATCTTCTATTACTATATAGAATGCATCCATGATTGGATTTGCATCATCACAACTTGCTTGGTAAGATTTTGATTAAGTTCATCTTATTTAATTATTTTTATTATCAAGCTATTCTCTTTAATTTACTTGTATGTTTTGATCATATGATAAATACAAGATTAGAGAATTAATTGTGATGAATTGATTGAGTGTTGTATTGTAATAGCTAATTAGGTTTTTGATTAATCTTGATTAGCTAAGCTATTTGACATGTCATTTAGCATTTGATATCTAGGTTTGATTTAATTGAATATATCATCATCCTAGATAAGCATCTAAGGTTCCCTAGCCTTGTTTGTTATTTGAATATTCATACATATTCACATAGGTTGCATAATCTCTTCTTAGAGAATTAAGACTTGAGGCTAAGAGTGCTTAGGCCTCAAGCAAATTGGAATAGGGTTGCTAATAAAGGCCCGCAGGGTAGAAGTGAGGGGTTACAGACCGGAATGTTAGACGAGGTCTACATAGGTTGTAAACTTCATTTCAATTAGTGATTTCGAGTTCCGAGTGTGGCGCACTATACAGCCCGTGGTTTTTCCCAGTGGTTGGGTTTCCACGTATACATCAAGTGTCATTTTTAATTCCGCACTATATTACACTTGCTTGTATTTTTGACTAGTAGGGGCATTTTCGTAATATTGACTTGTATGCGAAAATTGGGTAATAATAGCTAAAATCTATTCACCCCCCCTAGATATAATATATTGATAACACACCTCTAGGACTTTCAATATTCACATTAGCTTTTAGGGGATTCAATGTTCTAGCAAAATGACTTCGATTGCACCATATACAATTTGAAATCTCACTGTTACACATTAAAATCACCATTAACAATACCATTGGTTTAAATAATGGTCAAATATTTATTATTATAAAACCATCATAACGGTCACATAATTGCTCACATAAAATCATCATTTAGTGACAACGCTTACCACTTCTGAAATTAATAAATATAATTATTGTATTTTGAAATTTTTAATAAAATTTCTAATAACCCCCCTCAAATTTCAAAATACACCGAAGAATTACTAGAGGAATCACTAGAATTCAATGTATATGTATTTGTGCCTTTCAGGCTATGAACCATCCATTGGACAACTGATCGTGTTTCACAAGAACTTGGTGAAAAATAAAGTTTCTATGAACCAATGTCCTTTTTATGTGAATAAGAGAGCCAATTGCCCACATCGAATTTTAAATTACTAATAAGCTGTTTTAACGGTGTGCCGATTTAATGGCACTGCACCTTACTGGTTTTCATGAGTGCTCTAGAGATGTGAAAACACCTACAATGTTATACTAAACAACCTAGAGGGGGTAAATAGGTTGACACACTAGTTTTAAAAACTTTTTTGTGACTTATGTCAAAACCTTGGTGAGCATACAAATTAACTTTAAACATGATTGTTATGAGAAAACAATTAACACATGTATGCTCAATTCACCACCCTTAGTCTACAAAACATATACCAACAAACAATGTATCTCATATACAAGATATTCAGTTAAGATCAAATTCCACAAGTTTTACTTTAAATATTACAATGTAAGTACACTAAGTAGAACTACTACAACTTGCTAATGAAGGAAATATATTAAAACCAAAAACAAAGAAAACATGTATTAATATTAATGTTCAATGTATATACAAATATCAATCTAAATACAACTATATAAAAGAATCAAATAATAAGAGAATTATATTTACACAAATGAATTGTATATACAAATATGATCAAAATGAACATTGATTACAAATCACACTTTACACAATCTTGCTTCCAAATATATCACAAGTGACTATTGTACCATAAGATTAAAACATACACATAAACATATATAAAAGAGGGATAGAAAGAATTGACACATGAGATATTTTAACGTGGTAAAACCTCCAAGGAGGAAACATCCAAGGGTTGAACTACAACCATTAGGTACTATATATATAGGATGGTAAATTAGAAATTCCACAAAGTGTCCAATCTTTAGCTCACCTACCTAGTGGAGTCTATGTTTACCCAATCTTATTGGAAAGTACGAAATCCCTCAATGATGCGAAGCCACCATATATTGGACAACATACAAAACCAACATCGATGATAGATTAGAAATTCCTCAAGAGTGCATACACATCCCATGTACCCCGCTCTTTTGGAGTCTATGTCTAACCATACGCCTAGGCTTACCAACATACAAGCCAACTCCCTATCCAAGGCACTCATGCCTCTAGGGAGCCTCCCATGCATGACTATCCGAGTCCTCCCGACTCTAACCATGACTTCTTGCTTGGTTATCCGGACCTCACGTCCTAACCAAGACTTCCTTGCTTGACTATCCGGACTCCTCGTCCTAGTTAAGACTTCATGCCCTTTACAAGGACTTCCTAGTGTGATCATGTGAATGCAAATGATGCAAACAATCAATTCAACATAGAACATGTGATCAATAGATTCCATGGAACAACTAGACCTAAACATGTGAGAACACAAGTAAAGTAATCTAGATGCCAAAACATGAATTAAACCTAGAGCATGTGAAAAACACCTAACACAAAAGCTCCTAGTTTCATTCACACACATAACATATGAATAAATCATTTACATGAAGCACATATTCAAGATGTCATAAACATACACAAAAATGCTAGAATCACAAAATTTATTCAATGAATATTCTAGCCAAAGATTTAGAGCATGGATATATTGATAAATCAATTGAATCATAAATGTCTCTAAAAACACATACAAGAGCCTTAATCCTAGATTACATCAATCAAGGATCAAAACACATTTCAAGGATTATTAATCATAAAATATTTCAATCAAGTCACAAATAATCCTAGATATCAATCTAATCACAATACAACTCTTAAGCATGTGAAAAACCTAGAATCTAAGAAACTAGTTCACATATGTCTCTAATTAGACTTTTGATTAAGATTGATTATGAAGCTATCTTTCTCTATAGCATTCATAATACATACATATACATATAGAAGAAGAAACCCCAAGGTAATTGAAGGTTATAAAAGAAGAAATCCCAAAGATATAAACACTACCTTGGATTCTCGAGCTGGTTCGGTTTTCTATGTGCAACCACTAGAAAGGTCAATAAAACAGCTACCAAATAACTTGGAAAAGGTAGAGGACTCGATTACAAATAATCTCCAACTTGAATCACTCAATTTCAAGTTCGTATGAGAAAGTTATGGTGTTTGGAAGATGAGAAAAATTGGAAAGAAAAATCTGACGGGATTCAACCTTTTTTCTTCTTGAAAATGAATTGGAAGGAATGGGAGAATTTAAAAGGAAGAGAGAGAAGGGAAGATTCCGGCCAACTAGAGGGTGCCACGTCACCCCCTGGCCGTGTGGGGCGTGTGTGCCACACGGGGGCAAAGGCCTTCCCTGGCCATGTGGCCCATGGCCTCCACACGGGGTGGCCTAGCTTGGCCACTTGGCCTCGCTTGCCTCTCCCGCACTCCGCTCGCGTTCTTTGGCCGTATTCGGGCCTCTGAACTCCGATTTCGAATCCGTCTTCGGATTAAGAATCATGACTCCCTCATGCACAACGATGACTATGAAACTTTGACAAAAGGTTGAGAATTCATCTCAAAAAACGACGACGAACATAACTCGATGAATGAGAATGAAAAGTAGCGTAGCTAAGTTGTTTGGACTCGAAACTAAATGAATAAGTAACCGAAATGACCGAAACTCAATAAGGAATCATAATAGAACATGTTCAAATCCAAAACAAAAATATAGAAACAAATAACTCAAAATCACTCACGTATGCCTTTCCTAGATATTGTCCTAGAACATGCAAATTACAATGTTTATCAAATTAAAGCTAATGCATGAGCATACATTACCAAGTGTGTGAAAGTGATATTTAAAAGAAGTTCAATCATGAAGGGACACATATGAATGCTATATGTGTGTGTGCCTAGCCTTGTAATAGAAATGAGGTCTTATATACCTTTGTAGACCGATGAAGCACATTTCTTTTTGAACCCGGCATCTTGCATGAGTTGTGGCCAAGTCTTTCTTTGATGACTTGAATCTTCAATTCTTAGACCACTAAATATTACAAGACAACATCATTTTGATATGGAATACATTCCAAGACAAACCAAAAACCTAACAAGATGCCTTCCTAAGCTCTCATAAGAATCAACCCAGTCCCACACTCAAATAGGTGCACCTCTATCAAGTGTGTATTGCAGTTCTTACACACCATCACTCATTAATTTAGCTATGGAGTTCATTAAGAGCATGTAGCTCAGCCTCGTTCACTTGAACAAGCACTATCTCGTCATAAAGATAGACTCACGAAATATAAAAGCGATAATGCCAACAAGACAACAAGTTACTTGTCGTAAGCTTATGAACCAACTTCATGGGATTTCCAATGACATAGGTAGGGTTACCATCACTCTTGCCTTATGTTCTAGACATAGTCTCATCCCCTTGACATTTGAACCACTAACCTCCTACGTATTAGTTTTTGTTAGAAAATTGGACAGATTTATTATAATTGCACAAAATCTATGCACATTTCTAGATTCAAGCAATTGCTTTACATATTAATTTTCAAACAATTTCCCATTATTTAATAATTGTATCATGAATTTCATCTTCTATCAGAAGGGTGAGCACCAATGGAAAAAATCAGAACATGCCTTCTCTTAAGGCAATAAACTCAGACTCCATGGTAGACCGACTTATATTACTTGGATAATTTTCAAAACACTACATCTCTACCAAAGTTTTGAATATAACCACCAGTGGATTAATTTTCAATAATATCAAATTTTAATTATCTTCGACCATTGGTGGAGATCATATCAATTTTAGTTTAAATCAATGGTGCCTATTAAATAAATCAAATATTTACTAATTCACTTTGAACAAATCTACTCGATATACCTGAATAAATAATGTCAGACTTAGGAACCGCCATAGATTTAAATGTACACATGTCAACCAAATAACACATATTTAATCAATAGTATATAAATTTGAGGCTAATAATAAAATCACCAAGAACATAAAAGTACGCTTCTAGTTCACACATTTCCTGACATTTATCAACTAAAATATATCCTCATTTTGTTTTCTGATTGACGAACAATCAAATTCCAATTTCTAAAATACGGGTCTATCATTTGCACAATTACACCCATTACATTTTCATTTTCATTTTTCTTTCTTTCTTTCATGAAATTGATTTAGCTAGAAATTCCAACTTCTACATATTCTAAAATATGTATACCTCTCTTGGACTACCATCTCTTCATCAACCAAATTATTAAAACTTTCTCAACCAAAATGTGAGAATAGCACATCCAAAAGACATAAATTATTAAGTCACGTATAAGGATACTAGATGATTAACATCATAGCAAACAACAAAATAATAATCTGCATGATCATATTATGAATTAAGGACAATATCACATACTTACCACCATGGCTCAGTAGCCAAGTTTTTGTTGATGTTTGTCTCAAAGTAACATGTATTTGTATTTGGGGCATATTTGTAATTTGGGGTTTTATTGGGTTATGTTGTAATTAGCTAAAACTCTCACTATATAAGTAAGTTGTTAGTTAAGCTTTTAGACTAAGTGTGTGCAAATGTGAAGAGACAACAAAGCTAGAGAGAAAAACCTAGAACAAAGAGTGATTGTGAGGTTGAAGGATTAAGATCTAGAGGAAGAGAGAAGGCTTGTGGGTTAGAGGTAATCACTTGTACTTTTCATTCTCATTAACTAGTGAAATCGGTGCCTCCGTGGACATAGCCAATTTTGGTGAACCACGTAAAATTGCTTGTGTTGTGTTGTGGTTTGATTGCTTTTAGTTGATTATGTTTCCTTATTGCAAGTATTACATTATTGTGCTTGTAAGTCCATTCAAACAAGGTCTTGGAAGGAGCTGGCGATAGTTTTCAATTTTGCCTACAAGGTGTTCGACAAAATTTCCAAGTGAACTCAAGAGAGTTGTTGTCACACTACTTACAAGTGGTATCATAGCTTAGGCTATTTTGGGTTGTTTGCAATAGCCGAGAGGGGTAGTACATCGTCCAGAAGCTCTGGTGGGGTGAAGTTTGAAGTGAAGCCATTTGATGGGAAATCAAACTTTACAATATGGCAAAGGAAAATGAAGAACATCCTTATCCAACAAAACTTGTATTTCACAGTTGATAGGGTAGAGAAAAAGCTAAGGATATGTTAACGGAAACGTGGAAGGTGTTAGATGAGAAGGTTATGAGTTCCATTGAGTTGCATCTTTCCAATGAAGTGATATGCAATGTTATGGAAGAGAAGAGCGTTACAAGGACTTGGGAGAAGCTTAAGAAGCTTGTAAGGATTCCCGTTGTTTTTGATTGGCTTATTTCGTGATCAAACCATATGTGGGGATTCTTTGTAAGGGTAGTTTAGATGTTGTTGTTATTGCATTAGGCCCTTTGAAGACCTCATTATTGACAAGCACCAAAGGTAATACTCTAAGTGCTTACTTGTCTTGAAGAGATAGTTGCATACACTCACAACTCACGCATATGTTTAATCTTTGTATGTTGTGTTTCTTTTTGTTGTGCATCAATGCTTATTTACATCTCTTCTTGCTTGTTATTATGATTGCATCTTGTGTTTATAACATCATAGCATTTAGGCTTTTAGGATGCATCTTAGTTTACTTTTGTTCCCCTTGCATGATTGCTTGTAGGGTTCAAAATTGAAGGCTGTGCGCTGGTCCACCAGCGCCGGTCCACCAGCACCGGTCCACCAGCGCAGCTCACCGACGCAAAACGCCCAGTGGCGTGCCGCTGGTCGTGCGCTGGTGTGGACCAGCGCAAGGCCACCAGCGCCAATCGCCCAGTTGTGCTCCGCTGGACTGGCGCCTGTGTGTGCGCGTGACGACCAGCGCCAAAGCAAAAATGTGCTTGTGCGCTGGTCCTGCGCCTGTCGTCCAGCGTAGGTCCACCAGCGCACAAAGCAATTTTCTGGCGCGTTTTCAAAATGACCTCACTTCACTTATGGCCTCTATATATATGCTAACTTGTTTTTAGGTCACTTACAAGAGTTCTTATTCATGCTTCATACTTAGGATATTTTTCAAGAGAAGAAAAATACTCAAAGAACTCATTTTTAATCACTCAAACACTTTTCCATGATCATCAATCATCATCTAGCATCATCTTAGATCATCTAGATGTCATCTAGCTTGGATTCTTCATCATACTTTGCTTGGTAAGCTTTTCACTAATATCTTACATATTTTGTGTTTCTCTTATCTAGCAATCTCAATTTAATTACTTGTATGTGATTTTATATTTGTTGAATACAAGATTGAGATTAGTATGATGTATGTTTGAGAAGTTGTATTGTGCTAGCATATTAGGTTTTGTGCTTAATATTGATTAGCTTAACTAATTGACATGTCATTTAGTTTTGATATCTAGGATTGTTCTTAATTGCAAATTAATCATCTTAGATAAGCATATAGGGTTTCCCTTGCTCTATGTTGCATTTTGGATATTCACATATATTCACTTAGGGTTGTATTCTCTTCTAGAGAAGGTAAGTCTTGTGTGTAGCAATCGGGATTAGGTTGCTTAGATCGCAAGCAAATTGGACTAGGTTCACTCATACCGGGATTAGGTAGGTGTGTGATTACTTCCGGGATTAGGTTGTAATCGTTTGCACATTTAGTGGATTCGAGGTTCGAGTGTGGCTTACTTACATAGCCCGTGGTTTTTCCCATGAGGGTTTCCACGTAAAAATCAAGTGTTGATTTAATTTCCGCACCATATTACACTTGCTTGTTTATATTATCTTGAGGGTAAATTCGTAATTTTGACTAACACGAAAAATTGGGTAAAAAGCGTAAAATCTATTCACCCCCCCCCCCCTCTAGATAGCTTTATACACACCGTGCTATATTTAGTTTCAATTGGTATCAGAGCGGGTTCCTAGACATACATAGGTGATCCTTGCTTATTTTGGTGTGTGTTGCATTTTGTGTGATTTTTGATCATTCATACATTTGCATTCATTTCATTCATTCATAAACACTATGAGTGGAAACGGTGGAAATGGTGGTGGCCACGAAGGAGCTTCTAGCACAAGGCCTCCACTTCTTACCGGATTGAACTATTCCCAATGGAAAGGGAAGATGGAATCCTACATATGCCAAATTCATGACCGTGCATGGATGGCAGTGGAAGACGGATATGATCTCCTTATGATGACTCCCGCGGGTGGAGGACAAGATGTTTTGAAGCCTAAGGCGCAATGGAACGCGCAAGAGTTTGAGGCTTCAAAGTGGAATAGGAAGGCTATGCATGCCATTATGTGTGCAATGGATGAGAATCGGTACAAGCTTATTCAGAATACTCAGATTGCCAAAGTGGCATGGGACATCCTTCAAGTTGCACATGAGGGAACCGAGGTGGTGAAGGAGTCCAAGCTTCAAGTCCTCCAAACTCAGTTTGAGTTACTTAGGATGGGAGAGGATGAATGCTTCAATGACTTCGAAATCAAATTGATGGACATAGTAAATCAAAGCCATCAACTCGGAGACCCGTATTCGGATAGGAGAGTCAAGCAAAAAATTATGAGATCTCTCCCCGATAGGTTTGAATCAAAGGTGACGGCTATAGAAGAAAATAGTGGCTACATGGATATGAAGCCAAGTGAGGTAATTGGGCGTCTCCTTGCATATGAGTCTAGGAAGGCTCCTAGCACCACTACTCCTCCTAAGAAGTCTAAAGGAATAGCTTTGAAAGCATCTAAGGATGCAAAGGAGGCAAAGCATGAATCGGATGAAGACCTTGCCTTATTTGTGAAAAGGTTTAACAAGGTTATGGGGTTCAAGAAGAAGAAGGGATTTGGGTCAAGAGGACAAGATTTGAAGAAAAAAGGTTCCTTCAAGAAGTTTGAGCCTAGACAAGAGAGGACCGAAAGGAAAGGGGTCCGATGCTTTGAATGTGGTGGGATTGGTCACTTTGCCCCCGAATGTGCTAATCACAATGAGAGGAAGAAGGGTAAAGTGATGGCCGCCACTTGGAGTGGGAGTAGTGATGACTCCAATAAGGAAGATGAGTCTTCAAGTGAAGAAGAGCTCATGGCTAACTTCCTAGTTTTTGCCTCTTCTCACAAGAGCAAAAGTGCTAGTGAAAAAGAGGAGATGAGTCAAGAGGAAATTGACTCTAGTGAAGTAGAAAGTGACTCCTCCTCTAGTTCCAAAAAGAAATTTGTGGAGCAAAAGGTGCTTGCTAAATACCATGCCGAGTTCAATGATTTAGCAATTAAAAGCACAAGAAAGATTGAGAGGTTGAGAGAAGAGAACCTTGAACTTTCGGCTCACAATGACCACTTAAGTGAACAAGTGGAAAGATTGAAGAGGAGAGAGGATAAGTTAATTGAGGAGTTAGACTTGTCCAAGAGAAGTGAAGAAGGCTTGAAGAGGGAACTTGTTGAAGTTAAAGGGTCCTTGGCTAGGATAGATTCTAGCACCAAGAAGCTTGATCATTTACTTGGTGTTGGAAAGAGTCCAAGTGACAAGAGAGGTCTTGGGTATGAAGATGGCAAGAAAGTCTCAACCTCTAACAAGACAGTGTTTGTCAAGAGCTTGAAGAATGAAGAAACTTCATTTGTGCAACCTCCTAGGAAAAAGTTAGAAGTAGGACAATGTTCTAATGCACAAGTGAAAATGGGGCCAAGAAGGAAATCTCAAGCTTAACCCCCTAGGGTTCCTCAAGCCAACACTCCTCCCAAATTGGCTCACAAAGGAAAGAGACCAATCATGCAACCTCAAGCTTGGAAGCAACCTAGACCGGTTCAACAACGAAGATGGATTGAACCCACTTATCCACAAAGACATGGACGAGCTCCCATGCGTGCACAAAGACGAGGTATGATTCCTTTTTTCATCCCTATTTGTCACTTTTGTGGTTGTGATGGTCATATTAAACCAAATTGCTTTCAATATATTAAAATGTGTAGAAAACAAAGCATGATTGAAAAGAGAAAGAATAGAGCCAAGATGCATGTTTCTAGGAATGAAAATATTGATTTGCATGATCCTAGAAATAGTAGAGCACATGTACCAAAGACCACTAAGAAAGCTAAAATTGTTGCTAAGTGGATTAGAAAGAATGAAAATGTTGGCCATGTTGCACAAATAGCCTTGAAGGCAAATTCTTCTAATTTTTGGTATTTGGATAGTGGGTGCTCTAGGCATATGACGGGAAACAAGAGTTTCTTCGAGACTCTTGTTATGGAGGAAGGTGGAAATATCACTTTTGGTGATGGATCCAAAAGAAATGTTGTAGGGAAAGGAACCATTTCCGTTCCCGGATTACCCTCCTTATCCAATGCTTTATTTGTTGATGGCTTGAAAGCCAATTTAATAAGCATTTCACATCTTAGTGATGAAGGATATTCCGTCTTGTTTTCTAAAGATTATTGCTCTATCCTTAAACCCGATGGACAAACCTTGTTGAAGGGCATGAGATCTAGTGACAATTGTTATTGTCTTGAAGCTAGTATTGTATCTAATCATGTGTCCATAGATGAGCAAATTGAGTTGTGGCATGAAAGACTTGGCCACATGAACTTTAGGGATCTACGGACCCTTGGAAAGTTCAATTGTGTGCGTGGCCTCCCTAAGCTTGGGAAGAAAGCCAATGGTATTTGTAGACCTTGCCAACAAGGAAAGCAAACTAAAAGCATGCACAAAAAGGGTAAGTATCTTACCACCAAGGAGCCTCTTGAGCTTCTCCACATGGACCTCATGGGTCCCATGCAAACCGAAAGTTTGGGTGGAAAGAGATACATTTTTGTTTGTGTTGATGATTTCTCTAGATTCACATGGACATATTTTCTTAGAGAAAAATCCGAAACTTTTGATAAGTTTAAAATGCTTTGTAATAAAATTCAAAATGAAATAAACTCTAATATTAAAAGCATAAAACAGATTAGAAGTGACCATGGGAGGGAATTTGAGAATGCCACATTTGAAACCTTTTGTAATGGTTTAGGCATCTCCCATGAGTTTTCCGCTCCTAGGACACCTCAACAAATGGAGTTGTTGAGAGGAAAAATAGGGTCCTTCAAGAGATGGCCCGTGTGATGTTGCTTAGCAACAATGTCCCTAGGAACCTATGGGCCGAAGCCATCAATACGGCTTGCTATATAGGAAATAGAGTATGCCTAAGGCCCGGTACTAGAAACACCTCCTATGAGTTATGGAAAGGCAAGAGGCCAAATGTTAGCTACTTCCACACTTTTGGAAGCAAATGCTACATTTTGAATGACCGTGATCAACTTAGCAAATTTGATGCTAAGAGTGATGAGGGTATTTTTTTTGGCTATGCCTTGAATAGTAGAGCCTATAGAGTTTTCAATTTAAAAACTCTAAGTGTTATGGAATCATCCAATGTCGTATTTGATGATACTAGGCTCAAGAAGCATGATCATGAGAAGGGGGTTATTTTTAGTGATGGTTCTCCTTTGGAGGAGGTTGTGGTGTCACCTAATGTTGGGACATCTAATGTCAACAATAATGACACACAACCTATTGATAGAGTTCCTCTCTTGGACTCTAAAGAACCCGCTCCATGGGTTAGGAAACTCCATGATAAAGAAGATATCATTGGAGAGGTAAATGAGGGTGTTAGGACTAGACGTCAACTTGCTAATCTTATTAGCTATACATGTTACACCTCTCAAATTGAACCCAAAAAGGTTGAAGAAGCCTTAAATGATGAATTTTGGGTTCTTGCCATGCAGGAAGAGCTAAACCAATTTGAAAGGAATGAGGTTTGGACTCTGGTTCCTAGGCCTAAGACCACTAATGTCATAGGCACTAAATGGATATTTAGGAACAAATCCGGTGAGGATGGCAACATAGTGCGGAACAAGGCTAGACTTGTAGCACAAGGGTACTCTCAAATTGAGGGTATCGACTTTGAGGAGACTTTTGCTCCCGTTGCCCGCTTAGAGTCCATTAGGCTTCTCTTGTCCATCTCTTGTGTGCACAAGTTCAAATTGCACCAAATGGACGTCAAGAGTGCCTTCCTTAATGGCTTCTTGCAAGAGGAAGTGTTTGTTGAACAACCTAAGGTGTTTGTTGAACAACCTAAGGGGTTTGTGGATGCACACCACCCCAATCATGTTTATCGCCTCAAGAAGGCATTTTATGGGTTGAAACAAGCACCGAGGGCTTGGTATGAGCGCCTCACTCAATTTCTTGTTGACAACAACTACACAAGAGGTAGTGTTAACAAGACGCTATTCATCAAGAGAGACAATGATGAGCTTTTCATAGCTCAAATATATGTTGATGATATAGTTTTTGGCTCCACCAACAACACCAAAGTCCAACAATTTGTTGATGTCATGTCTCATGAATTTGAGATGAGTCTTGTTGGTGAGCTTAGTTACTTCCTAGGTTTTTAAATTAGGCAACTAGATGATGGGATTTTCATATCCCAAGCCAAATATGCGAAAAACCTAGTGAAGAAGTTTGGTCTTGAAAAAGCCAAACATTGTGATACTCCTATGAGCACCACTTTGAAGCTAAGCAAGGATGCTAGCGGTAAAAGTGTGGACCAAACCTTATATCGTGGCATGATAGGGAGCTTGCTCTATTTGACCGCAAGTAGGCCCGATATATCATTTAGTGTAGGAGTTTGTGCTAGGTACCAATCCGATCCCAAGGAGTCCCATCGCTCTTCGGTTAAGAGAGTCATTCGATTTGTGAATGGGACTTCTAATTATGGGATTTGGTACTCATTTGACACTAATCCTAGTCTTGTAGGATATAGTGATGCGGATTGGGCAAGAAATTGTGATGATAGGAAGAGCACATCGGGCGGTTGCTTCTTTCTAGGCAACAACTTGGTGTCTTGGTTTTGTAAGAAGCAAAACTCAATTTCCTTGTCCACGGCCGAGGCCGAGTACATAGCCGCGGGGAGTGGATGCACTCAACTTATTTGGATGAAGCAAATGCTAGTAGACTACGGATTCAACCAAGGTACTCTCACTCTCTTTTGTGATAACATGAGTGCTATTAATATTTCCAAGAATCCAGTTCAACATTCTAGAACTAAGCATATTGACATCCGCCATCACTTCATTAGAGAGCTTGTTGAAAATAAATGCATAGTACTTGAACATGTAGGTACTAATGATCAACTTGCGGACCTATTTACTAAACCCTTAAATGCTACTCGATTTAAAACTCTAAGTAGATCTATTGGGATATGTCTTGTGGAGTGATGTGTACTATGATTGACCCCATATGGGGAACTCAAGCAAAGAGAGCTATTTTGCATTCTTGTATCTTGCAAAAAATTTGAAATAACTTATGCCTCTTCTTTTAATTGCTTGAGTAAGCTTGGTTGTACATATGTATATATGTTTTCAATTCTATAATTGTGAACCTTGCTTGTTTACAATCCATGTCATATTTATGTTCAAACATGCATTTTTGGACTAGGAGATTTACATAGGAAGTATGATGTGAATGACCTATAGTTATCTCCATGACATGATGATTCTTAAATAACATGCTTATGCTAAATGAAAAAGCATGAAATTCATATAACATGCTCACATGAAAAGCATGAATTGATGATTGCATATTCTTAAAAATGCAAAACTTGTGTGAAAGCTTATAAGACTCAAAATGAATAAAGGATCTTGTATCCGTTCAAAGGAATTTACATTCCAAATGTCTCTCTTTCTTTATTAGTTGAACATGGTTACTATCATATGGATATCTTATCCGGAAAAATCAAATAGGGTGCAAAGTCGCTCATGCCATGTTTCGCTTATAAAGTTGAATATAGTTACTCTTAAATTGAAATTAATAATCTCTATATCCTTGCTTTTCCCATGACATTGGTGCAATTGGTTTGACTTCTAATTAGAAACCTTTGTCATTTGCTTTGCCAAATACCATTGTATTTTGGACTTGAATGCTATATGTCTTGTATGCAAAGCATGTTGGATTCACACATTTTCTCAAATAAATCTCCTTGTTTCTCTCAAATTAATTGAAGTGCATAAAGTGACTTATATGTATATGCAAATCTTGCATGCTTCTATCTCTCGTTGCTATGAGTGACCCGGTTGGGGACTACTCCTTTGCCTATATCATGACAAAAAGAGGGAGTAGGATATGGTAAGGGGAGTTGCAAAATATAGAAGTTATTGTGCATTTTGGGGAGAACATACATTGAGGGGGAGTAACTCTTTGAGGGGGAGCATTGCATTTATCATACATTGCATACATTTGGTAAAGTTGTGCCTAATTTCTAAAAATGCAAATGCTTGGTATTGTTCTCACATGATTAATCTCACACTTTTCTTGTATTGGAAATGTTAGAAACTCTTTTCAGGGATTGATTATTCTACAAGAGGATTGAAGACTTCAAGTTGCATTCTCTTATCTCTTTGTAATGTAGAATATCATTGTAGTCCCGTAGTTTCTATTTCTTTGTGAGGAATCAATGTGAGTGATGGTTTTGTCACGAAATAGCCAAAGGGGGAGATTGTAAGGATTCCCGTTGTTTTTGATTGGCTTATTTCGTGATCAAACCATATGTGGGGATTCTTTGTAAGGGTAGTTTAGATGTTGTTGTTATTGCATTAGGCCTTTTGAAGACCTCATTATTGACAAGCACCAAAGGTAATACTCTAAGTGCTTACTTGTCTTGAAGAGATAGTTGTACACACTCACAACTCATGCATATGTTTAATCTTTGTATGTTGTGTTTCTTTTTGTTGTGCATCAATGCTTATTTACATCTCTTCTTGCTTGTTATTATGATTGCATCTTGTGTTTATAACATCATAGCATTTAGGCTTTTAGGATGCATCTTAGTTTACTTTTGTTCCCCTTGCATGATTGCTTGTGGGGTTCAAAATTGAAGGCTATGCGCTGGTCCACCAGCGCCGGTCCACCAGCGCAAAACGCCCAGTGGCGTGCCGCTGGTCGTGCGCTGGTGTGGACCAGCGCAAGGCCACCAGCGCCAATCGCCCAGTTGTGCTCCGCTGGACTAGCGCCTATGTGTGCGCGTGACGACCAGCGCCAAAGCAAAAATGTGCTTGTGCGCTGGTCCTGCGCCTGTCGTCCAGCGCAAGTCCACCAGCGCACAGAGCAATTTTCTGGCGCGTTTTCAAAACGACCTCACTTCACTTATGGCCTCTATATATATACTAACTTGTTTTTAGGTCACTTACAAGAGTTCTTATTCATGCTTCATACTTAGGATATTTTTCAAGAGAAGAAAAATGCTCAAAGAACTCATTTTTAATCACTCAAACACTTTTCCATGATCATCAATCATCATCTAGCATCATCTTAGATCATCTAGATGTCATCAAGCTTGGATTCTTCATCATACTTTGCTTGGTAAGCTTTTCACTAATATCTTACATATTTTGTGTTTCTCTTATCTAGCAATCTCAATTTAATTACTTGTATGTGATTTTATATTTGTTGAATACAAGATTGAGATTAGTATGATGTATGTTTGAGAAGTTGTATTGTGCTAGCATATTAGGTTTTGTGCTTAATATTGATTAGCTTAACTAATTGACATGTCATTTAGTTTTGATATCTAGGATTGTTCTTAATTGCAAATTAATCATCTTAGATAAGCATATAGGGTTTCCCTTGCTCTATGTTGCATTTTGGATATTCACATATATTCACTTAGGGTTGTATTCTCTTCTAGAGAAGGTAAGTCTTGTGTGTAGCAATCGGGATTAGGTTGCTTAGATCGCAAGCAAATTGGACTAGGTTCACTCATACCGGGATTAGGTAGGTGTGTGATTACTTACGGGATTAGGTTGTAATCGTTTGCACATTTAGTGGATTCGAGGTTCGAGTGTGGCTTACTTACATAGCCCGTGGTTTTTCCCGTGAGGGTTTCCATGTAAAAATCAAGTGTTGATTTAATTTCCGCACCATATTACACTTGCTTGTTTATATTATCTTGAGGGTAAATTCGTAATTTTGACTAACACGAAAAATTGGGTAAAAAGTGTAAAATCTATTCACCCCCCCTCTAGATAGCTTTATACACACTGTGCTATATTTAGTTTCAAAGCTTTACATGGGTAAAACCTTGTCCAACAAATTGACTATCAAAGACCAACTCTATGGACTAAAAATGGAGGAAGGTGGCACACTTGAATGACTTTAACCGGTGTATTAGCGACTTGATACGGGTTGATGTGAAGTACGAAGAGGATGATAAAGCTCTCTTGTTGTTAAGATCTTTACCAAATTCCTTCAAGCATTTTCGGACTACTTTGTTGTTTGGCAAGGAAACTCTCCAATGTGATTTCGTTGTTTCCGACATAATTTCTTATGTGAAATTGAACAAGGCAAGTGAGAGAGATGCTCAAGGGGAAGGACTCTTCGTTAAGGAGTCTAGTGAGCAAGGGCCGAACAAGAGAAAAAAGTAAATTGGAGAAGAACTCTAGATCGAAATCTAGAAAGAAAAATGTTGAGTGTTACAGTTGCGACAAAAAATAGCATTACAAGCGGGATTGTAGGAAGCTTAAGACGAAGATCAAGGAAGGAAAGAAAGCTGAGACAAGCTCTATGGCTGATGTGATATCCGAAGATAATGGTGAGCAATTGTCAGTAGCTTCGATTAGTTATGCTTCCGATGTATGGATTCTTGATTCCAGGTGCTCTTTTCACATGTGTGCAAATCAAGATTGGTTTGACACGTATGAGTCTCAAAGTGAAGGTGAGGTCCTAATGGGTAACAATGCAACTTGTAAGGTCATTGGGATAGGTACAATCAAGATCAAGATGTTTGATGAGATTGTTAAAACCTTAGGTAGTGTGAGACATGTTCCAGCACTTAAGAAGAATTTGATATCTCTAGGCACACTTGATACAAATGGATGTTCTTTCATGGCAAAGGATGGTGTGATCAAGGTGTGTTAGGGATCCATGGTGATAATGCGAGATACAAAATTGGGCAACAATCTTTATAGGCTTTCGGGGAACACAATTTTAGGTGGAGCGGCTATCTCCACGGAAGTAGAAAATTGCAAAGATGACACTCAACTTTGGCATTTAAGGCTAGGGCATATGAGTGAGAGAGCATTGTAAGAACAACATAGGCGACAATTGTTGAAAGGTGTGGGGTCATGCAAGTTAGAATTTTGCAAGTATTATGTTATGGGAAAACAATGCAAAGTGAGCTTCAAAGTTCCAAGTAAGGAAAATGGAAGCAAGGGGTTGCTCGATTATATACACTCTAATGTGTGGGGGCCTACACCAACTAGATCAAATGGTAGAGCTTGCTACTTTGTTACTTTCATGGATGGATGATTTTTCTAGGAAAGTTTGGTTTTACTTCATGAAGGAGAAAGCCGAGGTCTTTGAAAAGTTCAAGGAATGGAAGGCGGAAGTAGAGAACCAAACGGGGAGGAAGATCAAGTATTTGAGAAGTGACAATGGGGGTGAGTACAAGAGTTGGAAATTTATTAAGTTTTGCAAAGTTGAAGGCATTACAAGATATTTCACAGTGAAGAAAAATCCTCAATAAAATGGTGTCGCGGAGAAGATGAATAGAATGCTCTTGGAGAGAGTTGGATGCATGAGACTTCATGTAGGGATGCCCGAATCTTTTTGAGTGGAAGTGGTTAATCATGCTTATTATTTGGTTAACTGGTCACCATCGAAGGTATTTGAGTTTAAATCGGCGAAAGAAATATGGATGGGCAAGGAAGTTGACTACTCTAATTTGAAGGTTTTTAGGTGCAAGACATATGCTCTTATTCCTAGTGATTAGAGGAACAATCTACAATTAAAGTCACTTGAATGTATATTTCTCGGGTTTGAGAAAGAAGTGACCGGATTCAAACTTTATGATATGGCCAACAAGAAGAAAATTCTTAGTAGAGATGTAGTCTTTGATGAAGCCTCCATGTCGAAGGAAGAAACTAAGGATGATGGTGAGAGATGAGTTGCGACCAAAATTCCTATTACTACAATGATTAGTGATAGTGGAATTGATGAGGTACAACAAGAAGTGGTTCTTGAGGAACCTAGATCCATAGCTCAAGAAAGGCTAAGGAGAGTCTCAAAGCCACTATAAAGGTACGGTTAGGATGATGAGAATGATGAAGTGCATTTTTCACTCATGGCTAGTGAGGGAGATCTAACTACATTTAATGAAGCAATTGGTTATCATAATAAAGAAAGTTGGGTGAAGGCTATGATGGAAGAGATGGAATCTCTTGAAAAGAACTCCATTTGGGAGTTGGTTCCTAAACCTAAAGACCAAAAGATTATTAGTTGTAAATGGGTATTTAGGAAGAAAGAAGACATACATGAGAATGAAGCACCGAAGTTCAAAGCACGGTTAGTTGCTAAAAGGTACTCACAAAAGGAAGGCATTGATTACAATGAGATTTTCTCACCAGTAGTAAAACACACATCTATTCGGGTATTGTTAGCCTTGGTAGCTCAATATGACATGGAGTTGGAACAACTTGATATGAAGATGGCATTTCTTCATGGGGATTTAGAAGAGGTCATTTATATGGCTCAACCAAAAGGGTTCAAGGAAGCAAGAAATGAGAACCTTGTTTGTAAATTAAATAAATCACTTTATAGACTTAAGCAATCTCCAAGACAATGGTACAAGCGCTTCGATTCCTACATGTTGAAGATTGGCTATAAGAGAAGTGAGTATGATTGTTGTGTTTATTCTCATGTGTTTAATGATGGTACAATTATCTTATTGATGTTGTATGTGGATGATATGCTTATAACATGTTGGGATATGTCAAAAATTGATGAACTCAAAGGGCTTTTGGGTGGAGAATTTGACATGAAGGATCTTGGTGTTGCTGAAAAGATCTCAGGGATGGAGATAAAAAATATCGGAAAGCGGGAAAGTTGTGGTTATCTCAAAAGAGATATATTTATAAGGTGCTTGAGAAGTTTAGCATGCTTGATGCTTAAGCCGTATCTACTCCACTTGCTTCACACTTTGTCTTAAGTGCAAAACAATGTCTTTCCACGGATGCCGAGATGGAAGAGATGGTGAAGGTTCCGTATGCAAATGTGGTTGGTTGTTTGATGTATGTCATGGTATGTACAAGACCTGATATCTCCCAAACGGTTAGTGTGGTTGCCAAATACATGGCAAATCTAGGCAAAGAGCATTGGAATGCCATTAAATGGATTTTGCGGTATTTGAAGGGCATTAAGGAGTTGGGTATTATGTTTGAAAGACAACATGGTGAAACTAATATTATTGGGTTGTTGATTCCGACTATGCGGGTGACTTAGACAAGAAGAGGTCTACAAAGAGGTATGTATTTACATGTGCAGATGGACCGATTAGTTGGAAATCTATGCTCCAACCTACTAATGCCTTGTCTACTACCGAAACGGAATACATGGCAATCACGGAAGCATTAAAGGAAGCAATTTGGTTAAGGGGTTTAGTGAATGATATGGGATTGAAGCAAATTCGGTGTTGCTTAGGTGTGATAGTCAAAGTGTGATTGCTCTAACCAAGAATCAAGTGTTCCATGTGAGAACGAAGCATATTGACATCCGATTCCATAGAATACAAGATTGGATTGTCTCGGGTGAAGTCTCCATTGAGAAGGTTCACATGGATGAGAATGCATCTGATATGCTTACCAAGCCGGTTACAAAAGACAAGCTTGAGCATTGCTTGAGATTACTAAACCTTTTCTCTTATTGAGTTTAGGTAGGCACCTCACCACTTGAGGTGTGTAGAGACAAAGGATTTTCTTGTCAAGGTGTAGGTGTTATAAACACGGCGTTATCCAATGATTTCCTATGGTTGAAGTTTCTTTTTGACAAGGTGGAGATTGTTGATGTTTGTCTCAAAGTAACATGTATTTGTATTTGGGGCATATTTGTAATTTGGAGTTTTATTGGGCTATGTTGTAATTAGCTAAAAGTCTCACTATATAAGTTGTTAGTTGAGCTTTTAGACTAAGTGTGTGAAATGTGTAGAGATAACAAAGCTAGAGAGAAAAACCTAGAACAAAGAGTGATTGTGAGATTGAAGGATTGAGACCTAGAGGAAGAGAGAAGGCTTGTGGGTTAGAGGTAATCTCTTGTACTTGTCATTCTTATTATCTAGTGAAATTGGTGCCTCTATGGACGTAGCCAATTTTGGTGAACCACGTAAAATTGCTTGTGTTGTGTTGTGGTTTGATTGCTTTTAGTTGATTATGTTTCCTTATTGCAAGTATTACATTATTGTGCTTGTAATTCCATTCAAACAAGGTCTTGGAAGGAGTTTGTGGTAGTTTTCGATTTTGCCTACACGTTGTTCGACGAAATTACCAAGTGAACTTAAGAAAGGTGTTGTCGCACCGCTTACAGTTTTCACCATGACATAATCGAGAAAACCCACAAACTCTTAACAATATCAATTAGCTATCAAGGGATCAAGGAGCCTTGATTACAAGATATTGATACATTTTGGCTTCCATTTCTCCATGCATATAACCTTGAATTTGGACAAGGAATGCATCATTCACCATAAATATTGAAATTAGTTTACGAACAGTAAGACTACACAAACAAGAGAAAGTTAAATAAGAAATAAGAAATACTTATCTTCATATAAAAATGTATTATTCCATGAATTTGCAATAAACACCAACATTGAAATTCTCTTAAGCAATATAGTGTAAAATATACCGAGGGGGGGGGGGGTGAATAGGTATTTACTCAAATTCTTCCAATCTTAAAAATGATGCGGAATATAACAAAGAAAATGCACACTTGATTAGATGTAGCAAATGAATTGATTCCACTAATACAAGAGTTAATCAATTTACAAGATATGCACTCAATGTAAGATATGGAAGATAAACAAAAGTAAAAACAAATATGAACACAAGTATTTTTTACGTGGTAAAACCTCAAAGAGGAAACATCCACGGGTTGATACCACAACCACCGGCAAAGCAGTCCACTATATGAAAAGGACTTACACATTCAAGCTATCAACACATGATATCCGCTCAAGCTATCAACTCCTAATCTACCCTCGGGCTAGTGAATCACCAAGCCTACTTCCTATCCGAGATGTATCCTACACCTCTAGAAAGCAACTTCCTATCCAAGACGCTCATGTCTCTAGGAAGATTTCTTGCTTGCCTATCCGGATCCTCCTGACCCTAAACAAGTCTTCCTTGCTTGATTATCCGAGTCCTCCCGACTCTAATCAAGACTTCCTTGCTCTATCCGCAAAGCTTCACTCACTTTGCTAGAGACTTCTACCTAATGCAAGGCTATGATCTAAAGTGATGCAAGTAATGCAAACACAAACAAATTAAGCTAGATGATTAATCAAGCAAAATGTACAAGTTCAATGACAATCTAGAATATGCTTCCAGCACACAATCACAAGATTATCTAGAAATCAAGACATGTAAATCAATAAGAACAAAGGTATGAATATTCAATATATCACACTAAAAACCTAGTTCTTAGATCATGAAATAAAATCTAGAAAATAATATGAGACACATCATATGTAAATTTTCTAGAATCAATTTCAAACAAAATCAAGTTTAGCACATATATGTTCAAGATAAATCACAAAGCTAAAACTCAATTGACAAATAATCAAACACCCCTAGCATATGATCTAACATACTTCTCAACAAATTTCATCAATCAAATAGAAAGAATCAAGAGATGATCAAAGATGAAATTGAAAAAGAAGAAGTTGAATCTCACAAACTGACCACGTACTGGAAATTGATCAACTGAGAACAATAATGAAATCAGCTGCCTCTAGAAATACTTGGGTTTGTAGCTCTCTTCAAGACCAACAATTTTGGCTTTTGAATCGATTGATTTCGATTTCGTATGAGAAAGTTATGATCAAAATAAGAAAACGAAAAATTGAAGAAATCTGCAGAATTTTCACCAAGTGTTCTTGAAATCTTCAACAAGTGTGGAGGGAAGGAGATGAGTTTAAAAGGAGGAGAGAGAGGAGTTTTTTGAGCAAATCAGCATGTGCCATGTCACCCTCCCGTGGGGGGTGTGTGGGCCTCACGGGGGCAGAGAGCCCCTCTGGCCGTGGGGCCCACGGCCTCCCTCACGGCCCCAGACCTCTCTCGCACGCTCTCTGGTTCTTCAGCCATATCTTGGGCATCCGAACTCCGATTTCGAATCCGTTTTCAGATTACAAACCATGACTCTCTCATGCACGACGACAACTACACAAATTTAAAAAATGGTTGAGAAATCATCTCGGAAAATGATGATGAAGTCAACTCAACGAATGAGAATGAAAAGTAGCGTAGCTACATCGTTTGGACTCGAAACCTTATGAATGAGTAACCGAAACGACCAGAACTCAATAAGGCATCAAATAAGAACATGTTCAAGTCCAAAATACAAAATACACAAACAAATAAACACATATTCACACAAGCATGCCATATCAAAGAGATAGTCACAAAGCATGCAATTCTACAATGTTTGTCTATACAAGATCAATGCATGAGCATACTATGAGATGTGTGAATGTGTTATACCAAATGTTTGAAACACGATGCAGGGACACACATGTATGAATTGTGTGTGTGTGCGCTAACGCCTTGCAAGAGGATAGGAGTCAAGATATACCTTTGACGCTTTTCACCTCTTGAAGATGACTTTTGCACTAGACGTTGCTCTTCACTTTTTAAGCTTCCTTTCTTCAAAGAATATCCTAAGCAACAACTAATACAAATATGGAGTGTTTTGCAATGGAATCAAGCCAATACAAATCATGAACCTTACAATCTCCCCCTTTGGCTATTCCATGGCAAAACCTCAACCTCACCATACAATGTTTCACTCAAATAAACTCAAGTTGATAGCATACTCTCAATCTCATATTACAAAGAAATTCCTATACTAAAAAGTCTTCAAGCCTTCAAGAATTCCTCTTTTGGTCTTCAAAGTACCTATGAGAGAAAATAGCAACCAAACAAGAGATCTTCTCTAAAGAAGAATGGTGAGTTATTAACCAAAAACAAATAAGAATTTCCCTTATCTCAAACACAAAAGCATTATCTCAAGTGAATTAATGTTTTCATATTAAAGCTCTTCCTAAGATCCTTAACACAATTAGGCAAAAATTCTTTTCTCCCCCTTAAGACAAGAATTCTCTCCCTTAAGACAAAGTCTCCATAAAAGCACAAAGAGGAATTTCCCACACATTTGGAACATTTCTCCACACATGGTGAGAGGTATACATTTTTCTCCCTTATATTAAACATGGAATCCACCATATCAAACATGGTGAGGTATACATTTTTCTCCCCCTTTTTGTCAAGGAATAGACAAGGGACACAAGAGATAAAGAACGAGATACAAAGCAAACAAATCATATAGAGAGCGAAGTTGAATAAACTAAAGCTCCCCCTTAACATATGCTCCACATATTATCACCAAGTAGATTTGTTCACAAGGGACATCACACAATCACACAATCAAGCAATAAGAGAAAATATTTCATAACTTGTCAAAGTCCAAGAGAGAATCATAGATTTTCATTAATCTCTCAAAAATATTCTCACATTGCTAATGAATCAAGCACATAAGCAAAATGTGTGTGTGTGAATGCTTCTCAAATATATAGTAGGAGTAATTGTGATATCAACATGCAAACTCTATCCACACCTATCCATCTAAAGCCTTTCCAAAAATAGGTCAAACCGATATTCATCCGGATTTTTGCTTTTAAAATGAATAGATATCAACATATGAGCGTGTGTGTGCATGTGGCTTGTTTTCCCGTTTCTATTTGTCAACTCGAGCTTTTCCACAATTCTCAACTATACACCATTAAGCATTTTATTTTTCATTTCTTTTAGGCTTAGAATCAAAGATTTTTTTTTTTTTTTAATGATTCTTTTCAACACTTCTTTGATTTTTTCTAACATAAACATATACACCTCATGGTGGCTTTCACTCATCACAATGGCGTAGCCCTTTCCTACATTGGGTGGCTTCACAACCAAGGTGTGTAGCCCTTTCCATGAGGGTGCTCGTTGATTACTATGTAGTGCCGAAGCAAAATGGATACATACCATAGGTCATCTATCATGTACTTAACAATAAACTTCTAGATACATCCATTATCTACACATATTCAACCACATATACTCAAAACTAAAACATATAAGAGAAGCATTAGTGCACTTTTCAAAAATATGATTTTCAAGCTCAAGTGCATGATCTAGAAACAATAAAAGATACTTGTTTAAGATCATTACTTCTCAAGTGAGTAGCTCTCAAAGATATTGATTTTCAATTAAAGTTTTGCTCATCAAGCCACTCACAATCACACATAGACAATAATTAACACAAATCATGCCAATGAATCTTCAAAGAGTTTTACCTCTTATGTCCAAGGGCTTAGTGAATAAATCCGCAAGTTGATTTTTTAGTAGGCATTGCTTTAGAGTAACAATAGAATGTTCAACATGTTCTCTAATGAAATGATGCCTAATATCTATGTGCAATGATATCATGCATACAAAGAGTTGAAAAGATGAAATAGAAAGCAAGCTTTTAGAGTAGAGAAATACCTTAGCAAGCTTTTTCACCAATGAAAGGTCTCCGCTCTTTTTATGAGCTTTCTTGGCTTGTTTGTCCTCATGACAACAAGTTGTTGGTGTGTCATCCCAAGAAAATAAAGACCAAACACTTTCAACTCAAACAATTACATAAAAATGACTTTCTCTAAAAGTCTTAACAAAAATTTTCACCAAATAGATTTCAAAATTAACTTCTTTAAAGTTAATCAACAAATTTTGACTATCATAGTGATTATGAGAATATTAAGTTCATGTATTGACTAAAGACACCAAGTTTGAATACTAGACCTAGCACATTAAAAATGGCATAGTCAAGCATCAAACTTAGAACTCTTATCAAACAAGAACAAAAATATTCTCATATGTGCTACTCAATCAAGTATGAGAGCACTCACCTTTGACCATATTGGTCTTAGGTAAACTAACACAAACAACATCATGATCATTACGCATGGCAATTTCCTAGAAGATAAATCATCAACTATCTTCTTCATGAAAACATCACTCATATTAAAGTCAATATTTTTGCCACGCACAAATATTTTATCAAGACTCTTCAAATGATCATGGTTAACACTCTTCTTAACCAACTTCTTCTCAACATATTTCTTAACATAATTATCATTAACATGCATGTTATTCTTTTCAATCCAAATTTTCTTGATAGGTTTCTTCACATGAATATGATCAATATGCACATTTCTCAAAGCATCAAAGCTATTGTCATGTTTAGAAACTTTAAAAGAAGATTTATCCATTTCACAAGTATGCACATTATTTTTCTTAACCCAAACTTTCCTTGTTAATTTATTTTCATTAACATGTTCATCATGCATAGTCTCTAATGCCCCAACATGTTTAGAAACAACCAAAGGAAGTCTTTTCATCTCACTAGCATGCATCTCATTCCCTAGTTCGCATTGTCTAATATACTTGTAGCATTTAGGTTTGATATGCCCTACAACATTGCAAAAATGACAAACTGGGATAAACTTAGAGATGTTATGTTTAGCTCTAGACTTAAACACATGCTTAGGAGAATGATTAGGTAAATTTTTCACATTTTTATCATGTTCCACATTCCTAGTTTGCATTGCCTAGCATATTCATAGCACTTAGGCCTAATGTGACCAACCACATTACAATAATGACAAACCGGAATGAATTTAGAAAAGTTACCTTTTTGGTATGCATGCTTTGATTGAGAAGTCGGTTGAGAAGTTCTATAGCTCTTCTTGTCTTTGTCTTTGATGTTGGAAGGAATAGTAGTTGAGTCTTTCTTCTTCTTGGAATTTATTGACTTGTTCTTGGTTGTAGGAGTCTTCTTAACTTCTTTTACAAAGCCCAAGCCACTCATATCTCCATGATGCTTTCCAAGCTTTATTACTTCATCAAGCTTAATGGCTCCGATCTTCATGCCATTAATAGACTCTTTAAGAGATTTGACTTCATCTTTAAGCTCACACTCCTTTATCTTCATGATACTTAAAGAGCTTTCTTTTTGCTTAATCTCTCCTTCCATGGCAAACAACTTCATAGTAAAGTCTTCTTTTAAATCATCTAACTCTTGAGCACTTTCCTCCACCTTTGAGACACACTTTTCAATGGTCTTTTCATGCTCCTTGATGACTTCACTTTGCTTGCTCATCTTCTCCAAAGACATCTTCTTTTCATTGACAAAAGCTTTAAAGATCACCACTAAATTTGCATTGATCAACTTCAACTTGTTGTTCTCTTCATTCTTTTGTTGAAGGATCTTGTCATTGAAGCTTATATAATCATGATTTGAGGAGGCTTCGAACTCTTCTTGATTGGAGGAGATTTCACTATCTTCACTACTTGAAGAGTTATCACTTTCCTCATTACTTGAGGACTCTTCACTACTATCCTCCAATCTTCCTTCATATATAGCCACATGAGCAATGTAATTGCTAGTAGATTCGTAATCATCCAAGGACACCTCTTCTTCTACTACATCACTCACACTTATCCATGATTTATCATTGAATGCTTTAATGTAGGCTTTCGTTGTATTTCTCCAAAAGGTGTAGTTACCACTATCTAAGAGTGGAGGTATATCACTAGAAGCACCTTCCGGTATTGAATCACCCATAGCTACAAAAATGAACAAACACAACAAAACACAACAAAACAAAACAGAACACTATAATATGGATCTATCTAATTACTTCTAGACACCCGCTCTGATACCAATTGAAATTCCCTTAAGCAATATAGTGTAAAATATACCTAGAGGGGGGGGGGGGGGGGGTGAATAGGTATTTACTCAAATTCTTCCAATCTTAAAAATGATGCAGAATATAACAAAGAAAATGCACACTTGATTAGATGTAGCAAATGAATTGATTCCACTAATACAAGAGTTAATCAATTTACAAGATATGCACTCAATGTAAGATATGGAAGATAAACAAAAGTAAAAACAAATATGAACACAAGTATTTTTTACGTGGTAAAACCTCAAAGAGGAAACATCCACGAGTTAATACCACAACCACCGGCAAAGCAATCCATTATATGAAAAGGACTTACACACTCAAGCTATCAACACATGATATCCGCTCAAGCTATCAACTCCTAATCAACCCTCGGGCTAGTGAATCACCAAGCCTACTTCCTATCCAAGATGTATCCTACACCTCTAGAAAGCAACTTCCTATCCAAGACGCTCACGTCTCTAGAAAGATTTCTTACTTGCCTATCCGGATCCTCCCGACCCTAGACAAGTCTTCCTTGCTTGATTATTCGAGTCCTCCCGACTCTAATCAAGACTTCCTTGCTCTATCCACAAAACTTCACTCACTTTGCTACAGACTTCAACCTAATGCAAGGCTATGATCTAAAGTGATGCAAGTGATGCAAACACAAACAAATTAAGCTAGATGATCAACCAAGCAAAATGTATAAGTTCAATGACAATCTAGAATATGCATCCAACACACAATCACAAGATTATCTGGAAATCAAGACATGTAAATCAATAAGAATAAAGGTATGAATATTCAATATATCACACTAAAAACCTAGTTCTTAGATCATGAAATAAAATCTAGAAAATAATATGAGACACATCATATGTAAATTTTCTAGAATCAATTTCAAACAAAATCAAGTTTAGCACATATATGTTCAAGATAAATCACAAAGCTAAAACTCAATTGACAAAGATCAAACACCCCTAGCTTATGATCTAACATACTTCTCAACAAATTTCATCAATCAAATAGTAAGAATCAAGAGATGATCAAAGATGAAATTGAAAAAGAAGAAGTTGAATCACACAAACTGACCACGTACTGTCAATTGATCAATTGAGAACAATAACGAAATCAGCTGCCTCTAGAAATGCTTGGGGTTTGTAGCTCTCTTCAAGACCAACAATTTTGGATTTTGAATCGATTGATTTCGAGTTCGTATGAGAAAGTTATGATCAAAATAAGAAAACGAAAAATTGAAGAAATCTGCAGAATTTTCACCAAGTGTTCTTGAAATCTTCAACAAGTGTGGAGGGAAGGAGAGGAGTTTAAAAGGAGGAGAGAGATGAGTTTTTTGAGCAAATCAGCATGTGCCACGTCACCCTCCCGTGGGGGGTGCGTGGGCCTCACGGGGGCAGAGAGCCCCTCTGGCCGTGGGGCCCACGGCCTCCCTCACGGCGTGGGCCAAGTGGCCTCACGGCCCCAAACCTCTCTCGCGCGCTCTCCGGTTCTTCAGCCATATCTTGGGCATCCAAACTCCGATTTCTAATCCGTTTTCAGATTACGAACCGTGACTCCCTCACGCACGATGAAAACTACACAAATTTGAGAAATGGTTGAGAAATCATCTCGGAAAAAGATGATGAAGTCAACTCAACGAATGAGAATGAAAAGTAGCGTAGCTACATCGTTTGGACTCGAAACCTTATGAATGAGTAACCGAAACGACCGGAACTCAATAAGGCATCAAATAAGAACATGTTCAAGTCCAAAACATAAAATACACAAACAAATAAATACATATTCACACAAGCATGCCATATCAAAGAGATAGTCACAAAGCATGCAATTCTACAATGTTTGTATATACAAGATCAATGCATGAGCATACTATGAGATGTGTGAATGTGTTATACCAAATGTTTGAACCACGATGCAGGGACACACATGTATGAATTGTGTGTGTGTGCGCTAACGCCTTACAAGAGGATAGGAGTCAAGATATACCTTTGACGCTTTTCACCTCTTGAAGATGACTTTTGCACTAGACGTTGCTCTTCACTTTTTAAGCTTCCTTTCTTCAAAGAATATCCTAAGCAATAACTAATACAAATATGGAGTGTTTTGCAATGGAATCAAGCCAATACAAATCATGAACCTTACAAACATCTATAGCAAAAATCTAATCTTAATATTGTTGGAAAAATTTGAGGATTAGATAGATGTTGGGAAAATCATACAATGTCAACGTGTGCTAGAGGACTGTACTTAAGATCAAATTGCGAGCTTCTAGGAAATTGATCGAGCCAAAAATGTTCTATATTTTGGCCCTCATATCCTTATCATTTGTCTCGTTTTCGTGTGTTTTTGTGTCTCTTATGAGATTTTTAATTGTAATTGCAGGCATTTGTGCATTTCGGGTGTTGGAAGTGGAATTCGGGACTTTCGTACGAAAAAGGGTCAATTTGTGCAAAGAAGAAGAACAATAACCATTAGATGCTCATAGAGTGCGGGTCCTTTACCCGCACATTACTCGCACAAATGCCAAAACCGAAAGCTAAGGAGAAGATAGAGTACGGGTCACTTATCCGCACACAACCTGCACAATTGCAAAGACTAGAGAGCTTATCAGAAGTAGAATCAATAGAGTGCGGGTACAGCGCGGGTCTCTTACCCGCACACAACCAGCACTAATGCCAAGACCAGAGAGCTTATTAGATGAAGAATCAATAGAGTGCGGGTACAGTGCAAGTCCATTACCCGCACTCTATGCCCGCCAAAAAACGTCATTTAAGCATTTCAGACCTATTTTTGTAATCCATATAAACAAAAACTCGTTTCAGATCGAAAATACACTTTGACACTTACATGTTCTGATACTGACATTATCTAGATCTAGGAATATACTCCCACTCATCCAAACCCATTCTCTACTAATCCTTTACCTATTCACACCCCAAATCCACCATTCTTACCTACATTTCATCACTACTCAAGGAAAGACACTAGGAGATTAGAATCCAAACTTCAAGAAGAAGGTTTCTACATGGGTCTTCTCTCTCTCTCTCTTCTTTTAGTTTATGTTTTGTACTTGTCATGAGTAGCTAAATTCCCCTCTAAGGGGTTGATGTGATTAGTTTGTGGATTTTGGGCATGTGTAATTGAACTCTCTATTTTATATTCAATCTATCAAACATGTTCTATTCATTGTTATTAATTACTTTTGAATATTAATTTGTCTTGGATACACCCTCTTAGCAAATTGATTTAGAAACTAATTGAGTTGACAACTAAGTATACACCCTATTTGGTTGTCTAAAGCTCTTTTGAATAGAAGGATTACATAAGAATACACTCTTCAAGTGAAATCTGACTTAACAACCTGGTTGGCCTGTTGTGAGAGAGTAAGAGTCATCACTATACACCCTAGGTTGGCTACATTATTAAGAGGTTAAACCCTTATTTGGTAGATGCGTATTCATGGCAACACGTCTCAATTGAGCAACCAACACTATACACCCTAGGTTGGTTGTTTAAGAGGGATAGTCTCAAGTGGGAGGCTATCACTATACACCCTAGGTTGGCCTCTTGCAAGGGATATATAACCAACACTACACACCTTAGTTTGGTTACACTAGATTAAATGTACTTAAATTTGAGTTTTACATGCCCATTGTTTGCTTATGAGTCCATCAACTCCTTAATCCTCATATCATTTATTTCACACCATCTCTTATTATCTTAGTTGCATTTTAGTTAGTCTTTACTTTATTAGTTTTAGCTTAGTTGATAATTCAAAACACCATTCATCATCATTTTCTTTATTTGCTAGCTAAAGTGTCAATCTAGTCATTTCTAGCCTCGATCCTTGTGGACGACGCCCCACTTGCCGCTATACTTGTGTTTTCAAAACCATTTAAGGCATTATTGAGGTTCTTATAAATATCTTTTGACAAGCGAATTTCCACACACAAACGACCTTTGTCAACAATATCCTAGTGCAATCAGGTAAACGACACTCTGACCTCTAATAATCATTGACCTGTTAATAATGTAAGGGTGCACTCTCAATACCATATTCCATAATTGCTAGAATATATATTCACATTTCTCTTGGTAGCTTTGAGGGTATTTAGTGTCCTGCCAAAATGACTTTGACTGCACTATATATATAATTCGAAATCTGACCGTTGTTCATAAAATCACCATTAACAATACCATTAATTTGAATAATGGTCAAATATTTTGTAAGTTTCTCAATGTTTGATTGGCTTATTTCGGTGACAAACCACAATTGGGGTTTAAATTGTAAGGGTAGATTAGGTGAATGATGATTAAGCTTAAAGGCCCTATCAAGACCTTAAGATGATAAGCACTTATCTCTGTTGTTTAGTTTTCATTGAAGAGATTTAGTTGCACACACTCACTTGTAATGTTTGCATATGTATGTTGTACTTTTGTGTGTATACTCTTCACATGTCACATTTCACACTTGTACTTTGTTATTATGTTTGGTTATGTGTTAGTGTGTCTAGTAATTTGTTTCCCGAATGTTGCTCGGAAACGTCCGTGCATGCACAATGGTGTGCTTGGTTAGCACGATGATCACCTTCGGAGAATGCCCTTGGCTTCTTCTTTGGTTTCACCAACAGTAGTGAAACAGCGGTTTGATCGACGGCTATAACCGCCGAATGAAACCGCCATTTGAGTCCAGAAGGTTCTGGAGCATTTCCACGGTTATGATCGGTGACCATGACCATCGTTCGAAACCGCCATTTAGACCTGATCGATTTAATCTCTCGGGTTTATTTCTATGGTTGTGATCAGCGATTATAAAACCGTCGATTGAAACCGCCGATGTAAGTGCCTCACTTTTGATTGGCATATTTCGTTGACAAAATCACAACCGGGTTCAATTTGTAAGGGTAGCTTAAGATTGAAGAAATCCTCATAAAGTGCCAAAAGACCTCATTGTGGAATCAAGCACTTCAAGGAAGGTAGATCACTTGACTTAACTCTAAATTAAAGAGATGTAGTTGCACGCACTCACAACCCTTACATGTCCTTAATACTTGTTTATTGTGTGTAAATATTTATGTGCTTGCATGATGTAAGGTTCATGATTTGTATTGGATTGATTCCATTACAAAATGCTCTATATTTGTATTAGTTGTTGCTTAGGATGTTCTTGGAAGAAAAGAAGATTAAAATTTGAAGAGCAACGTCTAGTGCAAATGTCGTCTTCAAGAGGTGAAAGCGTCAAAGGTATACTTCGACTTCTATCCTCTTGCAAGGCATTAGCGCACACACACACAATTCATACATGTGTGTCCTTACATCGTAGTTCAAACATTTGGTATAACACATTCACACACTTCTTAGTATGCACATGCATTGGTCTCTAATAGACAAACATTGTAAAATTGCATGCTTTGTGACTATCTCTTTGATATGGCATGCTTGTGTGAATTTGTGTTTATTTGTTTATGTATTTTGTATTTTCGACTTGAATATGTTCTTATTTGATTCCTTATTGAGTTCCAGTCATTTCGGTTACTCATTCATAAGGTTTCGAGTCTAAACGACTTAGCTAGGCTACTTTGCGTTCTCATTCGTTGAGTTGACTTCATTGTCATTTTCTGAGATGATTTCTCAACCTTTTGTCAAAGTTTCTTAGTCTTCGTCATGCATAAGGGAGTCATGGTTCGTAATCCAAAAACGAATTTGAAATCGGAGTTCGGATGCCCAAAATACGACTGAAGAACGTGAGGGTGCGCGGGAGAGCAAGCGAGGCCAAGCGGCCAAGCTTGACCAAGTGGTGTGGGAGCCGTGGGACCCACGGCCAGAGGACCTCTCTAGTCCCATGTGGCCCACGCGCCCCCCACGGGCTTGGTTGAGGTGGCCTCTTTTGGTTGGCCGAAAATCATCTCTCTCTTCTCCATTTAAACACCTCTCCTTCCCTCCAAACATTAGAACTTGAAGAAATCTTTCAAAGAAATTCTACAGAAATTCTTCAACATTTTAGTTTTCGTATTTTGATCATAACTTTCTCATACGAACTCGAAATTGATTGATCCAAAAACCAAAATTGTTGGTCTTGATGAGAGCTACAAACCCCAAGTATTTCTAAAGGCACCTGACTTCATCATTTTTCCCAGTGGCCTGATTTTCAGTACGTGGTCAAGTTTGTATGTTCAACTTCTTCTTTTTCATTTCATTTTTGATCATCTATTTTATTCATACTATTTGACTGATGAAATATGTTAAGAAGGAAGTTAGATCATATGCTAGGGGTGTTTGATCATTTGTTAATTGAGTTTTAGCTTTGTGATTTCTCTTGAATATATATTTGCTAAACTTGATTCAACTTGAAATTGATTCTAGAAAATGTATATATGATGTGCCTCATGTTATTTTCTAGGTTTAATTTCATGATCTAAGAACTAGGTTTTTAGTGTGATATATTGAATATTCATACCTTGTTCTTATTGATTTACATGTCCTGATTTCTAGATACTTTTGTGATTGTTTGTTGAAAGCATATTCTAGATTATCATTGAACATGTACATTTAGCTTGATTGATCATCTAGCTTAATTTGATTGTGTTTGCATCATTTGCATCACTTAGATCATAGCCTTGCATTAGGTTGAAGTCTCTAGCAAAGTGAATGAAGCTTTGTGGATAGAGCAAAGAAGTCTTGATTAGAGTCGGGAGGACTCAGATAATCAAGCAAGGAGACTTGTCTAGGGTCGGGAGGATCCGGATAGGCAAGCAAGAAATCTTCCTAGAGACGTGAGCATCTTGGATAAGAAGTTGCTTTCTAAAGGTTTAGGACACATCTCAGATAGGAAGTAGGCTTGGTGATTCACTAGCCCGAGGGTAGATTAGGAGTTGATAGCTTGAGCGGATATCATGAGTTGGTAGCTTGAGTGTGTAAGTCCTTTTTCACATAGTGTATTGCTTTGCCGGTGGTTGTGGTATCAACCCGTGGATATTTCCTCTTTGAGGTTTTACCACGTAAAAATACTTGTGTTCATTTTTGTTTTACTTTTCTTTATCTTCCATATCTTACATTGATTGCATATCTTGTAAATTGATTAACTCTTGTATTAGTGAAATCAATTCATTTGTTAAATCTAATCAAGTGTGCCTTTTCTTTGTTATATTCCGCGTTATTTTTAATATTGAAAGAATTTGATTCTATACATATTCACCCCCCCCCCCCCCCCCCCCCGGCCCTCTAGGTATATTTTACACTACTACTTAAGGGAAATTTCACATGATTAATTGATTGCATCATTGTTTGATAAATGCCATGACATGGTAGGCATTAGGTTACATTCAAATGTCACTTCCCACACTTGCATTTCATGTATGTTTGTCTTAAGTGTGTGGTAAGTCGTGAAAGTATACAAACGTAGTTAAATTGCTTAAGGCATACCTAGAGAGGGGGGGGGGGGGGGGGGGGGGGTGAATAGGTTTTTACACCTTTTTTCAATCCCTTGAACAAACTTTCGTTTGTCCCTCAAGGTAGCCTTACACACAACAAAATAAGCCAAGGAAGACATACATAGACAATACGATAATACAATCATAAGAGCAAGGTCTAAGTATATCATCTAGTTGTGTGAGGTATAAGAACAAATAAACACAACAACAAAGTAAGCTTGTATTTCAATAGATGTTCAATGAGTTACAAGAGTGATCAAAATATCACTATACAAAAATTACAATATATAAAAGAATCATAGATACAAAAATTATCAAAAGAAAGAATCCACAAACCACACTATACAAAGTCTTGCTTCACAATACATCACACGTGAATATTATGAATCAAGATAATAAAATATACAATTAAAATATAAGAGAAAGAGATAAGAAGAATTAACACAAGAGATTTTTTAACGTGGTAAAACCTCCAAGGAGGAAACATCCACGGGTTGAACTACAACCATTGGGTACTATATTATTGGAAAGTAAACATAGAACATTCACAAAGTGACCAATCTTTAGCTCACCCAACCTAGTGAAGTCTAAGCCTACCCAACCCTATTGGAAAGTGTGAAATCCCTCAATGATGCGAAACCACCATATATTGGACACCATACAAAACCAACATCGATGGTAGATTAGAAATTCCTCAAGAGTGCATACACCTCCCGTGTACCCCGCTCTATCGGAGTCTATGTCTAACCATATGCCTAGGCCTACCAATACAATAGCCAACTCCCTATCCAAGGCACTCTTGCCTCTAGGGAGCCTCCCATGCATGACTATCCGAGTCCTCCCGACTCTAGCCATGACTCCTTGCTTACCTATCCGAGTCATCCCGACTCTAGGCAAGACTTCTTGCTTGGCTATCCGAGTCACCCCGACTCTAACCAAGACTTCATGCCTTTTACAAGGACTTCCTAGTGTGATCATGTGAATGCAAATGATGCAAACAATCAAATCAACATAGAACATGTGATCAATACATTCTATGGCACAAATAGACCTAAACATGTGATATCACAAGTAATCAAGTCTAGATGCAAAATACACGAATAAAACCTAAAGCATGTGAAACATCAAAACACATAAGCTCAAAGTCTCATTCACACATACAACACTTGAATCAAAATATATTCATGAAGAACAAATTCAAGATGCTATCAATATACAATTAAATGCTAGATATATGAGATTTAAATCAATCAAAATTCTAGCCAAAAATATAGAGCTAGGATTTGAGATTTACATCAATCAAAACCTAGATTCTCTAAATCTCAAACAAATACACAAATCCTAGATTTCATCAATCAACGGATCAAATCAAATCTCAAGGTCATTTATCACAAAATTAATTCAATCAAGTTCCAAACAACCTAAGATGCCATTCTAATCACAATACAACTCACAAACATATGTAAAACCTAGAATCATAGAAACTAGTCATCATTAGTCCATAAATTGACTTTCAATTAGAATGATAATCAAGCTATCTTTCTCAATAGCTTTTACCAAACATAAACATAGATATAGAAGAAGAAACCCCAAGCAAATGGAAGGTTAAAAAGAAAGAAATCCCAAAGTTAAGTCCAATACCTTGGTTTCACGAGCTGGTTCGGAAATCAGTGTGGAACCACTAGAAATCTCAATTAAACAGCCACCAAACCACTTGGAGATGATAGAGGACTCAAATACGAACACTCTCCAACTTGAATCACTCAAATCCGACTCCGGATGAGGAATATATGATGTTTGGAAGTTGGGAAAAGTTGGGAGAATATTATGACGGGAAAACTCGCAATTTTCTTCCTAGTTTTTCAAATGGAGAGAGAGAGGGAAGAAATAGGAGGAGAGAGAAGAGCCAAAGTGGCCAATGGTGTGAGGCCACGTCACCCCCTGGCCGTGGGGGGCCCGTGGGCCTCACGGGGGCAGAGAGCCCCCTTGGCCGTGGGGCCCACGGCCTCCCTCACGGCCAGGCCAAGTGGCCTCACGGCCTGGGCTGTCTTCTCGCGTGCTCCCTCGGTTCTTCAGCCCGTATCTTGGACATCCGAACTCCGATTTTGAATCCGTTTCTGGATTACGAACTGTGACTCTCTCACGCACGACGACGACTACATAACTTTGAAAAACGGTTGAGAAATCATCTCGGAAAATGTCGATGAAGTCAACTCAACGAATGAGAACGAAAAGTAGCGTAGCTACATCGTTTGGACTTGAAACTACATGAATGAGTAACCGAAACGACCGGAACTCAATAAGGAATCATAATAGAGCATATTCAAGTCCAAATATAAAAATACGGAAACATACAAACACAAAGACACACACATATGCTAGTTTCCGGACATAGTCCTAGAAAATGCAAAACACAAAGTTTACCAACATAATATGAATGCATGAGCATATTTTGCCAAGTGTGTGAAAGTGATATATAAATGAAATTAAATCATGAAGGAACACACAAGAATGCTATGTGTGTGTGTGTGCCTAGCCTTGTAAGAGATATGAGGTCCTTTAATACCTTTGTTGACCAATGATGCACGAATCTCTTAAAAGCCGGCTTCTTAAATGAATTGTGGTTGAGACATTCTTCGTCTTCTTAATTCTTCAATTTACTAACCACTAAAAATTACAAGAGAAACACGTTTTGATATGGAATTGATGCCAACACAAACTATAAACCTTACAAGTCGTCTGCCGAAGTTATTCAGAAATGTCCCCACGTGCACGTTGGTGTGCATGGTGTTACGTGAAGACCGTCCTCGGAGAATGCCTTTCGCTTCTCTTTGATTTCACCACCAATGGTGAAACGGCGGTTTGTGATTGGTGGCCTGACCACCGATTGAAACCGCCCTTTTGACCTGATTGATTTAAAAAAAATAGGTCAGTAATCGGCGGTTATGATCGGCGGCCTGACCACAGAATTAAGCGCCATTTGAAACATGGGTCTTCTGTCCTAGTTCTGCGATTTGCATCGGCGGGCATAATTCGACCGCCGATCCATTCCAGTGTTGACGTTTCGTATTCGACGGTTTGTGATCGGCGGCCTGACCGACGATTGAAACCGCCGATCGTGCACTTTTAGGCAAACTTTTCAAAACAACCTCACTTCACTTGGATCTCATATATATATGTCTTGATAGCCTTGGCTAGTTTTTGTAGAGTAAAAATTACATCTTTTGACAGCTTTTGAATTTCTTCCAAGCCAAAGTATCAAGACTTCTCTTTTATTACTCAAAACACAAAAACCCATCATACTTTCATGTTTCATATATCATCTAGGATGTTCTAGGTTGATTTTCTTTAGGGTTTCATCTTTGCTCACATGACTTGTAGTTATAACATTACTTCTATCATCTCACAGTTCTTTCTCTACAAGATAGCATTTTTATTTCTTGACTTGTCTCAAGATTGCTTCTTTATGACTTGAATAGGTTCAAGATAGCTTATTTATTGTGTTTTGTGAGTTGTTTGTGGTAGATATTTCATATAGGACTTTGTTTGCCTATTTGGTTATATTATTTGCATGACACTTAGCAAAATGATATCTAGGAATGTCTAACATGTCCATCCATGCCTAGATAAGCTTGAATGTTTAACCTAGGATTTTAACATCTTGAATATTGCATATATTCACCTTAGGTTGTGTTATCTCTTCTCTTAGAGAATTAAGTCTTGTATTTACCAATTGGTAGTTTGCAAGCAATGGACTAGATTCACTTTTGAAGGCGTGCGGGTAGTAGTGGTAGATTAGTAACCGTGTGAGGTTTGACTTGGTCAACCTAGGTTGTAATTGCCATTACAATTAGTGAATTGAGGTTAATGTGTGGCGCACATAACAGCCCGTGGTTTTTCCCATGAGGGTTTCCATGTAAAAATCGAGTGTCGTTTATATTCCGCTTTATTACACTTAATTTTTTTTTATGACTAGTTAGGGGTTTTTCATAATATTGATTAATCGCAAAAAGTTGATAATAGTTTGATTAAAATCTATTCACCTCCCCCCCCCCCCCCCTCCTAAATTATTTTAGACACGTTATATATATATATATATATATATATATATATATATATATATATATATATTTTAGCCGATGATCCCCTGTTCTCTCGGGATTCAATTCGGCGATTGGATCGGTGGTTTCAAAACCGCCGAATGAAACCACCGATCGCGTGTTTTAGGGGCAAGCTTATCTTTTCACATGCCTTGTTTTTTATGTCTATAAATACATCACTTTCTCATCTCTCTGAACCTAACTCTTTCAATACAAGAACCCTAAATACAATAGAGAGATTTGTGAGAGAAAAGGCAATCAAGATTGCTCATTTAAACACTTAAAACCATTTTTATATGCATTAAACTTCATCTAGCATCTTCTAGCATATCTAGGATGCTTGCTTGCATAGGTCTTACTTAACACACTTGCTTTGGTAAGTTTTTCACTAATTTCATCTAATCTTAGTGTTTACTTAACAAGGCATCTCTTTAATTACTTATATGTTCTTAGATTATATTCTTATATACAAGATAGAGATAGTTGTGTTGTTTTGATTGAGTGTTGTTTTTATGATAGCTAAACTTAGGATTGCTTAATCTATGTTAGCTATGCTTTATGCCATGTCATTTAGCAATTGATATCTAGGATTGATCTAATTGACATCTTTTTAAATCCTAGATAAGCATTTAGTGTAACTTAGCATTACTTGCATATTTGGATATCTTTGCATATTCTCTTAGGTTGTTTAATCTCTTTAGTGAGAACTAAGTCTTGTGGCTAAGGTTGCTTAGGCCACAAGCAATTGGACTAGGTCCACTTTTACAGGCCTACAGATAGTGGTAGCGGGTTATTGATCGTTAGAGGTTGAGGTCAACCAATGTTGTAAACGTTATTGCAATTAGTAAATTCAAGGTTCGTGTGTGGCGCACATAACAACCCGTGGTTTTTCCTTGTTGAAGGTTTCCACGTAAAAATCAAGTGTCATTTATAATTCCGCACTTATTACTCTTGATTTATTGCTTTGACTAGATTGGGGTATTTTCGTAATATTTACTAATCGCGAAAATTGGTAATAATCGTTTAAAATCTATTCACTCCCTCTAGATAGTTTTATACACACCATGCATTATTAGTTTCATATTTATTGTTATAAAATTATCGTAACGGTCACATAATTGCTCACATAAAATCATCATTTAGTGACAATGGTTACCGTTTCTGAAATTAATAAAATATAATTATTGTTTTTTGAAATTTTATAAAATTTCCAACGCCAACATTTCATCTTTCTTCCACTACAAGTAATTTTTCGCATATTTTTTAAGAAAATCAAGATTCTTAGCACCAGTGGCAGACCCAAGAATTTTAATCAAGTAGGGCATTTGAATAAATTAAAATCACAATTAAATGAAAAACTACTGAAAAATTAAGATCATAGCAAAATAGTTTTTATATATATATATATATATAGATAAAATAAAATAAATAGAACACTTACTCAAATGAATTAAATAATCTTACATTCAAAAGAAAATAATAACAATAAAAACAACATAAATAATGAAAAAAAATTAAAAGAATAAATTACAATCTAAATTTATAATAAGAAATTTTGTTTTGCATTTATAATGAATTCAATTTAAATTTATACAAAAATTATTTATTAATAACTATTACTAGACATGTTTTTAAATTTTTTATTCTTCAAATTATTGGTAAATTATTGATTTATTGATTCTAAATAAATTAAAACTATAAAATAAAGAAAAATACTAAGGATAAAATAAAATGAATCATAGTAATAGATTGACTATTTTAATCTAATAAAGTAAAATCTGAGATTTTAGGGTTTATTGATTTGGCATGTTAGTTATGTCAAATTAAAACTATTGGAAATAGTAAAAATCGAAAATAATAATATATAATTTAATATAAAATAAAATTGAATTAGTAAACACACAGTAATGGTAGTTAAGAAATTGACAACGACTGAATAGAGAAAATGAATCGGAAAAGATGATAAAATAAATAAGACATAAAAAATTGGAAGATAAAATTGAATTAAAAAAAGGCACATGAAAAAATTAGAACAAAAAATTGAATTAAAGAAGTGCCCTTGAGATGAGACTCGAACAAAGCACCCTAAATCTAAAACTAAGATCCACTACCCGCCATACTAACAACTTGATGTTAACGGTTCTTAGTAAATATGTATATATACAATGTACACAGAATAAAATAAAATAAAAAATTGAGGTAGGGCACGGGCCCCACCTGGTCTCCATGTGGGTCTGCCCCTGCAGTTAGCACAAGTTGATTAATTTGTTACAGAGAAATAAGCATTTGCTGTTACCAACTTCAACCATATAACTAATGACATCCCTCATGAACTCTAGATATTTTTCGACCCGATCTTAAAAATTATCTTTCTTCAAGTTTAGCTAGTTCATGGTTATGATCAAAGTTGATATGAGAAATAATCCATACTCCACTATCCACAGTAAATCATATTATAGCCTTGCAACCCGTTTTTGTTTCTAACTTGTTCAATTTCCTTACTCCACTCAAGTCTCGATCTTTGTAAATGTTTTCTTTTGAACACACAAATTCTCTATCTTTCAAATCTCTTGAATCTCCATATAAGTTAAAACTTAAAAGAAGTGTGAGAAAAGATAATATTGGTTGCAGAGAAGCCGTGAATGGAAAGAGAGAGCCAGCTATTAATGGGAAAATTTTAGGCTTAAAATTATATTTAGATTTAAGAATTTCTTTTTGATTTTGGGGATTGTTTTTTATTTTTTTTTTAAATGATATGGCAACGATAATTGTTGAGTTTTTAAAATATGACGACGTGTCAAAAATTTATCAAATTGGCGTGCCATGTCATGTTTTAAGTCTAAGGTACTAAGTCATTTTTTTCAACTCTTGAGTAGGGATATGCATTGGGAAATGGGGATGGATATTGGTCCCCCATCCCCATCCCCATTTTCTAACCCCTTAGACCAGTTACCCAAAATTTTTAAAATTTTTATTTCTTTCAAACTTTACGGTTTTATTTTTGTGATCTATTATTATTATTATTATTATTATTATTATTATTATTTTGGAGACTGGCCCGTAAAGCTTGTGGAGGGCCAGTCCTCACAAGGGCTTGGGCCTTGAGCCGAGCACTAAATAAGGCCTAAAAATTTATATGCGAGGAGCTAAGGCCCGGCCCTCAATGGTAAGGGTCGGGTAAAGCCCGGCCCTCAAGCCCTCATGGACATTTTTTTAATGGGTTGAAAAGCCTAGGGCCGACCTGTTTGACACCATCTCTAGTTTTATTTTTATAAACAACAAAAAAGGAATAAAGTTGTACTCTTTATTTTATTTTAGTATTTTTTTTTTCATTACCTAACATTATTAATTTCTTTCGGTTCATGGAAATATGTGGTGAACTTTATTATTATTATTCATTATCAAACATTATTATTAGTTTATGAAAATTTTATAAATGTTTTCAAACTATTTAACTCTATTTTATCTTACTATATATTTATTTTATACAATAATCATCAAATTAGCTAGTGATGTTTGGTAATACAAATAATAGAAATTCAATATAGGAATCTATACTTAAGATCAGTAAAAAATAAAATATGGTGTCGAGTCTACTAACAAAATAGACGACACTTATTAAAAATAATTGAAACAATTATGGCATGTCTAATTATATCTAGAGAGGGGTGAATAGATTTTAATAAAGTTAATTACCGATTTTTCTTGATAAGCCAATATTCAATAAAAACCCCTATCTAGTCAAAAATACAATCAACTTAGTCTAAGTGCGGAAAACAATAAATTTTAAGTTGATTGATTTACGTGAGAAACCCTCAACAGGGAAAAACTCACGGGCTACTATGTGAGCCACACACAGTTCTCAAATCCATTACTTGTAATGATGTTTAAAACCTAGGTTGACCACCGTCAAACCCTACACGGTCACTAACCCACCACTACTACACAACGGGCCTTTAATAGCGATTCTAGACCTACTTGCTTGAGCACTAAGCAATCTTAGCCATAAGACTTGATTCTCAATGAAGAGATCAACAACCTAAAAGAATATCATGGTATTCAATATGCAATTAATGCCAGGTTACACTAAATGCTTATCTAGAGATTAAATATGTAAATAATCAATCCTAGATATCAATATTGCTATATGACATGGCATACATCATAGCTATCATAGATAAAACAATCATAGGCAATAGCTATCACAATACAACACTCAATCATTCAACACAAATATCTCAATCTTGTACTTAAAATATAATCTAGATGCATACAAGTAATAAATGATATTTCTTACTAAGGAAGAACACAAAAAAGATTAAAATGGTGTTCAACTTACCAAATCATATGTGTTGAAGAAAACCCATGCAAGAAAGCATCCTAGATGAAACTAGATTATGCTAGATGAAGTTTGATGCACATGGAAATGGTTTTGAGTGATCAAAGGTGAGTTCTTTAGAAGATTTTCTCTCTTGAAGATGTTCTAAGTTAAAAATAGGCTTTTGAACTCATGTAAGCTGACCTAAAGACAAGATCCTCTTAAAGCTACACCGTTTTGGTCATTTTAAAAAACCAAACCCCGTTACAACCGCTACGCATACCACTGCGCCGTAGTACGTAGAGCGTGTAAGCTCTGGAGTCTACCGTTGTGGAGACCGCCCCAAAGGCAAGTGTCCTTTTATATACTTTGGATACAAGATTGAGATTAGTGTGATGTATGTTTGAGAAGTTGTATTGTGATAGCTAATTAGGTTTTGTGCTTAATCTTGATTAGCTAAACTATTTGACATGTCATTGAGTTTTTAATATCTAGGATTGTTCTAATTGTATATTAATCATCTTAGATAAGCATATAGGGTTTCCCTTGCTCTATGTTGAATTTGGATATTCATATATTCACTTAGAGTTGTATTCTCTTCATAGAGAAAGTAAGTCTTGTGTGTAGCTTCCGGGATTAGGTTGCTTAGATCGCAAGCAAATTGGACTAGGTTCACTCATACCGGGATTAGGTAGGTGTGTGATTACTTCCGGGATTAGGTTGTAATCGTTTTACACATTTAGTGGATTCGAGGTTCGAGTGTGGCTTACTGACTAGCCCGTGGTTTTTCCCGTGAGGGTTTCCACGTAAAAATCAAGTGTTATTTAATTTCCGCTTTTTATACTTGATTTATTGCTTTATCTAGTTAGGGGTATTTTCGTAATTTGACTTAATACGAAAAATTGGGTAATAAGCTTAAAATCTATTCACCCCCCTCTAGATAGTTTAATACACACCGTGCTATGATTTGTTTCAATTGGTATCAGAGCGGGTTCCTAGACATACATAGGTGATCCTTGCTTATTTTGGTGTGTTTTGCATTTTGTGTGTTTTTTGATCATTCATACATTTGCATTCATTTCATTCATTCATTCATAAACACTATGAGTGGAAACGGTGGAAATGGTGGTGGCAACGAAGGTGCTTCTAGCACAAGGCCTCCACTTCTTACTGGTTTGAACTATTCCCAATGGAAAGGGAAGATGGAATCCTACATATGCCAAATTCACGACCGTGCATGGATGGCGGTGGAAGACGGATATGATCTACCCATGATGACTCCCGGTGGTGGAGGAGAAGAAGTATTGAAGCCTAAGGCGCAATGGAACGCGCAAGAGTTTGAGGCTTCAAAGTGGAATAGGAAGGCGATGCATGCCATCTTGTGTGCTATGGACGAAAATCTATACAAATTGATTCAAAATACTAGGATAGCTAAGGAGGCATGGGACATCCTAGAGATTGCACATGAGGGAACCGAAGTGGTGAAGGACTCTAAGCTTCAAGTCCTCCAAACTCAATTCGAGATGCTTAAGATGGAGGAGAATGAGTGCTTCAACAACTTCGAGATCAAGTTGATGGACATAGTCAACCAAAGTCATCAACTTGGTGATCCATATTCGGATAGGAGAATCAAGCAAAAGATTATGAGATCTCTACCCGATAGGTTCGAATCTAAGGTGACGGCTTTAGAAGAAAATAGTGGTTATAAGGATACGAAGCCGAGTGAGGTGATTGAGAGACTTCTAGCTTATGAGTCTAGGAAGGGTCCTATCTCCACACCTCCTAAAAAGCAAAAAGGAATTGCTTTGAAGACCTCCAAGGATGAAAAGGAGGCAAAGAAGATTGACTCGGATGAAGACCTTGCCTTGTTTGTAAAAAGGTTCAACAAGGTTATGAAGTTTAGAAGAAAGGGCTTTAGATCAAAAGGTCAAGATTTGAAGAAAAATGGCTCTTTCAAGAAGTTTGAACCTAGGCAAGAAAGGACCGAAAGGAAAGGTGTCCGATGTTTCAAGTGTGGTGGCATAGGTCACTTTGCCCCCGAATGTGCAAATCACAATGAGGGGAAAAAGGGAAAAGGGAAAAGTGATGGCCGCTACTTGGAGTGGAAGTAGTGATGACTCCTATGAGGGAGATGAGTCTTCAGATGATGAAGAGCTCATGGCTAATCTCCTAGCTTTTGCCTCCTCCCATAAAAGCAAAAGTGCTAGTGAGAGAGAGGAAATGAGTCAAGAGGAAAATGACTCAAGTGAAGAAGAAAGTGATTCCTCTTCTAACTCCATAAATGGATTTGTGGAGAAAAAGGTGCTTGCTAAATATCATGCCGAGTTTAATGATTTAGCAATCAAGAGCACAAGAAAGATCAAGATGTTGAGAGAAGAAAATCTTGAGCTTGCATCTCATAATGACCACTTAAGTGAACAAGTGGAAAAATTCAAGAAGATGGAAGATAAGCTAAGAGAGGAGTTAGTCTTATCTAGGAGGAATGAAGATAGTCTAAAGAGGGAGCTTGAAGAAGTTAGAGAATCTATGACTAGGATGGATTCTAGCACCAAGAAGCTTGACCATATGCTTGGTGTTGGAAAGAGTACATGTGACAAGAGGGGTCTTGGGTATGAAGATGGCAAGAAGATCTCAACCTCTAACAAGACCGTGTTTGTCAAGTCTTTGAGGAACGAAGAAACTTCATTTGTGCAAATTCCTAGGAAGAAGTTAGAAATAGGACAAAGTTCAAATGCACAAGTGAAGATGGGGCCAAGAAGGCAACCTCAAGCTCAACCCCCTAGGGTCCCTCAAGCCAACATTCCTCCACACTTGGCTCATAAAGGAAAGAGACCTATCATGCAACCTCAAGCTAGGAAGCAATCTAGACCGGTTCAACAACGAAGACGGATTAAACCCTTTCATCCACAAAGACAAGGACAAGGTATGATTCCTTATTTTACTCCTATATGTCACTTTTGTGGATTTAATGGTCATATTAGACCACATTGCTTTTGATATATTAAAATGTGCAAAACTAGAAGCATGATAGAGAAGAAAAAGAAAAGTGCCATGATGCATGTTCCTAGGAATGACAATATTATTATGCATGATCCTAGAACATCTAGAACCCATGTACCAAAGACCACTAAGAAAGCTAAGATTGTTTCTAGGTGGATTAGAAAGAATGAAAATGTTTGCCATGTTGCTCAAATAGTCTTAAAGGCAAATTCTTCTAATTTTTGGTATTTAGATAGTGGGTGCTCTAGGCACATGACGGGAAACAAGAGTTTCTTCGAGACTCTTGTTATGGAGGAAGGAGGATATGTCACTTTTGGTGATGGATCCAAAAAGAAAGTTGTAGGGAAAGGAACCATCTCCGTTCCCGGATTACCCTCCTTATTCGATGCTTTATTTGTTGATGGCTTGAAAGCCAATTTAATAAGCATTTCACATCTAAGTGATGAAGGATATTCCGTCTTGTTTAGTAAAGATGATTGCTCAATCCTAAAGCCCGATGGACAAACCTTGTTGAAAGGTATGAGATCTAGTGACAATTGTTATTGTCTTGAAGCTAGAATAGTCTCAAACAATGTGTCCATGGATGAGCAAATAGAGTTGTGGCATGAAAGACTTGGCCACATGAACTTTAGGGATTTAAGAACCCTTGGAAAGTTCAATTATGTGCGTGGCCTCCCTAAGCTTGGGAAGAAAGCCAATGGAATTTGTGGACCTTGCCAATAAGGAAAACAAACCAAAAGCATGCACAAAAAGGGCAAGTATCTCTCCATCAAGGAGCCCCTAGAGCTTCTCCACATGGATCTCATGGGTCCTATGCAAACCGAGAGTTTAGATGGAAAGAGATACATTTTTGTTTGTGTTGATGATTTCTCTAGATTTACATGGACATATTTTCTTAGAGAAAAATCTGAAACTTTTGATAAGTTTAAAATGCTTTGTACTAAATTACAAAATGAAATGAATTCTAATATTAAAAGTATTAAACGGATTAGAAGTGACCATGGGAGGGAGTTTGAGAATGCCTCTTTTGAAAGCTATTGTGATAGCTTAGGCATCTCCCATGAGTTTTCAGCTCCTAGGACACCTCAACAAAATGGAGTTGTTGAGAGGAAGAATAGGGTCCTCCAAGAGATGGCCCGAGTGATGTTGCTTAGCAACAATGTCCCTAGGAACCTATGGGCCGAAGCCGTCAATACGGCTTGCTATATAGGGAATCGTGTGTTCCTAAGGCCCGGATCTAGAAACACCTCCTATGAGTTATGGAAGGGTAGGAAGCCAAATGTTAGCTACTTCCACACATTTGGAAGCAAATGCTACATTTTAAATGACCGTGATCAACTTGGCAAGTTTGATGATAAGAGTGATGAGGGTATCTTTATTGGCTATGCCTTGAATAGTAGAGCCTATAGAGTTTTCAACTTGAAGACTCGAACCGTCATGGAATCATCCAATGTTGTCATTGATGATACTAGGCTCAAGTCTAATGACCATGAGGAGGAGGAAGTTTTAGAGGATGACTCTCCTTTGGAGAGGGTTGTGGTGACTCCCAATGTTGGGACGTCTAATGACAATAATGAGATCACACAACCTATTACTAGAGTCCCTCTTTTGGACTCTAATGAACCCGCTCCATGGGTTAGAAGACTCCATAACAAAGAGGATGTTATTGGAGATGTGAATGAGGGTGTTAGGACTAGGCGTCAAATAGCTAATCTCATTAGCTTTACATGCTACACCTCTCAAATAGAACCCAAAAAGGTTGATGAAGCCTTGAATGATGAATTTTGGGTTCTTGCCATGCAAGAAGAGCTAAACCAATTCGAAAGGAATGAAGTTTGGACTCTAGTTCCTAGGCCTAAAAGCTCACATGTGATAGGAACTAAGTGGATTTATAGGAATAAATCCAATGAGAATGGTAACATAGTGCGGAACAAGGCTAGACTTGCAGCACAAGGGTACTCTCAAATTGAGGGTATCGACTTTGAGGAGACTTTTGCTCCCGTTGCCCCTTTAGAGTCCATTAGGCTTCTCTTGTCCATTTCTTGTATGCACAAGTTCAAATTGCACCAAATGGACGTCAAGAGTGCCTTCCTCGATGGCTTCTTGCAAGAGGAAGTGTTTGTTGAACAACCCAAGGGGTTTGTGGATGCTCACCACCCCAACCATGTCTATCGCCTCAAGAAGGCACTATATCGGTTGAAACAAGCACCGAGGGCTTGGTATGAATGCCTCACTCAATTTCTTGTTGACAATAACTACACAAGAGGTAGTGTTGACAAGACACTATTCATCAAGAGAGACAATGATGAGCTTTTCATAGCTCAAATATATGTTGATGATATAGTGTTTGGCTCCACCAACAACACCAAAGTCCAACAATTTGTTGATGTCATGTCTCATGAATTTGAGATGAGTCTTGTTGGTGAGCTTAGTTACTTCCTAGGTTTGCAAATTAGGCAAATGAATGATGGGATTTTCATAACCCAAGCCAAATATGCTAAGAACCTAGTGAAGAAGTTTGGTTTAGAGAAAGCCAAACATTGTGATACACCCATGAGTACCACTTTGAAGCTAAGCAAGGATGCTAGTGGTAAAAGTGTGGAACAAACGTTATATCGTGGCATGATAGGAAGCTTGCTTTATTTGACCGTAAGTAGGCCCAATATCTCCTTTAGTGTGGGTGTGTGTGCTAGGTACCAAGCGGATCCTAAGGAATCCCACCTCTCTTCCGTAAAGAGGATCATTCGCTATGTGAATGGGACATCCAACTATGGGATTTGGTACTCTTTTGACACTAATGCTAGTCTTGTAGGCTTTAGTGATGCGGATTGGGTAGGAAATTGTGATGATAGGAAGAGCACATCGGGCGGTTGCTTCTTTCTAGACAACAACTTGGTGTCTTGATTTTGCAAGAAGCAAAACTCGATTTCCTTGTCCACGGCCGAGGCCGAGTACATAGCCGCGGGGAGTGGATGCACACAACTCCTATGGATGAAGCAAATACTAGTAGACTACGGATTCAACCAAGGTACTCTCACTCTCTTTTGTGATAATATGAGTGCAATTAATATTTCCAAGAATCCGGTGCAACATTCTAGAACTAAGCATATTGACATCCGCCATCACTTCATTAGAGAGCTTGTTGAAAATAAATGCATAGTACTTGAACATGTAGGTACTAATGATCAACTTGCGGACCTATTTACTAAACCCTTAGATGCTACTCGATTTAAAACACTTAGTAGATCTATTGGGATATGTCTTGTGGAGTGATGTGATCTATGATTGATCCCATATGGGGAACTCAAGCAAAGAGAGCTATTTTGCATTTTTGTCCCTTGCAAAAAATTTGAAATATCTTATGCTTCTTCTTTTAATTGCTTGAGTAAGCTTGGTTGCACATATGTATATATGTTTTCAATTTAATAAGTGTGAACCTTGCTTGTTTACAATCCATGTCATATTTATGTTCAAACATGCATTTTTGGACTAGGAGATGTTCATAGGTAGTATGATTTGAATGACCTATAGTTATCTCCATGACATGATGATTCTTTTATAACATGCTAATGTCAAATGAAAAAGCATGAAATTCATATAACATGCTCTCATGAAAAGCATGAATTGATGATTGCATATTCTTAAAATGCAAAACTTGTGTGAAAGCTTATGAGACTCAAAATGAATAAAGGATCTTGTATCCGTTCAAAGGAATTTATATTTCAAATGTCTCTCTTTCTTTATTGGTTGAACATGGTTACTATCATACGGATATCTTATCCGGAAAAATCAAATAGGGTGCAAAGTCACTCATGCCATGTTTCGCTTATAAAGTTGGATATAGTTGCTCTTAAATTGAAATCAATAATCTCTATATCCTTGCTTTTCCCATGATATTGGTGAAATTGGTTTGAATTCTAATTAGAAACCTTTATCATTTGCTTTGCCAAATACCATTGTATTTTGGACTTGAATGCTATATGTCTTGTATGCAAAGCATGTTGGATTCACACATTTTCACAAATAAATCTCCTTGGTTCTCTTCAATTAATTGAGATGCATAAAGTGACTTATATTGATTATGCAAGTATCTCGCATGCTACTATCTCTCGTTGCTATGAGTGACCCGGTTGAGGACTACTCATTTGCCTATATCATGACAAAAAGGGGGAGTAGGATATGGTAAGGGGAGTTAAGGGGTGTTGCAAATTACTGTTGCAATTGTGCATGATTGGGGAGAATATGTAATGAGGGGGAGTAACCCGTTGAGGGGGAGCATTGCATACACATACATTGCATAATGTTGTGCCTAAATTTTTAATGCAAATGCTTGTTATTATTCTCACTTGATTAATCTCACACTTTACTTGTATTGGAAATGTTAGAAACTTTAATTTCAGGGGTTGATTGTTCTACAAGAGATTGAAGACTTGAAGTTTATTTTCTTATCTCTTTGTATTGTAGAAAATCTTTGTTGTCCCGTAGTTTCTATTTTTTTGTGAGGATTCAATGTGAGTGGTGGTTTTGTCACGAAATAGCCAAAGGGGGAGATTGTAAGGTTCCTATTTGTTGATTGGCTCATTTCGTGGACAAACCACATGTTGGGGTTCTTTGTAAGGGTAGCCTAGGTGTTTGTTGGTTTGTTCGAAGCCCTTTGAAGACCTCGTCTTGATAAGCACCGAAGGTAAATTTCTATGTGCTTACTTGTCTTGAAGAGATAGTTGCACACACTCACAACTCATGCATATGTTTAATCCTTGTATGTTGTGTGTCTTATTTGTGTGCTTTAATGCTCATTAACATCTCTTCTTCCATGTTAGGTTGATTGCATCTTGCATTGCCCATTGCCTTGTCATGCATAACTTTGGAATTCTAGCATTGCAAAGGGCGCTGTTCAAAGCGCTCTACAAAGCGCTGTTCTGAACAGCGCCCCTCATACTTGATGCAAAATTGGAAAATTAAATGCATCAGGTCTGATGCATTTTGGATGGGCGCTGTACGAGCGCTGTACAGAAGCGCTGTTCGTACAGCGCCCCTCTGTTTTCCCGTGAGAACAGAGCAGGGGCGTTGTACAGAAGCGCTCTACGTACAGCGCCTAAGGCAAATTTGTGGTGTCACTTATCAAAATGACCACACTTCATCTTGACACCCTATATATATGCCACTTTGACTTTAGGTCAATCACAAGAGTTCATATTCAGATTTCATACTTAGGATATTTTTCAAAGAGAAGAAAAATTCCAAGAACTCATTTTTAATTACTCAAACACTTTTTCATGATCATCAATCATCATCTAGCATCATCTTTGATCATCTAGATGTCATCTTGCATGGATTCTTCATCATACTTTGCTTGGTAAGCTTTTCACTAATATCTTACATATTTTGTGTTTCTCTTAACAAGCAATCTCAATTAATTACTTGTATGTTATTTTATATACTTTGGATACAAGATTGAGATTAGTGTGATGTATGTTTGAGAAGTTGTATTGTGATAGCTAATTAGGTTTTGTGCTTAATCTTGATTAGCTAAACTATTTGACATGTCATTTAGTTTTTAATATCTATGATTGTTTTAATTGCATATTAATCATCTTAGATAAGCATATAGGGTTTCCCTTGCTCTATGTTGCATTTGGATATTCATATATTCACTTAGGGTTGTATTCTCTTCATAGAGAAAGTAAGTCTTGTGTGTAGCTTCCGGGATTAGGTTGCTTAGATTGCAAGCAAATTGGACTAGGTTCACTCATACCGGGATTAGATAGGTGTGTGATTACTTCCGGGATTAGGTTGTAATCGTTTTACACATTTAGTGGATTTGAGGTTCGAGTGTGGCTTACTTACTAGCCCGTGGTTTTTACCGTGAGGGTTTCCACGTAAAAATCAAGTGTTATTTAATTTCCGCTTTTTATACTTGATTTATTGCTTTATCTAGTTAGGGGTATTTTCGTAATTTGACTTAATACGAAAAATTGGGTAATAAGCTTAAAATCTATTCACACCCCCCCCCCAGATAGTTTTATACACACCGTGCTATAATTTGTTTCAGTATTTTCTCACCCCTATTTATTATTATCTCTCTCCTTTTTTTTTTCCTTTTCAATGTTTTTTTCTTTTTGCTCTCTTTTAATTTTTTATCTCTTTGTCTTTTCACATTTTTATTTTACCAATATCAACGTTGTCGGTTGATATCAAAGAATTTTTTTCTTAATAAATTATTAGCATTTCTTTTATATTCTTTCAAAAGTCAAGAAAAATATAAGAGAAGTTAATTACCGGAAAAAAAAAAAAACTTCAATTAAAATTTATGAGAATGTACTACATTCAACTAGTAATGAAAATTTATTGAACTGCATATTTTCTCATTCAAGTTTTAATGACATATGACAACTCCAAATATCATATAATTACTTATTTTTACATCTTTGATATGATTTCTATCGTAAATCATGGAGATATTAGGTTTTCTCTTTCTAAATTTATGTCAAAATTATTGCATCTAATTTTTTTTAACCTATTTAAAACAAAAATTGTATGTAAATTGCCATACCAAATACATTAACAAAATCAATATTAGTGAAAATAATACTGTTTGTCAATTTTGAAAAATCACATAATAAGAGTTCATGAAAAGATAAAACAAAAAAGTTAAAATAAAATAAAATAAAATAAAATTAGAAGAGGAGAGTGAAAAACCAACTGGTGATGCATCAATAAAATTTCTAGTTTTATGTCAAAGTAATAGGAGGGAAAAAAAGAAATAAGATCAGTATAGAAAGAGAGAAATGAAAAGAAATAAAAAAGAATGAAAAGAAATAAGAAAAAAAAAAAGTTGAAAGAGAGAAATTAAAAGAGGAGAAAGAATGGAATAAAATAATAAAATTTAGGAGAGAGAATTGAATAAATAGGGGAGAGAAAATACAAATGTTAAATGAAGAAAGAGAAAAGAGATTAAAAATCATTTAATCTTGTTCATCCAAACAACGAAAATCTAATGGACAAGAAATTGTGTAAAATCTTGTGTAAAAAAATGGGGCCATGGATCCTGCCCCAAATATATATATATATATTGAAGTATTACATTAATTTGGGGAGACTTGAACCCGCAACCTCGTGGTGTAAGCGTGAGTGGTTTACCACCGGACCAACCTCATATTGTCACTACATAGTATAGTTATCGAATTGTTATTGGTCATTGGATTTTGAAACAAATTATAGCACGGTGTGTAGAAAACTATCTAGAGGGAGGGTGAATAGATTTTAAACTTATTACCCAATTTTTCGTGTTAAGACAAAATTACGAAATTACCCCTAAATAGATAAAGCAATAAATCAAGTATAAAATGCGGAAAATAAATAACACTTGATTTTTACGTGGAAACCCTCACGGGAAAAAACACGGGCTAGTAAGTAAGCCACACTCGAACCTCGAATCCACTTAATGTGTAAAACGATTACAACCTAATCCCAGAAGTAATCACACACCCACCTAATCCCGGTATGAGTGAACCTAGTCCAATTTGCTTGTGATCTAAGCAACCTAATCCCGGAAGATACACACAAGACTTACTTTCTCAATGAAGAGAATAACACCCTAAGTGAATATATGAATATCCAAATGCAACATAGAGTAAGGGAAACCCTATATGCTTATCTAAGATGATGAATTTGCAATTAAAGTAATCCTAGATATTAAAAACTAAATGACATGTCAAATAGTTTAGCTAATCAAGATTAAGCATAAAACCTAATTAGCTATCACAATACAACTTCTCAAATATACATCACACTAATCTCAATCTTGTATCAAAAGATATATGAAAATCATACAAGTAATAAAATGAGATTGCTTGTTAAGAAAAACACAAAATATGTAAGATATTAGTGAAAAGCTTACCAAGCAAAGTATGATGAAGAATCCATGCAAGATGACATCTAGAAGATGCTAGATGATGCTAGATGATGATTGATGATCATGAAAAAGTGTTTGAGTTAATAAAAATGAGTTCTTGGAATTTTTCTTCTCTTTAAAAAATATCCTAAGTATGAAATCTGAATATGAACTCTCTTTATTGACCTAAAGTCAAAGTGGCAAATATAGAGGGGGCCAAAACAAAGTGTGGTCGTTTTGATAAGTTGGCCTGAAATTTGCCTTGGGCGCTGTACGTAGAGCGCTTCTGTACAGCGCTTGTACAGCGCCCCTGCTCTGTTCTCACGGGAAAACAGAGGGGCGTTGTACGAACAGCGCTTCTGTACAGCGCTCGTACAGCGCCCAACCAAAAACCATCAGACCTGATGCATTTAATTGCCCAATTTTGCATCAGGTATAGGGGCGCTGTTCAGAACAGCGCTTTGTAGAGCGCTTTGAACAGCGCCCTTTGCAAAGCAAGAATCCCAAAGCTATGCATGACAAGGCAATGGGCAATGCAATAAGCAATCAAACTAACATGCAAGAAGAGATGAAAACAAGCATTAATGCACACAAATAAGAACCACAACATATAAGGATTAAACATATGCATGAGTTGTGAGTGTGTGCAACTATCTCTTCAAGACAAGTAAGCACATAGAAATTTACCTTCGGTGCTTATCAATACGAGGTCTTCAAAGGGCTTCGAACAATGAAACCAACACCTAAGCTACCCTTACAAAGAACCCCAACATATGGTTTATCCACGAAATGAGCCAATCAACAAATGGGAACCATACAGATTTCAATCAAATAGTTTACAAAAATCAAATATTTAAATATTTTTTAAAAAATAAAACTAAAAGAAAATAATCATCTCTTTTATGACTACCCTACAACAATACAAATCACGCATAATAGCTAAATCATCGGAATCTGTATAAAATAACATGTGGTGTAGGAAAGAACTACAAGTTGATAAAAATCAGGGCCTTTTTTTATAACAAAGAAAAAAAAAAATTGTGTACTTACAGTCAAAGTGGTTTTGGCGCCACAACCCACATGATTTATGTTTTAAAAACTTACCACCAAAGAATCGAAGAGAAAAATAGAAAACAAGAAAAAAAAAAATTAAGGAAAAACCTATGTGGGCTTACGAGTAATAAATTTTTTCAAAAAATAAAATCTGTTGATTGTGGCTATTTTTGTTGTCGTTGTTGCTGGTTTTACCAAAATTAGAGATTGGTTTTCAAATAGGGGGTAGTGAATATGTGCGACATTATCTGTAAATAGTAAAGAGTTAAATGGGATTAACAAGTGTATTGAATGAGAGTGAAGAAAGCAACAAGAATCCAGGTCAGATTTTCTCTGTTTTTTTTTTTTTTTCTTTCCATTTTTTGCTCTCTCTAAAATTGAAACAAATTAACTCATATTCATCCACGTATTGTGAACCAATGCACGTGCATACCTTTTTGGGGAGAGACATGTGTTGGTTCCGGAGACGGATCCAGTCAGGTTTATGGGTATTTCATGTGTACAAATATAGAGATTTAGAGGAGCAAGTGAACACACCAGATAGAGATTTAGTTCGAGATACAGATATATATATATATATATATATAGAGAGAGAGAGAGAGAAGGGTCTACAGAAAGAAGATATTTCTTATTAAAAATACATGAAGTGTGTCTTATACAACCTAGAGAGGGGTGAATGGGCTGTTAATCGATTACTTACCAACTTTTTCGATTAGTCAATATTTATCACAATTAACCCAAAACATAACATACAAGTAATCAACAAAATATAACTGCGGAAAACAATAAAAACACGTTGATTGATTTACGTGAGAAACCTTCAACATAGCAAAACTCACGGGCTATTCATTTAGCCACTTTCGGTTCTTAAATCTAATATTTGAATGAAAGTTTACAACCTAGGCTGACCTCTAATCATACCATTCTCAATCACTAACACATTTCATTCTACCCGCGGGTCTTTAATAGTAATTCTAGACCAATTGCTTGTGCACTAACACTTTTAGTCACAAGACTTGACTCAAGAAGAGATTAAACAAGCTAAGTAAATATAATAAATATTATAAATGAAATTAATACTAGGAAAACACTAAATGTTTAATTAGAAAATTAAAGATTCAAGCAATAAATCATAATTATCAATGTCTAAATACAAAACATAAAGACTTAGCTAGAAAGGGAAAAAAAAACATCATAAATGCAAGCTATCAAAAACAAACAATCTCAATCAACAATCAATGACTCAAAGCATACTCAAAATATGTTCAAGAAAAAGAGTCATACATTTAATCACACAATAAATGCTAAACCTAGGAAAGAATGAACAATAATGGCAATAAATAAAATCTAGAACATGTTCAACTTACCTAGTCATGAAAACAAAGAAGACCCATGCTTGGATGATGAATGGAGATGTTAGATGCATATAGGTTTTGAGATTGATTGAGTAAAAATGGAGTCTTGGAGCTCTCTCTCTCTCTCTCTCTCTCTCTCTCTTTAAGAGTTACTTTATCTTACTAAAAGTCTGATCTTAAGCTTTGAAAAACGGCTGAGAGAAGAGATGAAGAATATATAGGAAGCTCTAGACACAACTACGTCGTTTTGATAAAAATCGAATTTTTCACTCCCAAGTTCGCTACCCATGATAGCGAAAGTTGGACAGCGAAATTCACTGGAAAAAGTTCGCTCCCAAGAACAGTGAAAATCATGACAATGTAACAGCTTCATTTTTGAGCGAACCAAAACATAACCAAACGACATCGAAACCTATTGTATAATATACCGTTGGAAAGGTATGGATGTTTACTTTCTACTCCTTTATACAAAATGAGGTTTTGATATCTATAAAAAGATATATGGTTATTTGAGTGACCAAAGGTCAAATTTGGACAACAATAAGATTGTCCAAACTCATGGTATAAGACCATGTGACTCAAGACCAAACCAAGAGAGGAAAAAGGGGACCTTTATAGTGGTTACACATCGTGTTAAGACAAGCACACCATCGTGCAAGCGCGGACGTTTCTAAACACACTTCACGAAACAAATTACACAATACACAACCACACTTAAATCTAATTACAATGAGGTGCAAGTGTGAGAAGTGTAATGAATGCACACATATAAACAATTAGAACACAAATGCAAGATGAACAAAATATGAATGAATAGTGTGTGTTGCTCCCAAGAATAGTGAAAATTGCGACAATGTATCAGCTTCATTTTTTAGAGAACCAAAACATGACCAAATGACATCGAAACCTATCGTATAATATACCGTTGGAAAGGTATGGATGTCTACTTTATACTTCTTTGTACAAAATGAGGTTTTGATATATGTAAAACGATATATGGTTATTTGAGTGACCAAAGGTCAAATTTAGACAACAATAAGATTGTCCAAACTCATGGTATAAGACCATGTGACTCAAGACCAATCCAAGAGAGGAAAAAGGGGACCTCTCTAATGGTTACACATCGTGTTAAGACAAGCACATCATCGTGCAAGCGCGGATGTTTCTGAACACACTTCAGGAAATGAATTACACAACACACAACCACACTTAAATCTAATTACAATGAGGTGCAAGTGTGAGAAGTATAATGAATGCACACATATAAAAAATTAGAAAACAAATGCAAGATGAACAAAATATGCATGAATAGTGTGTGTGTCGTGCCTAATCTCTTTAAGAATCAAAGTCTAGTAAGCTACTTCTTGAAGCTCTTGATCTTGAAGTCATGAAAATGCTTGGAAGCTTGCCTTTGATAATTACCAAGAACACCTAAGCTACCCATTACAAAATCATCCTGAAATGTGGTTTGTCATGAAATAAGCCAATTATAAAATATAGGTCATTACACTTATGCTAGTAGAAAGTAAAGTAAGTAAATTATTTTTATGATGATTCAATTAGGGTTGGATCTATATTTTTATGTATAGTATTAGTGGTACCCTTGTAAGCATTATATATAAAATAATAATATGTACTATATACGTAAGTACGAATGAGCGCGTACTTAGAAGCATAGTGGAAATCTTCGACGTTATAAGAGAGTTTTCTACTCTCTACTCACCTTACTTTAGATCACCTAATGGGGATGCTACTTTATTCTGAATCACTATGTGATACATTAGTGAGAGTAGGGACCCCCTATATATATTGTTACTTACGTGAATCCTAATCCATAGAGGATTCACATTCCTAATAAGAGGCAAACTCCAAAAAGAACCACCAAGCCCACACATATATAATAGCCTGTCACATACCCTATCCTACATAAATAATTACTACAAGAAAAATGTCTATCTACTACAAGGCATTCATTATGGGCTTGGAATACCCGTGATGGAAAACCATTGTTCACTACAAGCATTTAAAAGCCTGTAGTTGAGTTGGGCTTATGAAATCATTTACAATGGGCCTTTAATGCCCACGATGGATAATGAATAATTACTACGAGCAAAAATGGGCTTGTTGTAGATAATATACGTATTACGGGCTTCATCTGTAGTCAATAGAGTTATTTATTATGGGCAAAGTTCGTTGTAGAGGGAATAGAAATATTAACTACGGGCATTAAAAGCTTGTTGTAAAAAATGAGATTTTGTTTTTCTTGTTATTGTGATTTATAAGGCAAGTTTATTTGTTTTATGTATAATTTCTATTATGATTCTCTTATTTTAATTTTATTCATAATTCTTAGTTTGTATATTTATCATTTTGTTTCAATTATGTAACTTTTTTTTTTTTTTTTTCATTTTTGGTTTTATTTGATTTTTTATGGGTGTCATAATGATTATTTCAACTATCTAAAACATTGACTACGCACGGTGGCCGTAGTAATTACTAAATTTACTACGGTTTTTGCCCTAGTAAATAACATTATTTAACACAGGCAACGCCCGATGTCGAAACATGTTATTTTCCATCACAACTTCGAAGACAACAAGAGTTGCAACGGGCAATGCCCGTTGTAGATATGCATCTACTACGCTTATCTACAACGGTTGTAGATGAACAATTTTCTTGTAGTGAATATAGCTAAAGTGCACCAAGCCCAACAATATTGATCACATTAGTAACGAGCTTTATCGGGTCAACTCTCTTTTACTTAAACATTCCAATCAATTTGGTTTTCTTAAAGTCAAAATATGATGTCATATGTTGCTCACAATTTTTATAAAAAAATCTTACAACCCTATGAGGGTTCACAACACAAAATTCAATAATTATCATATCAGAATCAATGGTATTAGAAAGTTTTTTTTTTTCAATACACACCACCATGCAACTCACAACAACTTGCAAGAAACTCATCTTCCATCTTATTGCAAAGTGTTGTTTTAAAAAGTTTCCTGATTGAAAATATTTGCTCTGTTTTTGAAGTAGAAACAAAAGGAATCAATACAAGAAACGATCAATCAAGTGGAAGTGCTTCGACCTTTCAGTTTCAAATATAATTTATGACACAATTCTAAAATTGAAGAAATATTTGGAAACCGTGTTAAAATAAAACTACTGGGGTTTAATGTGTATAATGGGTATAATGGGTCTAATGGGCTTACTTAAGTCTTTATGATGAGATTTTTTAAAAAAGAATTCCAAATGCAGTGGCGGTGACTCGACCTGAGGCATTGTCAGGCTAAATAAGTACCATTACCATCCAACCACATTGGGCGGTGATCTTTATGACGAGATATTGAACTAAAATATAAATTGAAATCCATAATTTTAAACTTTATAATTGAAATCCATAATTTTATTAATATAATAATGTTGGTTGAAAGAATAATATATATATATATATACACAGTCTTTCTACTGTCAGTTCGTCCTGATATAAAATATATCAAGACGAAGAATATGGACCATAAATTATTGAAAAGTTTTGAAAAGTGCATACACTTTGAGTTAAGTGTGTAAATCCAATGGTCCACATTCTTCGTCCTGATATATTTTATATTAGAATGAACTGACAATATAAAAAGTGTATATATATATATATACAATCCCTTTCTCCTCAATGTGCACTGATATAAAATACATCAGTGCATTGCATCTGGGTCATAGATTATGGAGAAGCGCTGACAAGTGCATACAGACCAAGTCAAAGCATATGAATCTAATGGTCCACATGTGATGCGGGTGGTTGTTGACGCCCGTCGGAAAAGATACTTCTATTCTAATTACCTTGCAAATGCAACGAGTCAAAGAACTAGAATAGCAAGTATGCAAGGGTCGTTCCTACAGAAAGATGGAATCCGTTAACAGTATCTAGCTCTAGAGTTTATGAAAGCAATGTAAATGGAATGCGAAAGTGTGTGTGTGTAGATGCAAACTAACTAAATGAAGATAGAAATGTAACCGAGTGCGTGCCTTTCTAATTAATCTACTCCTAATTACGTTATTCTACTCCTAAAGGCAAGACACCCTAGCTATGAAAATAATGGTGGCTTGGAGAGAAGCAAGATATGAGACACACATGGGAAATAGGTTTACCAAACACAATATGCAAATCATGTAGATTGTTTAACATGTGAATACCATTTAATTCAATAAAGGGTTCATTCTCTTGATTATAGAATTATCTCGGAATCAAATCATCGCTCCCCAATCGGAAGAGTAATTTTGTCTAGGTTTAGACCCATTAAGCATAAGAACATGAACCAAAGCTAATCCTAGCGAGTTATGCATAAGCTTTGATATGAACCTCACCAAGAACAGTGAGACCCGGAACCAATATATGGTAACGAAGGATTGTTTTCTAATTCAAGTTTATAAAACAAAGAAAATAAAGGACCGCGACTCGTTATCTATAAGGAGATAAGAACCAACGATATCAAGAAGGTTGTAGACGCCACACTCAAGAACAAGAAAGAAGGTGAGTGATAAGTCAAGCTTGAACGCCACAAGGTATAACCCTTGATAAGTTCATAGTTCAATGAAGAACCAAGAGAAACGCTCTCTATCAATTTTATTTCATTCAAAGTCTATTCTGTCAAATAATACATCAATGCATCCTTTAAATACTAAGAAAAGATCTAAACCCTAGACGAAAAAAGAAAAGGAAATAAACTACTCAGCAATTAATTGCCTTACAATTAGGAAAGTAAAAGAATAAAAACTAGCAACTAGTTGACTTTGTTTGAGAAACAAATCAGCTATTTATTTGGGAAATAATTAAAAATAGGAAATATGCTAAAATTTTGAATCCTCCAACCCTAGCTTGTATCTCACACCCAAATAAGCTCTTCATTAGGAAATATGCTGAAATTCAGACTCCTCAGCTCAATTCTTCGCGCAACAAGGTAGATGGCCAAATTTGGGCCTGTTGTGATATGTTACGGAGGACGGAGTCTTCATAACATCTTTAGGGCTCATCTTGGGCTTTCCAAAAACATATTATAATCCGACTTCAAATTCTCTCTGTAGAGGCCCACGAAGTTCAGCCCGGATTTGGTCTTCATGTGGGCCGAACTTGGACTTCAGCAACTCAAAATCAGCCCATCATTAAATGCTTCTTTGATCATCTTGGCCCCTTGTAATTGGCCCAACTAGAACAAGCAATGGATCCTTTGGTGATGCTTCTTGATTCTCATCATTCCCCCTCTCTTCAAAAGGATTCGTCCTCGAATCTTCACCGTAATGTTGTTGATATCCTGTGACACTTCATCAAATCCCTGCAAAAGAGAAATAAGAACACTAGGCCAAGAAGTTAGCTGATTTGAAAACAAGGCCTTTTTTATCTCACTCTTTTTTGCATAGAAGTTCATTTGTTTTCTTTTTTTTTTTTCCTCACTAGCAAAAATTTATGTATCTTTTTCACTCTTTTTTTCCTCACTAGCAAAAATTTTTGTTTCTTTTTCACTCTTTGTTTTCTCTTCTTTTTGTTTCGATCTTTCTTTCTTTTAAACTCTCACTCGCTTTTTTTTACCTCACTCGATCTTCATACACCTGTATTGGGGTTAAGGGTACAAGAGTGATTCGCTTTTTATTGAGTACAAAGGAATATCTATTTGTATAACCATCATGAGTTACACGCCTATCAAACTGCCATGGTCGCCCCAAAAGGATATGGCTCGCATGCATTGGTACCACATCACACAAAACTTCATCTTTGTACTTCCCAATGGAAAAGGACACCAACACCTGTTTAGTCACCTTGATTTCTTCACTATCATTCAACCATTGTAGCTTATAAGGTTTTGGGTGTTTCAAAGTGGCCAAATTTAGTTTTTCCACCAAACTAGTGCTAGCCACATTAGTACAACTCCCCCATCAATAATCATGCTACATACCTTATCATTAACATGGCATCGAGTGTGAAAGACATTGTCACGTTGTACCTCATCATCTTCCTTTGCTTGAGCATTAAGAGCTCTTCTTGCGACCAAAAACTCTCCATCTTTGTGATCTTTGGAAGGTTCGGCCTTGGCCTTGAAACTAGGCTGGTCATCCCCCTTATTCCAATTCAATTCCCATGATAAAGAAGAACACGAATGTTGCCCAACTCGTGTGGAACCGTTCCTCTTCATTCGTTGATCCAACATCTTCTCCAACCGATCAATTTTTTACCGATCAAACTTTTGTACCATGGCTTTGTAAAAAAAATTGATATCAATCGTTTCCGGTACATCGTCAGATATATATACATTTTTTGCTAACAGATCTGATCAAGTTTTTTTTTTAATCGGAATCTAATCAAACTTTTTTTTTTTGGTAACGGATCTGATCAACTTTTTTTTTTTTTTGAATCGGAATCTGATCAAACTTTTTTTTTTTTTTTTTTGTAACAGATCTGATCAACTTTTTTTTTTTTTTTTTTTATCAAATGAAATAAAAGAAATACAAAAAATAGGGATAGATCAAACCTGATTTAGAAGCCTAAGCTCTGATACCAACTGATATGAACCTCACCAAGAACAATGAGACCCGGAACCAATATATGGTAACGAAGGATCGTTTTCTAATTCAATTTTATAAAACAAAGAAAATAAAGGACCGTGACTCGTTAGCTATAAGGAGATAAGAACCAACGGTATCAAGAAGGTTGTAAACGCCACACTCAAGAACAAGAAAAAAGGTGAGTGATAAGTTAAGTTTGAACGCCACAAGGTATAACCTTTGATAAGTTCATAGTTCAATGAAGAACCAAGAGAAACGCTCTCTATCAATTTTATTTCATTCAAAGTCTAGTCTTTCAAATAATACATCAATGCGTCCTTTAAATACTAAGAAAAGATCTAAACCCTAGACGACAAAAGAAAAGGAAATAAACTACTCAGCAATTAATTGCCTTACAATTAGGAAAGTAAAAGAATAAAAACTAGCAACTAGTTGACTTTGTTTGGGAAACAAATCAGCTATTTATTTGGGAAATAATTAAAAATAGGAAATATGCTAAAATTCTGAATCCTCCAACCCTAGCTTGTATCTCACACCCAAATCAGCTCTTCATTAGGAAATATGCTAAAATTCGGACTCCTCAGCTTAATTCTTCGCGCAACAAGATAGATGGCCAAATTTGGGCATGTTGTGATCTATTACGGAGGACGGAGTCTTCATAACATCTTTAGGGTTCGTCTTAGGCTTTCCGAAAATGTATTATAATAGACGATCCGACTTCAGATGCTCTCTGTAGAGGCCCACAAAGTTCAGCCCGGATTTGGTCTTCATGTGGGCCGAACTTGGACTTCAGCAACTCAGAATCAGCCTATCATTAAATCCTTCTTTGATCATCTTGGCCCCTTGTAATTGGCCCAACTAGAACAAGAAATGGATCCTTTGGTGATGCTTCTTGATTCTCATCAAGCTTCTCCCATTCAATAGAGCTAATAGGCAAGCTCATACCCGGAATGGTAATCCAAGCACAAACCTAGCTCTCAATCACTCAAATCATTCTAAACACATACATAGTAAATCATCTACCAATATACATACACAAATGAGATATTTGATTACAACTACTCATACATCATTAAGTTAATCTACTCCTAATCTCATCCATACATACATATCAATATATAATTCTCCATACACATGAATATCACAATAAGAGATATTAACTATAGACATATTAATGAATGGAACAAGACCAAATCAAATCTAAGAACAATACAAACATATATTAACATAAGTGTTGGTTTACAAATAATCCCACATGGGTTATACATCATAAGAAAATACAAAGAGATGAGTAATGAGAGATAACCCTTAAAGACAAGTCCTCCAAAAGCTCTCCATATCTATGAACTTCCATGGCTCCACACATGAGCCCTCCTTTCTCTTCATATCTAATCCTCCATGGAAGCTTGAAGGTTGCTCTCTCTTTTTTGTGGTGTAAGAGCTAAGCTCTAGGTATTGGTTGTGGTTCTAGGACTCTTAAAAGAGAGACAAAGGGATGCATTTATAGTTGGGCAAGTTTGAGGCATGAATGGGGTGTGAAAATACCAAAAATCCCCTTAAGTCGGTTGTCTCGCTAGTTCGAAACCCCTGTCCCGCTGAGGAATTCCCGCTTGGGTTTTCTGTGAGTTCTTTCCCCTGTTCCGCGGGTTCATTCACGCGGTGATAACTTGCAGGATCCTCTGATAATACCTCACGGCTTTGTTCCTTCTATCCCGTGGCTTCTTTCCCGTGGAGGAATTCCCGCTTGGGATTCCCACGGCTTCATTTCACAGCTTCATTCCCGTGAGACAGAGTGACTGAACTCGCGGGATCTTCTCCGTGGCTTCATGCTCCCTTGATTCGCGGGTTCTTTCTTGTGGAGGTATTCCCGCGATGGTTTACTAATGTGGGTTTCCCGCGGCTTCATTCTTTCTGGTCCACGGCTACTTTCCCGCGGAATGAACTAGCAGTGGTCTTCTTCTCTAAATATTTTCCCTATTTTGCCCACATTTGGTACAAACACCATTTTTGTGGGACATTTACCTGCACATAACTAAAACATGCATTATATACACAAAAGTGCTCGGAAACGAACACAAAAGATAGAAAAAGGGAGCACTAAATGTGAACATTTGGAGCGCGATCAACATGCAATGCACTGATATATATTCCTCAATACGCATTTAGGTGATCAGTTCCATATATATATATACATACATATATATATATATATATATATAATTTCAAAATATTGGACTTGGCTACAACCAAGTCTAATCTCTACCAACCTCTTTCCTTGGAAAGAACTACTAGTGTATTCTAAATATCTACTTATGATGGAAAATGATTTGGTTTAATTAGATTTAGAGATGGAGAGGTATACAAGTTTAACATGTAAGAGAGAATGTGTTGGGTAGAAGGTGAAGACTAGTGATACAAAGTTAGGGGTATATTGACATTTTTTTATACTGTTAGGTGGAAATATAACATCAAGTTTTGTTATAAACGATTATTATTTTATATTTGGCTAAAACCGCTTCTTTTTTTTATTATTTTTATTTTTTACAATTCACACTTTTTTTCCAAATGGAGGAGAAAGATGAATTTTTTATCGATTTTTAAAATTTTTTAAAAATGAAAATAAAGGGTACTTTTCTTGAGAGTGTTTGGTTTTCGATTTCTTTTTAGGTATTTATATGGGGTTGAGAGACTAGAGAGAGCAAAATGGTGGAACGCGGCATGATCGGGACCACGATTTTTATGATTGTTAGCCCTAAGGTTTTAATGTTTCATTTTGATAATAACAAACATTGATAAACGTTCTAACATATTTCATTTAGCTTTGATTTTTGTAAAGTTTAAAGCTATTAAAAAAGAAGCAAAAAGGCAACATGCAAAGATGTAATACTTAGAGGAATTCAGCTACACGCATGTAGAGGTAACATATCAAGCTTTTTGATATCAAAATGAAGATTTTATTGAAGCTTTAAGTAATCAAGACTAGTTTTAGTATTAATTGTTTTATATCTTGTAAACTAGTCTATGCTTGCATATGATGTGAATGGATCAGATTGGTTCAAGCTACTTAGATTGGACCTTATGATCCTTCAATCATGTTTATCCTATCATCCTAAGTATTCTTGGACCCATCTAGATTGATTGAGACGTGACCTTTTTTATGTAGACTTGAAAAACCAACCAAGAATGCATTATGGTCGATCAGAGGTATGAATTAACTGTTTCGAAACTACAAGTTCAACATTGTACTTTTATAGGGTTCAAAATGAAATATTTCAAAACTATTTAGGCTAAATTGTAATTTTGCATAAGTCCCAATGGTCATATTTTCATAATTACTTTTAAGGGACTAAACTGTAATTTTATAGAGATCAAACATTAATATTTTGAAAGCATATGGACCCGAATGTAATTTTTCAAGGGTGCAAAAATGCAATTATTCACTATAACTATCAAAAACGGCTAATTCTTGGTTTTGCCTAAAAATTGTCTTCAACCCCATTTGATAATTTCCAAGTTCCAAGAGCCTAGAAAAGATCTATATCATTCTTGCTTTGGGTAGTTTTATTCGGTTTGACAAGTCAACATAGATCCTGGAATTCGCGGAACCAAACTGCCACGACATTAGGCCACATTAGCCCGACTGGCCATGCGAGAACAATGAATTGACAAGCGAAGAGCAAGTCGCCTATAACCGGAACCTGCTCACCTGAGAGCCCTCAAATAAGCAAGTTAACATAAACTCGCCACCCACACAGCAAGTGCAAAGTATCATTAATAACACAAGATTTCAGCATATCTTCCACAAGATTCGGCTTTGGATTAGGACAGATAATCACCAATAATCCAGCAGTTGACGAATCATGTAATAAATGTGAAGATTCGAAAGATTACTCCCATAAGGAATGAAGATCTTATTGTCATCAATGCGCAGGGACTCGATTCACCAAAGAATCTCGCTTAGATACGCTCCTCCTAGGATCTTGCCTAGTATCAATCTTTGCTTGCACGCCAAGGGCTAAGGTAGCACCCTAACCCCTATATAAACGCATATATCAAACAAATAAAAGAGAGTGGCATCATAAGCAACACATCACTTGTAAATTTTAATCATTCTTTCATAGTGAAGATTTCTCTTTCTCTACCGTCAAGGTGATGGTGGTTTTTCCCTATTTAGGGTTTTCCATATAAAAATCTTGGTGTCTATTATTTTATTAGTTTTTTATATTTATTATTTATTCAACCAACTCGCTCGCATAAGTAAAAGCACGAACAGAATCACACCTCATTGGTTGATCCAAGCATCGATCAACCATCGTGTTGTTGACTAGGCTTATCCAAAAAATTAACGTCAACAATTCTAATGAAGTGTTTTAAGTCTTTTGAAGCCAAAATCTTTAATCCATACACATCAAAGACTTGAATGTGCTAAAATTGTCATATTTCCTCTTTGAGAGAGCTGTTTTCTTGTGCTTTAATTTATATTCATTGCATTTGAGTGTGGAATACAGTATGTGAGTGTAAGGTTCTTTACTTGAGAGTTAAAGAAACTAAGAGAGATGTGTTCTTTTAGTGTGATTGGGGAAGTGAGTCATCATTGTAACTCTTGCAAAGAAGTTGTAAATATCGAGTCTTGAGAACCTTTGAGTAGTGGAGTTTCCTCTAGCTTGGTTGGCTTGGATGCATGGACTAGGCGGGTTGGCCGAACCACGTAGACATCATCGTGTTTGATTTTCTACCCCTTATGTATTAAAATTGTGCAATTTAATTATATTATTCATTTTTATTTTTGCACATTGAAATTCCCTTAAGTATTATAGTGTAAAATATACCTAGAAGATGGGGGGGGTTCATTTTTATTTTTGCACATTGAAATTCCCTTAAGCGTTATAGTGTAAAATATACCTAGAAGATAGAGGGGGGGGGGGGTGTGAATAGGTATGTGCTCAAATTCTTTAAACTTCTTTTTCAATATAAAAAAGTTGTACACACTTAATGTGTTTAACAAATGGATTGCTATAACAAGTTAATGTGAGTTCAATTACACAAGTGTTACAAGCAATACAAGCTATAGAAGTAAAGAAACTTAAAGTATGAAAATGGACACAAGATATTATTATGTGGTAAACCTCCGAAGAGGAAACATCCACGGTTTGAATCCACAACCACCGCCAATACACAATTCACTAGTTGGATAAAAGTACACTCTCAAGACAATCAACACATGAAACACTCTCTCTCTCTTGAATATCCCTTCTATCCTACCCTTAAGGCATTTTACTAATGAAAATATTGCCTTCACTTTCTAACCGAGACAAGTCGCATGCATCTAGAAAGTCACCTTGCTTAGCTAACCGAAGCCTCATGCTTCTAGCCAAGACTTCTTTGCTTGTCTATTCGGAGCATCGTGCTCTTAGACAAGACTTTCTTGCTTAACTATTCGGAGCCTCTTGCTCTTAGTTAAGACTTCCTTGCTTGACTATTCGAAGTCTCGTGCTCTTAGTCAAGACTTCCTTGCTTAGCTATTCAAAGCCTCTTGCTCTTAGCTAAGACTTGCTTGCTTGACTATTTGGAGCCTCTTGCTCTTAATCAAGACTTACTTGCTCAATATTGAAGAGTCACACTCCAACAAGAGACTTCCACCTATTATAAGGCAATTGATCTAAGTGATACAAATGATGCAAACACAAGCAACATAGAACAAATGATCAATGTATTCTATGGAAACTAGAATTAATCATGTGAGATTACAAATAAAAGTATTATAGTTTAGAACATGTAACTTGAGAAACCTATAAATCAACATTTAAGAACAAATCACAAGGTGTTATAGATTCAAGTTCATATTCACCAAAATTAGCTAAGATCATATTCAATCAAACTCAAGAGCTAATTTTGAAATCAAACAAGTCTAAAATATGAATCAAAAGCATTCTAAACATTTTTCGACAATCAAATAATAAGATCCATCAAGTTGATCATAAGAAAAATGTAAAGAAGATTATTACCAAATGAAAAGATGAATCACGAACTAAGATCAGATGATTGCGAATAATTTGGACATATTTTCACCTTGAAAATGCTTGGGACTTGTTCCTCTCTTCAAGACCAACAATTTTGGCTTTTGGATCACTAAATTTGGAGTTGATTTGAGAGAGTTATGACAAAAACAAATATACAAAAGTTATGAGACATTTGGCACGAATTTTGAATATATAAGGAGGTAAAGCATTTGGAGAGAAGAAGGGCAAAAGGGCAATCAGCCACCACCCAACCTCTTGATTCTCGTGGAGGCGTGTGGCCACCACGGGAGTAGGGAGGTGTTTCGCCTGTGGTGGCCACGTGCCTCCACGGGAAGAAAGGGTAGATGGCCTTTTCCACCTCTCTTCTCCTTCACTCTCTTTCGTGCACCTCATGCGTTCTTCGACTGTTCTCCAGCCTCCGAACTCCAACTTTGAATCCGCTTTTGGATTACAAACCGTAACTTAATAACACACAAAGAAGACTATGGAACTTTGACCAAAGGTTATGAATTCAACTCGATACATGATAACGAAGACAATGCATTGTAAGATAACGTAAAGTTTCGTAACTTCCTAGTTTGAACTTGAAAACTAATGAATGAGTAATCGAAATAACCGGAACCCAATAAGGAATCATATGAGAATATATTCAAGTCCAAAACAATAAAACACAAATAAAGAAACACAAGATCACATAAGTATGTCATTTCCTATAATATGCAATTTTACAATGTTTGAAATATTAAGTCTAATGCATGTGCATACTTCAACAGGTGTGTGAATGTGTTATATGAATTTAGCACAACGATGCAGAGACACAAATATATGCAATGTGTGTGTGTGAGCTTAGCACAACGATGCAAGGACACAACTGTTTGAAATGTGTGTGTGCGCACTTACACCTTGCAAGATGAAGAAAAAACTCGATACCTTAACATCCAAGTAAGCGATTTTCCTCTTGAAGAAGATCTTTGCATGAGAAGTTGATTTTCTCCTTTGAAGCTCATATCAACCAAGAAACACCTAAGCAACTAACCATTACAGATAAAAAGACTTTTGCAATGGAATCAAGCCAATACAAATCTAAAACCTTACACACATCTTATATGCATTTTTAGAATATATTATTGTGGCTAGGAAAGTGCCATAATTGTTTTTTATGAAATTGATAGTACTCTTGTTAGTGATATATTAGGATATATCAGAGATTTAATGTGTTGAGAGAACTACTGGTATATTATAGATAACTACTCTTACAATACAATGAATATCTGCATATGATTATATTAATAAAAGAGAAATCATATTACAAATATCGAGGAGAAATGTGTACAACCACTGAATTAAGAATGTGCATGTTGTATATAAAGAAAATTGTAATAATAACAAAACTTAAAGCAACTGCGTACATAATCGATGCTTTTAGTGATTTTCTTTTATGTAAGAATCACTACAAGAAAAATGATCTATTGGGACAAAAAATCTATTGGGACGTTTTTTTTTTCGTCCCAATAGACAACCTATTGGGACGAATTTTTTTCATCCCAATAGGCAGTCTATTGGGATGAATTATATATTTCATCCCAATAGACATCCTATTGGGACGAAAAACAAAAACGTCCCAATAGACTGCCTGTTGGGACGAAAAAATTTCGTCCCTGTAGATTTTCGTCCCAATAAAATGTTTATTGGAACAAATTTTGTCCAATGTGGTATGATCTTTAAGGACGAATTTTTTTCATCCCAATAGGATATCTATTGGGACGAAATATATAATTCGTCCCAATAGATAGCCTATTGGGACGAATAAATTCGTCCCAATAGACATCCCATTGAAATGAATTTTTTTCATCCCACTAGGTTTATAGGGACGATTTTAGGGCTATTGGAATGAAAAATATCGTCCCCAATAGCCCTTTTGTAGTGTTTTCAATTAATCCTCAAAAGGCTTAGATGAATGCGAATGAAGAAAGAAACGTGAAAAAAGTATTAGAAGACGAAGATGAAGAAAATATTACATTAATATGAAAGGAGAGAAAATGAGGTAAATAATAGAGGTAAAAAAAAAATATTATTTTGATGTGTATAATAGTTATTGTATTTATAGTTATGAGTGCATCTTAACCATTTTTTTTTTTTTTTACACAGGATTTGTCACACTTATGTATCCATTAGATCATACTTGTCTGAATGATTAAGATTTCATGATCATTAATTATTTTAATTGTTTCTCTCTCTCATATTTTTTCTCTTTTCCTAAACATTTTATTTGTTTCTCTCTAGTCATTTATTTCTCTCTTTCCTCTCTTATTACTATTATTTTCTTTTCATCTTATAACATTTCTTATTTCATATCTTTTTATATTTTCACTTGTGGCATTCTTTTTTTATTTATTGATAGAAATGCTTAAATAAAATAATTACATAGTTGATAAAAATTCTTCAAAGTACTCGAATTTTTTTGACATAATCAAAATACTGGAATTTATGATATAAAATATGTTATCCATTCAAAAATCCAAAAAAAAAAAAAAAAAAAGTAATTAATTAATTTTGTTGAAAATTCTTGATTTTTTTTTAAGTTTTTCCAAAGGTAGATTAATAATTAAATTACCATATAAATTAGAAAATGATGCAATATGGATCATTTTGTTCATCCAAAGTGGTTTTCTATCAAGATGAATTTTGTTTTTTCCAATAAATTCTTCATAAGGATCAATAACTATTAGTCTTGAGAGGTTTTCTGTTATTAAAAAATAAAAATAAATAAAAAAACTGAATCGTCGGAACTGGAACAGAAACCGTTGATTTCGAATCGAAAATTGAAACCGCTGATTCTGAATCGAAAACCGAATCCGCTATTTCTAAATCGAAAACCAAAACCACTGGTTCCCAATTGAAAATTGGAACCGCTGGTTCCTAATCGAGAACCAGAACCGGGGTCATGTCTAATTCCGAGTACGATTAACGATTGACCATTTAATCTGACAATATATGATTTAAAAAATAATAATTTAATTAAATGTTATAATAAATGTTTTTTAATATCAATTTGTTTATCAAATAAAAATAAAATTTAAATTAGTAGAATCCATCTACAAATAAAATTTTGATTGAAAAAAAAAAAATCAATAAAAATTTAATAACAATTAGAGGTTATATATAAAAAGTATGCTTATATTATCATATTTGAAATATCAGCTAGGTGGATAAGGTTGGTGGGTGGGCGTGGGCAAGCTGGGTTCAACACCCAGTGGTAACACATATTATTTCTAATTTGTGTTGAGCTGGTGGGTGGCGGGCGTGCGTGGTGCGCAGGTGGGTGGGGGGTGGCCTAAGTGGGCAAATTTTTTTTATTTTTATTTTTTTAAATTTCGTCTCTATAGGTTGTCAAATGAGACGAATAAAAATTGTCCCTATAGGTAATCTAAAGGGATGAAAATTTATCTAATGGGACGAAATATTTCATCCCTACAGATTGTCAAAGGGGACGAACAAAAATCGTTCCTATAGGTAGTCTATTGAGACGAATTTCAATTTTCGTCCCAAAGAAGCTATTGCGACCCACCTAAGATGACGTAATTTGGGACGAATTTTATTTGTCCCAATAGACCTATTAGGACGATTTTTGGGCTATTGGGACGAAAAAAAAAACGTCCTAATAGCCCTTTTTTTTTTGTAGTGAATATAAATAAAATATGGATATTATGCAATTAAGTGTGTTGACACTTGAGACAGTAGAATCTGGTCAACAATAAAGTTATCAAACAGTCAATATGATGATCAACAATAATAATGATTAAGGTGAAATATGTACTGCATGGAAAGATTCTTGCTTGTCGAGAGAGATCCTAACGAGAAGTTATTGACCCTCGACGAGTGTAGTTTACCTATAAGAGAAAAGAAGTCGTTAAGATCGTTAATTGGTGACCTAAATTTATACTCCGACAGTCAAATTAGAAGACAATTTAATAGAGAGAAAATCTAATTAGCTGGATTGAGTAATTCTATCAAATATAAAATTAACATTCTAAGGCCTAGGTTTACTATTGCATTAATTCCCACTTTCCATAAATATGGGATAAATCGAGTTCTCCTAGAACTATATTCATCAAGAAGGTTATAGAAGTTAAATTGAGGATTTATCCAAAAAATTGACTCCAATCAAAATTTTGGATTTTTACCTATCTCGGACCACCATTATATAAGGAAACATGATCATTTGTTTACCATCCGAGAACTTTATACAACAAATTGTATAAATTCCTTTTCTCTTTTTTTACTTTTGTTTATTAAAATATAATATAGAATTTTTATTGTCCCGTAATTAGAGTAAATTAATTAATAATCTTACACATGTTTTACAAGATCTCTTTCACTTTGTACTTGAAAGTACGTTAATCCTGGTTTAAATCGCATAACTAATTTTAAGTTTTAACCCCTTTTTTTTTTTTCAAAAATACCCTCAAAATCTCCACAATATTACAAGAATGTTTTTGTTTTGTTAGGTTGATGAGAAAATACAAGGGTTTTGTTTAGATGTTTATTTGTTAACTATTTTGTCTTGTTTGTCTAGTTTGGTTGATAAGAAAATATAAGAGAAAGTGGAAGAAAAAAAAAATGAAATCAACCTATCATTTAAAAAAAAAAAAAAATCCATCAATGGAGAAAATCAAAAGATGTATGTAGAAGATCAAAGAGGGATTAAGGAGTCCATTTCCCTTTTTTTTTTTTTTTAATAAATAATAATTAAATACTATAAATAATTAATAATGATTTTTGTCTAATTAATAGGCTAAAAGACATTTTTGCCATGCGGCTGTTATATAATGGAGCATCGCTAATGGTAGGGTATGTTTGTGTTATTTCGGGTAACAGTTTCAAATATATGCAATTATACCTAAACTCAGGGTATGTCTGTGCAATATTCTCTTAAAAATATTTTAATAATTTACAAAATATTGTTGTGCTCATAAATTCAACATTTTTCTATGATATTTCTCAATATTTACATCTTTTTTTTTTTGGTACACTGGAGGGCCAAGCCCAGAACAGAAAAGAAACTAAGTAAAAGAGGAAACAACCCCCTGTCTATAACAGATTAAGCTACTAGTATCAGCCTCAAAAATGGCTCTAACCTCCAAGGGAGGATCATCAAAAACAACCGTACCAATCTCCATACCATGCCCCATCCGAGCCAGCCCATCCGCCAACTTATTACCTTCTCTAAAGATATGAGTAATAGAGCAAATCCAATCAGCTTTCACAAGATGTTTACAGTTCTGAATGAGACTGTATAAAGGGTGATTGGCCTTAGTATCAGAGCAGAGCAATTGCACAGTGGTAAGGGAATCAGTTTCAACAATGACTTTTCTATACCCTTCGTTCCAAACCAGCTTCAACCCTTCATACAAACCCCAAAGCTCAGCTTCAATAACACTTCCCACACCTATCTTAACAACAAAACCCTTCATCCACCCTTTCCAATGATTGCGCAGAACCCCCCCAGCAGTAATGATGCCCGAAAATAAATTCTTACTGCCGTCAATGTTCAACTTTACCCAACTGTCAGCAGGTTCCAACCAAGCAATCGGGATTTTAACAACTTCTTTGGTGCTGGTAGGATAGTTAGCATAAAGCCAACTCTTAGCAAACATCTTGATGGTTAGGCTAGGCAAATGAGGGGGGGAGAAATTACAATCGAACACTCTACTGCATCTCCACTTCCACACATACCAAACAGCACAAGCAAACAGAAGGTAAATGGGAATTTTATCAGTCGACAGCAGCCCACACTGCAAGTTACCAACAATCCATTCATCAAGCTCGCCATTAAAGGCACTAGAGGAGGTGCTACCCGGCAGAACTGATTCCCAAACCCTCCTAGACTCACTACAGCCACGTAGAAGGTGATCTATAGTTTCAATACCAGCCTTGCATCTAGGACAAGAAGGATCGCTAGCCATTCCACGAACCATTCTGTGCTGGTTAGTTAAAATCTTCCCATGAGCCAAAGTCCAAATGAAGCATAGGACTCTAGGAGGGATTTTTTAGCTTCCAAATGAACCTCCAAGACCACAAAGGCAGTCTTTTAGCCTCACTAGCACCTAGATAGGCAGATTTCACAGAGAAATCTCCAGAGTTGTTCCATCCCCAAATTTCCTTGTCCGGGCCACTATGAATTTTACCAGCATGGATGGCAAGAATTCTATGAACTATATTCCAAGGGAGCACTGCAGCCAGCTCCGCCCTTTTCCAAGCACCATCAACCAGGTAAGAGCTGACAGTTTGCTCTAGATGAATATCATCGATGTTAATACTAGCATACTCTTTAAGAATACCACAATCCGGGACCCAATCATCAACCCAAAATCTAATGGTCATTCCGTTTCCCACTCTCCACTTAGTGCCCTTCGCAATGAGTTTAGCACCGAAGGACATAGCTTTCCACGTACTAGAGCACACCCTATTCTTATAAAGATTAGGATCAGTGTAAAGCAATATTTACATCTTTGTTATACTCTTTTAGATAGCTTTTACATTCTTTTAGTGTTTTTGTAGGTTCGAGCAAGCAAATGAAGAAAATGAAGCTTAAATGAGAAGAGGTCATGAAAGGGATTGCGATGTGATTTTTACAGGAAAATGGCTGGTCTCAAGAAGAAAATCAGGAAATTCACAATTGTAGGAGTTTTGTCCTACAAAATTGGTGTTAAATTGCTTAATAAAAGAAAGAGATTTGGCAGTTGATTTCAAGGGATTACACAACTAAAAGTCAGGGCTCTTAGCGCTAAAACAAGTCAGGAAATAAATTAGAAAAGAATCTCAAAAATTAGGATTCTTTTCCTCATGTTTTGCCCTAGTTTTCTAGTTGTACGTTGAATATAAAAGAGGTAGCCAACGAATTTTTGGAGGATTGAAATTCTCTACATTTTTTTTCTACACAACTCAATACCAGAAGAAAAGAAAAGAAAAGAAAAAAAAAAAAAACAGAAGTCTACAACTCCATCTTCCTTCCATTATTCATCATCTTCATTGTGGCTAGACTTCTCATCATTCAGAGTTCTTTGTTATTTAATGTTTTGTATGTTTTTGCTACCAATTTACAGTATGTGTAACTAAACACAGTAGTTAGGGCTCAATCGAAGCTCTAATCATGTTTCTTTGAGTTTTTCGATATGCTTACGTTATGGATAGATTTTGTGGTGTTTAATTGCTTAATTTCATATTATATTTCACTTTTATACGGGTTTGTTTATGCTTAATCACCATATGCGTGCCTTATATTGAGTTTGTTACATAGGCAAATTTAGATGATCGAGTATTGTACCTATGGAAGTAACAAAAAACTAGTTATTGGTTCTTGAAATTAATCATCATGAATGTCTAGAATAGATACCATATATATTCTAGGTTTGTGTTTGTCGAATTTCATTATGCCTATGCTTTCTTGAAGTGCAACTTGGTAGATACCATGCTAAATACTTTAAGAATGAAAAGAGTTAGTGTATATACCCATACCTAATTCGTTGTTTGGGGAATTCAGTAGCTTAAAGAGTAGATATCATGCCTTTAAAGTTGGCAAACATTTCTGTTCCATATATGTGCATGCTTAAAGGAATGAGATATAGTTGGAAATTGATAACCCAAACATGTTCTCTCATTGTTTCAAATCTTTTCTCAATTCTGATTTATTTTAATAGTCTTTAAATATATTTTTACGCTATTTTACCCATTAAAATCAGATTCAAAATCATCTTAAAAACACTTTCTAAGTGTAGATTAAATTTCTGTTTTAGTGTTAATTTGTCAATAGTGTTAGAGAGTCCTTTTAAATACAAATTAGTACAATCCTTGTGGGAACGATCTCGTATCTACAATCTATACTATTGTTTGATCTTGTGAACTTGCGAGTTAAAACATGTATCAAGTAGCTTAATTTTTAGGTTGCTATTAATCATAACAAATATCCATGAATTTTTAAGGTGAAATCACAGTTTTTCAGGATTATTCGGATATTTGTGGATATTTCGAACACATCCGGATATATCGGTATATCTTTCGATATTTAGTTCTGTGGGATGAGGAATATGTAAAAATGTGTGGAGGGATATTTTGGTAATTTAGAGGCTATGAGTGAAATAAAATTTTATAATGTAGTTACTAACAAGAGACAAAATAAAAAATAGCCTCCTAAAACATTAGACATTTGTTTTTAACCACATAAAGTTTAACCGTTAATAACTAAATTTTTAAGAAATTACAATACCCTTATATAAAACCATCACAATACTCTCTCTCTCTCTCTCTCTCTCTCTCTCTCTCTCTTCTCTTGTCAAACCCTTTGCCGAACGACATCGATTGGGCATGCGCCATTCGGCAAAGGCGCCACTGGGTCCATGCAGCCTTGGCGGTGCACTGCCTTGGCAGCATGAGCCAAACGAAGTTGAATGGGCATCGTGAGCTTAGTCGACGCCACTGGGCATCATAATCCCAGTTGATGCCGCTGGGCATCGAGAGCCCAGGCTACACTACGCTTGGGAATCGAGCCACGCCTGGCAGTGTATGCCTATGTGTGGCGACAGCGTCGCTGGCGACGCTTCTTATTGAAGAATTGAAAAAAAAAAAAAAGGGAAATTACTGTATATAAAATTAAAACATGATTTTAGAGGGGCTGTGCCGCTGTGTCATTAATTTTACTTTTGAAAATGTAAACATGATTTCACTTTTTTTCAACATTTCATGTTTGTTTTCCAAATTTGAAGTTTTTTTTTCCCATATTTCAAGTTTTGTTTCTAGATTTCACGTTTTTTGTAAAAAAAAAAAAAAAAAAAAATTTAAAATCTAAGTTGTAGGGATATTTTTATAATAAGTAATGCTACATTGCCCAAATGATGTGGCAACACTCTGGCTATTCATTTAAATCATGCAAATCTAATACAATTTAAATGAATGATTCAGAGTGTTACTATATCATTTGGGCACTAAATTTGGACAATGTAGCATTATTGTTTTATAATTTTGGATATATACTGAAATGGATTTTAGAAAGTGATTATTAAAACTTTCACATGTGGTTAAAAACAAAATTTCTATGTATATGTGGTTATGTTTAGCAATTTCAAATTTTCAACTACTTAACAATCAAAATTTGTGGTTGAAAACAAATTTCAAATAATTATATGGTCATTTTCATAAATTCTCAAAAAGAAAAAAAGCGTTGAAGATTGAACAAACCCAGTGCAGACCGGAGAGAGGAGGAAGAAGAAGAAGAGAAGACGAAACGTTTCGTTGTGGTTTGATCGAATATATAAATGTGTGAAGAGATGAAGATCGAGTTTTTATTATAGTGTTTAGAGTAGTAGAGTGAGTCTGTGGAGATCAAGAGAGATGGGTTGGGGATGGGCGATGTACGAGGGAGTTGTGGTACTGGGATCTCTGTGTTTGTTGGGTTGGGCTGGCCTCTGGTTCTTGAATGTTAGACTCTACAAAGAGTACGAAGAGAAGAGAGTTCTCGTGCAGATCATCTTCAGTGTCGTTTTTGCCTTCTCTTGCAATCTCCTCCAGCTTGTTCTCTTCGAGATCATCCCTATTCTTTCCAAAGAGTAACTCCTCTTACTCTTACTCTTACACTTCTCTTATTATTGTTTTACATATTCACATGTGAAGAAATTCAATCGGGTTTTTGATTGTTTAATCACATAGATCCACAGTTTGATTTGCAAATTCCATGTTTGCTTATTGAAAAAATGAGAGATTTGGAAGGGAACTCAAGTTTAGAGTTCTAGTTTTTAGCGATTTTAGGATTTTTGGTGCTTGGTACCTGTGGAATCACGTAAACTATTCAATGTTTCGACATTACTTCTATGTTTTAGATTGTATTGACTCTTGGGAAGATTTTATATATATTAATTTATTGGTCTAAAGCTGTTTTATCTACTTTTGGTTGTAGGGCAAGAGTGGTGAACTGGAGGGTGGATTTGTTTTGTTTGATTTTGCTACTGGTTTTCTTGTTGCCTTATTATCACTGTTACTTGATGCTTTGCAATGGTGGTATGTTGCCTTCTTCTAGGTTGATTTTCATCTCATGAAGCTTTAACTCTCTTTCCCACTCTTGACTGTTTTGTATTCATGCTATATTCGGCCAATGGTTGGATTGATGATTAGTTAGTTGCTAAAGTTGTGTGTTTTCTTATCTATGCTGCATGTTCTACTAATTTGACCCGAACTGTTATGGGCTCTGCTATTGCATATTATCATACAAGTATCTAAATTCTGGTAATTTGGTGACTGGTAGAGATTTAGGATGAGCATAGACACATGCCCTCATATAGTATTACTGCATGTCATTTATTATATCAAGTAAATTTCTTAAGATTGCTAGTAAGTTTGACTTACCATTCTTGATTACTTAACTGAATTACGTTGGCATGCCCTGAGGGGGTGGGCCTGATCAATTTATTCAACTGACTTTCTGTCAGCTTGTCATATAACATTTGAGTATATATTAACAAACTGTATGGTCCAGTCTCCAAATGAAACTACAAGAAGTGACTAGAACAGTTATAAATTATGATCATCATGTTTTAGATTTCTAGGGTCATGCCCAACATATTCTGGAAAATATGAAGGATATCCAGAAGATAGATAAAATGAATATATAACAGACAAGTCTCCATATAAGTTTGTTACAGATATATGATCGCTGCTGTTTAAACTTACTTTATGTTTCAGTTGCATGGTCCCTGTTTACAAATTTCTTAATAAAGAGTAGGAAGGAAAAAATATGAAAAACCTATGTTGTCAACCTTTGTTTTGCTTCATTGGATTTCAATTTTTTAAAATGAGAAATGTCAATGCTTTTATAAAGAAGGCCTCATTTTTAGGACCGGGTCACTTGATAACACTTCTTCTATTTATTACATTGTTGTTTATCTATTAAAACTTGAATATCCTTCTTAGGTATAAGGAAGGAGCGGGCTGCACTTGGAGCCATCTTATTCTTGTTGGCATTTCTTTATGCTTTTTGGCGCATGGGCATTCACTTTCCTATGCCATCACCCGATAAAGGTTCTATTTCTCTTTTGTTTCACATCATTGTTGCAGTCTTTCTCCTTGGTGCCCCTGTAATTTCTTCACATACTACTTATCGTAACTCAAAAGTAAATGAATTAGTGCTGTTGTAATACATATGAAGAAAATGTGTTAAAGCATAATATCAACAATGACAATGTCATACTAGTTTTAAACACTTGATGTAGGGAAATTGACGATGTAGAAATTTGGTAATGATTCAATCAACAACCGAACTAGCTTTGATGGTTTCCCTTAAGTCAACCTAGAATTTGTTTTCTGAAGAAAGATTAATTTGATTCCTTTGCGGAGTTGTTGGTGGTAATGTAAAAGGAGAACACTACCATTCTGCAAAAGAAGAAGGGTAAGCCTTTGACGCTTAAGTTAGAGAACTCGCTTAAATATTTTTTTTAATATAAAGAAATATTTTTTAGTGTGTTGCGTATACTTTTTATTTTTATTTTTTATATACCACCTATGGTGGCGGCGACTCGAACCTGGATGTGTTGTGTATACTTGGAGTGTGAATTTTGCTCTTTTTTTTATAGTGTTTAGGAGCCAATTTACTTGTGACAAATTAAATAAACATGTTGGTATAATTAGACAAGTGTCTTGTGAAAGATAAGCTTGGATTGGTTCATTCAACCTGATCTTTGATGGCTACTTTCATCTGGCTTTGTGGCCACTCTTATCTTTTCGTTTCTTAACAATTGTATTTTATTCCTTCTTATTGAGACACATTTTTCAACATATGCTTTTCTTAAGGATCAGAATGGCTATGGGTTTTTCACCCTTGCTGATCTATTTCAATATATTATACTTTAGATTTATGGTAAAATTGCTGTAATGGATGGTACTCTGTCAAATTACTGTAGCCAGTGTTTTTTATATCCTTATAATTATATAACCTACTGTAGCTGCTATCTGAATATCACTTTTGTATCGGATGAAAAGTTTATTCCTTTCCATTGACTATGTTTGTTGTCCATGCATTCTTCTTTTTCCTCTCTTTTTTATGTATTTTTTATTTTCAACTTTTGTTTAAGTGTCAAAATCATATGTTTAAGCTTCTCATGATTCTCAGGTTTCTTCACCATTCCTCAGTTGGTTAGTAGAATTGGGGTTATTGGCGTGACTGTCATGGCTGTCTTATCTGGTTTTGGAGCTGTAAATTTGCCATACAGTTATTTGTCACTGTTCATCAGGTAATGGCATGATATTTCATTAAGTTTCCTCTTAAACCTAGTAATATTTCCTGCATGCTATTTTCTTAACATTCTGTCTGCCCTTCCATAATTGATTAGGCTCAAGTTTGCCTGATCACGAATAGTTTAGTTGTGCCTTTGTGCTTGCTTGATCAATACAATGCAGCAATATAAATTCTCACTGGATGGATGTATAAAGATGGCATGCCAAATTATAGATGATTAACTACATCATTTATGATTTGAATGGATGTGGCCCACATTATTTTGGAGGATGGCATGTTTGTCTTATATCTTATCTTTTGCCTCATTTGAACACTTGTTGGCTGTTTTTTTTTTCCTTTTTCCTTTTTCTCTTCCTTTTGTTCCTAACTAGTAGATGGTTCATTTTCAACCAAAATATTGAAGCCTTGCCGCCTTGGCATTAAAATTCTCAGATTGAAAAATAACTTGTAGTATATAATGTTGGCATCTGAATATTAATTAAGGCAGACAATGGTTACGACAAAATTTACTAGGATGTTAAGTTTTTTCTGTTCTGTCTTCTCTATGATTGTTTTGCTAATGTCTATTTTTTCTTTCTTTTTTCAATTTAATCATTGTAGAGAGATTAATGAAGCAGACGTCAAGGCATTGGAAAGACAACTGATGCAATCAATTGAGACTTGTATTACCAAGAAAAAGAAGATAATACTTTGTCAAATGGAAATGGAACGAATTCAAGGATCAGAAGAGGTTTACTTGCTGTATCTATTATTCTGCTATCTAGATTAGTTTTGTTTATTTTTGTTCAGGAAACTTTACATTTTGTGGAAGCCATTTCTTTCTTGAAAGCTTTGTTAGTTTAATCAATGTGTCAAATTCAATGTCTAAGGTTCTGTGAGCTCATGCTGTGATTGTTCTTAACTGTTTAGTATTTGAGATCCAAATCTTGATCTCTTGTCTAATTTAATTTAATATTTATTAAAGGCAACACCTTCACATTTAATTTGGCTTACTGTGGTTTTTAGTGGTTGAGAAAAGTGTACAAAATTGACATCTGATGGTACTTGGTCAGTTCCTTTGTCAAAGATGTCAAATACTGAATTAGATTAATGAAAACAAATAGGGATTAAATTGATTATCTGATATAACAACATTTGAATTGGAAACTAACTGTAAGGAGAACTATTATCTCAAATTGTAAATCTTGCACGATCTTTTCCTACAGATGGATAACTTTAAAGATAATTTATATATGTGGTCATGAATGTACAACATTTCACTTTCTTTGTTCTGTCTCTATACTTACTCTCTTCTCCAAACATTAATATATTGGCAGTTAATAAATCCGGAACATTTTCCTTATCGTATTTTATGCTGTGGAACCTAACAGTCGATATGTTATACAGTTCTTTATGATTAATTTTATTCCTATTGACCATTGTGCTCACTGAAAGCTGTATTTCAGAGTTTAAAGTCTAGATCTCTTTTTAAACGGATTGTTGGCACAGTTGTACGATCTGTTCAAGACGATCAGAAGGAGCAAGGTAATTTTTGTTTTCCTTACTGTTTTGCAGTTATGTCTTGTTCTTTTCTTATTAAAGGCTTAATTATTTTGTATTTGTTTTAGTTTATTGAAGATCTTAGGCTCAATAATTTTTATTTAGTCTTTTTTTGGCATTTGTTTGATTACTTTGGCAGTGGGTTATTGTTTTCATCGCGTTCTTTTGATTCAGCTCATATTCTTCAATTTTGAATATTAATTGGGATTTGCCACCTGTCTATGATGAAAGGAAGTAATAAAACTTTCAATTGTTTGGCTTAACAACCAATATATTTGTGTGTGTGTGTGTGTGTGTTTATTTATTTATTTTTAATGCTTTCGGAAAAAGGAAAAAAAATATATGGTGAGCATCTCAAAGAACATTTTGTTATGGTTGAAAAGTGTGGAAAATCAGAGTATTGTTTTGAAAAGTCTGATTTGAATAATACAAGTCGTCAAGTCCTAAGGACTATATACTGCTGCTCTTGAGAGAAAAAAAATAGGAAACATATCACATAGAAAGAAATCAACTCTGCCTAAATCTAATCCCTATGATTGAGGGAATGTCTAACCTGTCATCCATAATTCTAGGAATACATATATTTACAACTTTCTAAAATAACAAATTAATTAAACCATACAGGCATACAGCTGGAACTACGTGTTTTCCCACAAAAAGTTTATCTGTTATCCTCCTAATTCTAGTTCTAATATTTAGGGAGTAGATATGTTTCATATCAGTTGTTAGTTGCTTTAACTATGATGATTATTCTAATTGTGCTTGTTTCAACTTAATTCCTTTATGATTTTATCAAGAGGCTGATGGTATCATATTTTACCCTTCACTTTCCTTTAAGTGATGTGTTTCTGTATTGTTTTTTTTTTATTTATTTTTTATTTTTTTATTTTTTTGTCTTAAGATGTTAAGAACATGGAAGCAGAGGTACAAGCTTTAGAGGAGCTCTCAAAGCAGCTATTCTTGGAAATATATGAGCTGCGTCAAGCTAAGGTTCATTTTTATTATTAGTTTTTGGCCTTTGCAAATTGATTTCACCTAATTTCCTATGTTATTCATAAATAATGGCCATACATATATCTTTGTAGCATAAACTTTCTCATAAGTGGAAATAATTTTGTTATGTTGTAGAATTATTGTCGGCTGGCATAGTTTTGTGGAAGGGTTTGATGTTTGGTTTGGCTACTGTTAATTGATATGCTGCAGGCTGAAGGTTTGTGCACTGATAGTGAGATGTCAATAGAAGTTGTTTTCACTTTAGCAAATTTACAGCTTTTTAGAGAACAAACCATAATCTTCCTGCCAACTTGATTTTTTTGAACAACAAATTCCTATTATATTCCTTGTTGAATTGTTGTTCAAAGTAATTATGTTCTCATCAATTAACTTGTTGAATAATTGTTCAATGTAATTATGTTCGCATCAATTAAAAATACTTAGTTGTATGTAGGGATGTAAATAGGGTGGGTGGGGATAGAGATGCCACCCTCGTCTCCGACTCTACTCCTGATTCAAGCCCCCATCCTTGCCTCATACCAGTCTCAAAGGAGACTAGAAGGGGACTGGAATTCTCACCAGGAGGGTGGAGAACTCCTTTGAGATGCGTGGAAATTTAGAATATCAGTAACTGGTGTTATAATATAGGGATGAGTGGGATTCCCATGTTTATCACAATGACTTTGTCCCTGGTTTGAAAGATGCAGCCTCAGGTCCTCTGTTGGGAAATGAGTCATATTAGGGAAGTCTTTCTGATGTTAGTTTGGGAATGAAAGGTTCTCAAAATCATTGGAGGTATTCGAAATTGATGCATGAAGTCTTTCCAATGTTTGTTTGGGAATGAAAGGTTCTCAAAATCATTGGAGGTTTTTGAACTTGATGCATGAAGTCTAGTCTTATCTATAGTGTCTTGCATTCATCAGTTGGGCAGGGTTCTGTCACTACCCAACATGATAGTTATTTATTTTTATCTGGAGGATTCCTGCCTTAGAGGAAGCTGGAAGTGATGGATCTATTTTTTAGAGGAATCCAATTTAATAAGTAGAACATTCACTTTCCTAGTTTGTTATTTGTATACTATTGGTTATTTGTGTACACTTGATTCCATTTGTGGCTACATCTACAGTTCACACCCATATTATATATGTGATTATACTACTTTAGTTTCATTAATTGTTATACCCTAATAAATTGTGTGATTTTGCTGCCATAATGGTCCTCCCTTCCAGCATTGTTTAGATTAACTTCTTTATATAATTTCTCATGTGTTGCCAACTGTTATATTCATATAATCCTATTTTTATTTATTTATTTATTTTAACAAATAGTTTTAGTGGGATGGTAAACCTCATTCTTCTTATTTAACAGGAGGCTGCCGCTTATTCTCGGACCTGGAGAGGTCACATGCAGAATCTACTTGGCTATGCATTGTCCATTTATTGTGTTTATAAAATGATTAAGGTATGGGGATGCTTTCCGTGATGGGGGTTGTGAAGATCCATAATTATTTTTAATTTACTTTGTAGCATAGCTTTTCTTTTTTCTTTTTTTTCTTTTTTTTCTTTTTCTTTTTAAATGTTGTAGCATAACTCATTAGTAGTGGATGATAATTTTATTCTATTCATGTCATTAAAATTGAATTGAGATCAGGTTGCCTGTGTCTGGGGATTCAGAGGTAGGGTTTGGGTTTTGACCCATAAATAACAAGGGTCTTAAACTTGAATTTTATTTCTGAAACCAAATATGATATAAATTGCCTAATTCGTAATGACAGTTTGTTGTTAATGCTCCAAGGCTTATTTTGAGGGATTTTAAGACTGGTTAGGTCATATAACTATTAAAGTTCATCACTCCTGGCATAATTCTAGCCTCTCTCTCTCTCTCTCTCTCTCTCTCTCTCTCTATTTAACTGTTTGTCTCTGAAGAAAAACTGTAAATATATTCCTCCCCCCCCAGTCACTGTAGGTGTCAACTTTTAATACCATGCATGGTGTTTGGCATCTCTCTCTCTCTCTCTATTTAACTGTTTGTCTGAAGAAAAATTGTAAATATATTCAATTTAATTATGGATGCTTTCTGGATCCAAGTCACTGTAGGTGTCAACTTTTAAGACCATGCATGATGTTTTGCATATTGATAACTGTTTAATTTACCTCAACTCTGGAATCAGATCAATTGATTTGGATTTTGAGTTAGTCATAATTTTATGCAAAGTGTTTGATTCTCTCTGATAGACCATTTTTTTCAAATGTGGGATGACTTTATGACTGCTGACCGATATAGAACCTAAAACTCTGGATTTTAAATTTCTCTCAAGAGAAACATTATTTCGTTGTCCTTTTAATGATGTTCCTTATTTGAATTTTGATGAATTGAAAGGAAGGTTTCTGATTAGTCTAATTGTTTTTTGCAGTCTTTGCAAAGTGTTGTCTTCAAAGGGGTACTTTCTCCCACTCAATGATACCTTTCTTTTGTTCACATCCTGAAGTATCTTGTGACTGTCTTCTTAACATATATGTTAAACTCTCTTCCTTGGCAGGCTGGTTCAGTTGATCCTGTGACAATGACAATTAGCATATTCTTGCAGTTCTTTGATATAGGAATCGATGCTACATTATTATCACAGGTCAGTTCTCAATGCTTCTTCTATTCTACCAGAACTTATTCTGGTGAGATGACACATTCATAACATGTGGTGCTTGAACTGATTTTTCAGTGATTCTAAAAGTTGAGCACTATTTCTTCGGTGTTTGAAAATGAATAGTGATCTCTAATATGGTTGTGTTATCTTTTTATCATTTCTTATATATTTTGGTTGAAAATTGTAAATATCATTATTATATTTTCTAGTGTAAATAGTTTTGCAGAAAACTCACCAAATTAAAATCTCTTAAGCACCCATTTCAACAATGCATCCCTTCAATTGTTGTAGCTGAACTGGAAAAATCAAATAAACCAAAACTGCCGTAGTTGCACAAATATTTCATGTTTATGTAAAAGAATGTTGCATTGGGTGACTGTGGTTATCTAATATAATTTCTGATGGCTGTGCAGTATATCTCCCTGTTAATCATTGGAATATCTAATATAATTTCTGATGGCTGTGCAGTATATCTCCCTGTTATTCATTGGAATGTTGATTGTTGTATCTGTACGTGGTTTCTTAATGAATGTGATGAAGGTAATCCTGCTCTTTTCACAACTACTTGTTATTAGGTTTATGTAGACTAGAGAAGATTATATATGCCTAGCCATTTTATATACCTGGTTTGTGAAACATTTAGTCATTGAAGACTTGAAGTAGGAACTATTTAGCTCAAATGTGATTCCAAATGCCAAATTTCAACGCTTTAGCTTATGGATATGTCACTGCTATATTCCTGTCACAACGTTAAGTCTATATAAAGCATTCATGTCACTTTATTTAAAACCCACTTTCATGAAACATGCTGGTGTGGTGGGTGTGCCAATGTTTTTGGGAAGCTGTACTTTGGGCGTACCATTCTGATATTATCAGTATTAAGAGATGCCTAGGGCAGGAGTAACAATAATCTTACTGTTATATATATTCCATATCATCTTGTAGTAAACATTTTGAAGGAAGAAAGTGGCAGGAGTTTGGGAGAAGAGCTTGTCTTTACTATTAATAGTGCTTCAAGTATCCTGTAGCTTGACTTGGAAGTTTTTGGCTGTATGCAGTTTTTCTTTGCAGTTTCCAGAATAGGGAGTGGATCTTCAAGCAATGTAGTACTTTTTCTCTCTGAAATTATGGGAATGTATTTTGTCTCTTCAATTCTTTTGATAAGAAAAAGCTTAGCGACTGACTACAGGTATTGCGATATTTTCTTATTGCATTGTTTTCAATTGGGAAAGCCTTTTCCTTGTGAATATGCTTGCCTAGTATCTTTGTAATATGCCTTTTTTCCTGAGGAGGTGGTGGTGGTGGTGTTTCTCTTTGCAGGATCATCATAACAGAGGTATTGGGTGGGGAAATTCAGTTTGACTTCTACCACCGGTGGTTTGATGCAATCTTTGTAGCCAGTGCTTTTCTTTCTCTTCTGTTGCTTTCTGCACATTATACATCTCGCCAGACCGATAAACATCCAATCGATTGATGTATTATTCTTTTGTAAGTATGTATCAATGAAAATAGTAGTCTGCTCTTTTAGTGTGCCTGAACTAGTAATGTAAAGTTGTTGTGACCTTAACATCTTGTTCAAAATTACATTTTTGATATAATGGGATGCTTTGCATAACACATAAACAGACGGATATATACATATTTCTGTTTTAATTTGACTTAACTAAATGTTTTGCTATACCTTGAAATCATGCAACTCCTCATACATGTTTAAATGAATTGTCAAGCCAAGTGTTAAGCACAATGTTTGAACTCTTGAAAGATTCTGAGAATGCACACATAAGTTCATGCATTTAATGTCATAAGTCCTTTCATGATTTAATTCATTGTAATTATCTTGAAATGCATTTAGGATGTTTCGATTGAATTTGAAATCATTCATGATTTTCTGGAAACTGCATTCAGCACCCCTACGCTAAGAGCTGCGACATGTTACTACACCTTGCATTTGTAATCTATGCCCCTATTGCTTTGGCTTGGGCTGGACTCGACATCCCTCGTCAAGAGAGTTTAGGGTTTAGGGGCTTGGGCTGCCATTGAATAATTCTACTTCAATTGTATTACAATCACTATTACATTTAGAAAAACCTAAATTAATTTCATTTCTTTTTTAATGTTATGGACTTTATTATACAAATACTTTGTATGTTCATGGATATGTCTCATAAAAATAATAGCGTGGGGGATTCGAACACAGGATTCCCTTGAATAACTAGGCTCTAATACTAATTAGTAACAGTCAACCACGATAAAACAATATATTGATTGTGATTTTTGGATACGTGAACACAACATGCACTAAAATCAACTACAATGTCAGCACATGGAATTAAACTTATGAATAAATTAAATGCATATTGTTTATGAGACATAATGTCCAATTTTTCTCTCTAGCACACATTTTAGGCATGCTTTGAGCATAATAATACACCTTATCACACTCTTGCCATATGTATTAGGGTTCAAAAATTTTCTAACACTCTTTAATTACTCCCTTACTCTTAAGATTAACACCAACTTAATAACTAAAGTTTTAATAGAATCTAAAGTATTGTTCTGATAAAAATACTCTTAAAACATATTCACAAAAATAAGTCTCACGCTTTTTTTTTTCGAAACTTATTTTGGTGTTTCTGAGACTTATTTTGTATTTCCGAAACTTATTTTGTAATTTCTGAAACTTATTTTATAGGTTTTGAGACATATTGGGAATTTTTATAATTTCTCATATTTATTGGGTAAAAATAAAATTTTCCACTTTTTTGTTTTTTTTGTTTTTTGTTCATCTTCTTCATCGACCTCCATTGGAGGTTTGTTCCATCTCTATTGATGAAAGACCTCCATTGTTCCTCCATCAATGAAGGTTTTTGAAAAAATAAAAATAAAAAAATAAAAAAAATCAAACCTAAAAGTGGCAAAAGAAGTAATAAAAGAAGAAGGTTTGGGTATTTTTGTCCATTTGTGCTATTTAAACTCAAATTATTAATCCAGTCTTAAAAGTCAGTATGGATTTAGTGTTATTTAGGCCTATTTTCACTATGTATTATTATGATTGAAGTTATGTTGCTTACATAGTAAAAATATGGTGATGTGTATTATTATGCTTAAAGTATACCTAAAATGTATGCCCATAAGAGAAAAATTGACATAATGTCTAACAAAAGGTATATAGTGAAATATATAAAATAGATTATGGGCAGGGCATTTAAAATTTATTTCATTTGAAAAAACAGAAAAAAGAGTTATCAAATAAACTTAAATTTTTGAGCTTCTTTTAGTAAAAGTGAAATCGTATTTTTTAATATTAAGAAAGCTCTTCATATATTGATGTCAAATAAAATAAATAAATAGAAAAATCTCTTCCGACTAATGGGAAGTTTTCTTCTCGTTTATAGGAGTAGCATTTAACTCTTTGTTTGTATCAGGATCAGTGGATCACATTTATCACTGTAGTATTTGATCTAGGTAAGTTGGTATGAAACTCTAACATTAGTGTCAACCCTTAAAATTGGTTTGTTTTATCAAAAATTATATTAAAACAAGGATGGAACTCATATGTGCTCTTTAATCCAATTGTTGAACAGGTGAAGTCAGAAATTTGAATTTATATAGCCAACCTAAAACTAAAGTTATCTTCTTCTCTTAAAAAATAAATAAATAAATAAAAACTATAGTCATCTTAATACATGCTTTAAGAGTCCAAAAACTGTTTTTTTTTTTTTCAAAAAATGAATTATCATTTTGGTCTTTTGAATTATTTATTTTGTAATTGCCTTTCCCTTTTTCACTCACGTGATCCCTAGGTTTTCAAAAATCCATCAATTTGGTCCCTCTATGAGCCAAACGTTAGTCAACTTTAATGGTTTTAAGGGTAATTTTGTCTTTAAACCAAGAACATGCCATGTGTCAAAACCAAAAAAATAAAATATTTATATAATACAAAAAGAAAGTTTTAAATCTCCACCATCCAAATCTTATATGGATCGTGTAGATTTATTTATTTTTTAAAAATAGTAATTTTTTTCTTAAAAAAATAGTGAAACAATTATGGCGTGCCTAATTATATCTAGAGAGGGAGTGAATAGATTTTAATCAAGTTAATAACCGATTTTTCTTGATTAGTCAATATTCAATAAAAACCCCTATCTAGTCAAAAATACAATCAACTTAGTCTAAGTGCGGCAAACAATAAATTGCAAGTTGGTCGATTTACGTGAGAAACCCTCAACAGGGAAAAACTCACGGGCTACTATGCGAGCCATACACGGTCCTCAAATTCACTACTTGTAATGATGTTTACAACCTAAGTTGACTACCGTCAAACCCTATACGGTCACTAACCCACCACTATTACCCAACAGGCCTTTAATAGCGATTCTAGACCTACTTGCTTGAACACTAAGCAATCTTAGTCACAAGACTTAATTCTCAATGAAAAGATCAACAACCTAAGTGAATATCATGGTATTCAATATGCAATTAATGCTATTTTACACTAAATGCTTATCTAGAGATTAAATATGTTAATAATAAATCCTAGATATCAATATTGTTATATGACATGGCATACAACATAACTATCATAGATAAAGCAATCGTAGGCAATAGTTATCACAATACAACACTCAATCAATCAACACAAATATCTCAATCTTGTATTTAAAATTTGTTATCCTAAAAATCCGTCGGGAGTTTCCCGGGACAACTTGGACCACGGTGTACAAGTGCGCCGCAGCTGGTCCAGACCGGGTAGGGGATGGCTCCTCTCTTCCCGGGGTAGGTACCGGGGGAGGCCTTTGGTTCGGTTGCCAGGGACTGATACAATGCAGTAGGACCGGTCCTGCAAGCAGGGATGAGGTTGAGATTGTGTATATAGGGGCGTGACAAGTGCAATTTTACTGCAGCGAAGGAGGGATCTTTTTATTCTTTAACGATGGAGTACATTATGGGCCATTTCACGTGCTATGGCTGGTTATTACAACGACATAAAATAGAACAAACGTAAGGTACACTAGCTAAATAGGGGCAAACTCATGAGAGTTTTAACTAAGCTAGGTAGTAGCCAAGTAGGTCACACAAAGGAGCTTTGTTTTGGCAAGGTAGTAGCCAAGTAGATTACACATAGGAGCTTGGGTTAGGCGGGGTAGTAGCCAAGTAGGACACACGTAGAAGCTTTGTTTAGGCGAGGTAGTAGCCAAGTAGATGTCTCGGTTTTTAGAGGCCAACCTCTTATTCTTGGAACGTAGGGGTATTTATAGTGTCTCTAGTAGAGGGGTATGTGGGGGTGGTCCGTTAGGCGGGAATCCTTGATTCCATCCCCACCATTCCCTCCTGCCAATGATGATGGTAACTAAGAATCGAGGATCAGGATTGTGCCACCGGGGCTCCTCCTTTGCAGGGGCTCGGGTTTTGGTAGGTGGGGGCCCTAGTCCCTACGACGTAATTGGTGGGCATAATCCCAGCCCCTACTTTTGAGCGGGGTCGTGGTAGCCATACTCCTTGAAGGGTCTTAATCGCTCCACCTAGGCCCTATGTCCATGCAGGCGTTTCTCTAGGGCTGATATGGCAAACAGGTGGTGTTTCCAGGGGTTTTGATTGGTTGGATGGGTTATTGCCGCAGAGGGAGGTCGCTGTCAAAATCTGGCCTAGAGGGGGACAGTGTCAGCGCCTGTCCCGCTGCACACTGTCAGGCGTCTTCTTCCACCATTTCCTTCTTCATGCTTGCTGCGTTTCTGCGAGTATTTTGCTCGAGAAACAGAGTATCCCCTTTCATGTATGAGATAGTTAACTTCCAACTAAGGCTGAGGTGGAGTGTGGTTCCACCGTTGATGTAGTGTGGCCAGTGGATGATCCCGATCGTAGGTTGCTTGTCTTCCCCCATTTGTGATTGATGTTTCACATTGTAAGGATTCCCATATCTTGATTGGCTTATTTCATGGACAAACCACGTGTTGGGGATTGTATGTAAGGGTAGCTTAAGTGATTGTTATTCAAGCTCAAGACCCTCTCATGTCCTCAAGGTTGATAAGCACCAAAGGTAATCTTCTATGTGCTTAATTTGCTTTGAAGAGATTAGTTGCACACACACACTCACATCTCATGCTTAATTCATTTTCTTGTATGTTGTGTATGTGTTGTTATTATGTGCTCATTAATGTTTATTAACATCTCTTCTTGCATGGTAGTTTGATTGCTTCTTGCATTGTCTTTTGCCTTATCATGATTAGGCTTAGAAGTCATGCATTGCAAAGGGCGCTGTTAAAAGCGCTCTACAAAGCGTTGTTCTGAATAGCGCCCACAAGACCTGATGCAAAAATGGTCTTTTAAATGCATCAGGTCTGATGCATTTTGATGTGGCGTTGTACAAAGCGCCGTACGTATAGCGCCCATCTCAGACCCGAGAGATCAGAGTTGGGGCGCTGTACAGGCGCTGTACAGAAGCGCTCTACGTACAGCGCCCAAGGCAAAAATAGGGCAACTTATTCAAAACGACCACACTTTGGTTTGGCCCCTTATATATATGCCACTTTGACTTTAGGTCAATTAAGTGAGTTGATTTTCAGATTTCATACTTAGAACATTTTTCAAGCAAAGAAAAATACAAAAGAACTTACCTTTAACCACTCAAATCAAATCTTTTTTCCATCAAATTTCATATTGCATCTTCTATGACTATATAGAATGCATCCATGATTGGGTTTGCATTATCACAACTTGCTTGGTAAGATTTTGATTAAGTTCATCTTATTTTAGTATTTTTACTATCAAGCTATTCTCTTTTAATTTACTTGTATGTTTTGATCATATGATAAATACAAGAATAGAGAATTAATTGTGATGAATTGATTGAGTGTTATATTGTGATAGCTAATTAGGTTTTTGACTAATCTTGATTAGCTAAGCTATTTGACATGTCATTTAGCATTTGATATCTAGGATTGATTTAATTGAATAATCATCATCCTAGATAAGCATCTAAGGTTCCCTAGCCTTGTTTGTTATTTGAATATTCATACATATTCACATAGGTTGCATAATCTCTTCATAGAGAATTAAGTCTTGAGGCTAAGATTGCTTAGGCCTCAAGCAATTGGACTAGAGCCACTTTTAAAGACCCGCGTGGTAGAAGTGGGGGGTTATTGACCAAAGTGTTAGACGAGGTCTACATAGGTTGTAAACTCCATTTCAATTAGTGGATTTCGAGGTTCGAGTGTGGCGCACTATACAGCCCGTGGTTTTTCCTAGTGGTTGGGTTTCCACGTATACATCAAGTGTTATTTAAATTCCGCACTATATTACACTTGCTTGTATTTTTGACTAGTATGGGCATTTTTGTAAAATTGACTTGCATGCGAAAATTGGGTAATAATAGTTAAAATCTATTCACCTCCCCCACCCTCTAGATTAATATATTTATCATACACACAGAGTAATTCTTTTCACACATTAATGGGCTGGTGCTGCGGCTTTGCAGGTGCTCCCCGTCCCTTCTTTATCCCATGCGAGCTAGGGTGAGGGCTGGCGTCAGCCCTTCCGGAGCAAGGGTCGCTAGAGAGTTCCAAGGAGTTCTTCTAGAGGGGGGTCATTCAAGTTGTAGGAGCGTGTTATGAGGGACTGGGTAGGCACTATTTAGGATAGCTTTTAGCCGGATCGCTAGCTGGGAGCGGGTCCTATACTGGAACATGTAGTTCCTCTCATTGGGCATTCAAGGGGAGCCGGGTCATCAACTGACCGCATCTTGGAGGCGGGATCCTGGGTGGACCAGGTCCCCTTTCCCAATAGGCATTCTAGGGGGGACAGCCTGGTTCTTAGTTGGACCGCGCTTAGACCCAGTGTGTCTTGGAGGAGGCGCGATACATGGCGGATCTGGTCTTTCTTCTCAATAGGCGTTTTAGAGTGACCGGGGATACTTCCACAGTGGGTGCTAAGGAATGGTGAGGTCCTTTAAATGGAAAAGTTTTTCCTTGAATTAATTGCCTATTTTCCCGGTTAACAAAATCTAATCTAGATACATACAAGTAATAAATGAGATTTCTTGCTAAGGAAGAACACAAAAAGATTAAAATGGTGTTCAACTTACCAAGTCATATGTGTTGAAGAAAACCCATGCAAGAAAGCATCCTAGATAAAGCTAGATGATGCTAGATGAAGTTTGATGCACATGAAAGTGGTTTTGAGTGATCAAAGGTGAGTTCTTTGGAAGATTTTCTCTCTTGAAAATGTTCTAAGTTAAAAATATGATTTTGAACTCATATGGGTTGACCTAAAGACAAAGAGACACTTATATAAGTGATCCCCTTAAAGCCACACCGTTTTGATCATTTTAAAAAACCAAACCCCATTACAACCGCTGTGCATACCGCGGTATGGACAGGGTGTTTATGCCGCCGTATGCAAAGCATGTAGGCACTGAGAACCACTGCTGTGGGGACCGCCCTAGAGGCAAGTGCTCCCACAGCGGTATGCACCATGCAAAACAACAGGCGTTGCACCTGACAAGGACCACTGCCAATGCATGTGTACCAAGAGCGGTACAGGCAGCGGTAAAGAGAAATTTTCTCTTTTCAAAGACAATATGTGCAAGTGTGAAAAGTGAAGAGAATGCACAGAAGAGTAATGAATACATATGAAAGCATGAGAAATGTGTGTGTGCAACTAGGTCTCTTCTTATGTAAATTAAGCACAAGTGATTTACATTTGAAGTGCTTATCATCTTGAGGTCTTGAGAGGGCCTTTGAGTTTGATCATCAATGCCTAAGCTACCCTTACATGTCAAACCCCAGTTGTGGTTTGTCACCAAAATAAGCCAGTCAAAATAAGCCTTTGGCTATTTCATGACAAAACCACAACTCACATTGATCCTTACAACAAAATTGAAATTAAATGTCAACAATGATTTTCTACATTACAAAGAGAAATTTTCTCTTTTTAAAGACAATATGTGCAAGTGTGAAAAGTGAAGAGAATGCACAGAAGAGTAATGAATACATATGAAAGCATGAGAAATGTGTGTGTGCAACTAAGTCTCTTCTTATGTAAATTAAGCACAAGTGATTTACATTTGAAGTGCTTATCATTTTGAGGTCTTGAGAGGGCCTTTGAGTTTGATCATCAATGCCTAAGCTACCCTTACATGTCAAACCCCAGTTGTGGTTTGTCACCAAAATAAGCCAGTCAAAATAAGCATTTGGCTATTTCATGACAAAACCACAACTCACATTGATCCTTACAACAAAATTGAAATTAAATGTCAACAATGATTTTCTACATTACAAAGAGATATTTAAAAGCTAGATCTTCAAGTCTTCAATCTCTTGTAGAACAATCAATCATTCAAAACAAAGTAAGTTTCTACACTTTCCAAGACAAGTGTAATGTGAGATGATCAAGTGAAATCAAAACAAGCATTTGCATTTAAAGAAATCAAGCAACATCATGATATGAATGTGCAATGCAATGCTCCCCCTCAACAGGTTACTCCCCCTTAATAGGCAATCTCCCCAATATGTGAATTAGTTACTCTCAATTAGCAATCTCCCCTACCACATACTACTCCCCCTTTTTGTCATGAGATAGGCAAAGGAGTATTCCCCAACCGGGTCATTTTAGCAAAGAGAGACAGTAGCATACAAGACATTTGCAAAATCATATAAGCCACTTTATACAACTCAATTAATTGGAGAGAAACAAGGAGATTTATTTTATGAAAATGTGTGATAATAATGCTTTGCATGCAAGACATGTTGCATTCAAGTCCAAAAATCAATGGTATTTGGCAAAGCAAATGGCAAATGTTTCCTAAAGAATTCAAACCAATTTTACCATTTGTCATGAATCAAAGCAAGGATATAGAAATGTCATTTATTCACATTTAATGGGCAACTATATCCAACTTTATAAGCAAAACATGGCATGAGCGACTTTTGCACCCTATTCGATTTTTCCGGGTAAGATACATGTATGATAGTAGCTATGTTCGACAAATAAAGAAAGAGAGACATTGGATTTTAAAATCCTTAAAACGGATACAAGATCCTTTATTCATTTTAGTCTCATTTGCTTTTCATACATAATTTTGCATTTTAAAATTTGCAATCAACAATCATGATTTTCATTTTTAAGCAAGTCATAGAATTCATGCTTTTCATTTTAAGCATGTCATTTAAAGAATCATCATGTCATGGAGAATAATCATAGGTCATTCAAAGAGTACTTCCTAAGTAAATCTCCTAGTCCAAAAATGCATGTTTGAACATAAATATGACATGGATTGCAATCAAAGCAAAGGTTCATACTTATTGAAGAAAATATCGTATAAGCATATGTGCAACCAAGATACTCAAGCAATTAATAAAGAAGCATAATATTTATCAAATGTTTGCATGTGACAAGTATGCAAGATTGCTCTCTTTGCTTGATTTCCCCATATGGGGTCAATTTCCATACCACATCAATCCATGAGACATATCCCAATAAATCTACTAAGTGCATGAAACCTAGTTGCATCTAAGGGTTTAGTAAATAAATCTGCTAGTTGATCATTTGTGCCTATATGTTCAAGTACAATGCATTTGTTCTCAACTAGTTCTCTAATGAAATGATGTTGGATGTCAATATGCTTTGTTGATGAGCGTTATTTTGTACTCAACAAAATACGTTTTAATGTGATCGTTTTGAAAACCAATTTTCACCACTAGAAATCCACTTAGGATATAAAATTAGTAAAATGGTAAGCTAGGATTCGTTCCACAGGGAATTAGAGTAATTAGTTGAATTAATTAACAATTCCTAAATGCAATTAAGCAAATCAAAGTAGGTGGATAGTGTGTGGTTTGATAAACCACCAAACGTGCATAAAAAGTAAATGTAACTAAAAGTGATAGGAAAAATAGAATACTCAACAATCATAGATAAGAAAATAGATTTTATCAATTAAGAGAATTGCTAGGGAATTGATGGGATCACAAGTGGATTATGGGCTTCTCAAGCTAGCTTAGTGAACCAACCTCACAAATGTTAACCAATTGTATTCTTAAATATGTTTAGACCATCACTATGAACCCTAAATAACTTCCCACCGAAATGCCTAACTGATTAAAGAGAGGGTGTCAAGGTGGGATCGGTTTATTACAATTAATGGTTTAGATTATCACAGTTGATATACCCTCCGACAATCTATCTTAATCACTATGTTCAACACAAATAAAGATTCAAATATATTAAAGCTTAAGCAAAACCTAATCCAAATGTTCTGACATCAATCCCCTAGACAGGGGGTTTAGTTACACATATTACAATCAAAGGGAAGGCAAGTAAAAGATTAGGAAACCACCCTTGGGCCTCCTTTTGTAGAGCTTGATCATTTCCTTGCCTTTGATGCTCCTTGTGTAAAGAATGGATGATGAGGATGTGTCTAGATAGGTGGAATCAAATGGAAAGTGATTGACACACCACTGGATAGTTCTATAAACTATTGTAAATAATGTGGCGTGGTCATGTTTATCCGCAAGCGCACGGATCATTACGATCGCATAGCAGTAAGTACGGTTCGTTCCATAGGGAATTGTGAGGTATCTTTTATCGGTTTTAGTCTTATATATTATTTATATACTATTTACACTAATTACAACATATTTACATGCAAGAAAAGTAAATGGTGGAGGATGGCATGTAAGCAATTAAACTAAAAAGATGGCATGTAAGCAATTAAACTAACTAATAACTAAATTAAACTAAGATGTCACTTTAACTAATTTACACTACATCAATTATAACTAATTAAACTACAATTACACTAAGATCATTTTAATCTAAATTACACTAACTAACTAACTAATTAAACTAATTACCATCTAATGCAATGATCTTGCAAAAGTGGTAATGAGAGATGGGATGTTGGAATATTGGTGTACAAGTGTAATTATCCAATTAATTAGTTGATTTCTATTAACCTAGGATAGTCTAACACCATTAATAAAGACACATGCATTAATAATCATTCATGCATAATCTAAATTGTATTACATGCTTATGAATTAGTTAATTCAAACAACACATATATGAATTAAAGCTCAACCATAGAAAACCAACTCATATCATAAATAATATACAAAGTACACCAAATTCCCAACATCAATATTAGTTACATAAAATAACTAAGGTGGTGGTGAGAATTAAGTTACACTAAACTATTCTAAGCTAAACTAAGCTAATGGGAGGTAAAACTAAGCTATTGAGAGCTATTTGGATATTTGGGAGGTGTGTTTTAGGTTAGAGAAGGATGTATATATATATAGGGAACTGTTTTGGGGAGGTTTTGGACGAAATATCCTCTAAGTCGGTCGTCCCGGCGAGCTTGGAATCCATGGCAGGCGGGTTTGTGCCCGCTGTCGAAGTTCGCAGTGAAGAATTTGGAGTCGGCGGCGAGTTCTGACCTTCTGGACCGTGGGTACTTTCCCGCTGCATGAAACCGCCGAGATTTGGTGAGCTTTGAACGTGCTGGTTCGCGGGAGAATGGCCGCTGAGCCAAGCTTGAAGGCTTGAACATCCATGGAGGTTTGGAGGACTTGTTGAAGTTGAAAACCTTTGCATGGGAGCTTGAAAGTGGGTGCAATAGGACCGGGAGGATGGTGGCCGTCGATCTGGGCAGAGAAATGCCAGAAAATTGGCTGAAAAACCATCAAAAACCGTCATCGAAGTTGCCGGTTTGAGACCGGTTTGGTTCGGTTCGATTCGATTCAGTTCGGTTCGGAATCGAGTCTGGCTGACCTGGTTTGCTGAAGAAGACGACTTGACGTCAGCATGACGTCAGGCGTGACGCACTCCAGGCCAAAACGGCGTCGTTCCAGGGGGGTGACGTGGCCGTGCTACGCTGCTTGGCTGGCGAATTACAATCAGCACCCCTGATCTTTCCCCTATTCACAGAATTTGCAATAAAATCCTGAATTTTGCACTTTTGCCCCTTAATTGTCCAAAATGACAATTATGCCCCTGAACTTCCCTAATCACCTGAAACACTTATTTATCCGTTAAATACCCGGTTTTACCCAAGAAACAAGCATAAAAAGATAGGAAAAGGGAGCGCTAAATGTGAACATTTGGAGCACGATCAGTGACTAAGGAGATATATGGAGAAGATAGGAAGAAAGGAATGATTGGAGGAAAGTAATCTAGATTAGGTGTTGAGTTTTGGATGGAAAAGATTAGTTTAAGTATAGAAATTGAGGATGTTGAGAGAGGATTTATGGTGATCCTAGGTTGAAGAAAGGATGGGTTTTCAAATGAAAACCATGATGAATTTATAGTGTTTTAAAATTAGGTCTTGGGTGGTTAATTACCAAAACATCCCCTGACTTGGCGAATTGCCATTTTTACCCCTTAAAGGGGTACATTATGTAATTTTCTCCCCCAATTAGGTATGGTCGCTGAGAGATTTCACAGTGAGTTTTCAGGCGACACAATCAAGTATGGAATTGGCTTTCTGTCGCTCGTGGAGTCGCAACGATGACGGAGAAAGACCAATCGTGACAAATACAAGGCATTTTCACGGTGATTTCACGGCGACAAATGGGGTGACATCGGTGAGTTTGGCGAGGATCGTGGTTGGAGTTCACAGCGTTTGGGTGAGCCAAAAAGGTGCCGACCAGACTCGCGTTAGCTCCGCCGTTCGTTTGGACCAGAAATCAGTCGAAAATAGGGATGGGAAGGATTCTTTCTAGTGGCTGTAAAAAGCTAAGGTTTGCTGGCTAGTTCACGTCTAGAGGAAGAAGATGAAGTTGGCGGGTTGGGTTCATCGCTCGGTCGAGTCAGGCGGGTTGGATCTTCGCACCAAATAGCTTGGGCTGTTGATTTGGGCTTCAGTTTTTTTTACCGCTTAAGTTGTACCCACTCTTGAAACGCACCGTTTTGAGTGTGATGGCGTGGGTTGCTTGTCTTGGGCCTGAGCCCAATCCTTCAACCACCAAAACGCACAGCATCACTTGGTTGACGTGGCATTGGCTGGTTGCTTTACGTGGCGATTTACAAAACGTACCCCAGATCTCTTGTAAAATCACAATAACTTCAATCTTCCTTCATATTTTACACTTTTGCCCCCAGTTTCTCCAAATTACTACAATGCCCCTGAACTTTGTAAATGCCATAAAACACTTAATCCACGCAATTAAATCACGAGAAGTTGCCTAAGAATCAAGCATAAAGAGAAGGAAATGAGGACTAAAATCATACCAATTTTGGTTCGATCATTTATCCTAGAATGTTACACCGGATTCATAGAAATGTTAATGGCACTCATGTTATCATAAAAAAGAGTTAGAGTATCTTGATTGAATCCGTAGTCGACAAGCATTTGCTTCATCCAAAGGAGTTGTGTGCATCCACTCCTAACGGAAATGTATTCGGCTTCGGCCGTGGACAAGGAAATGGAGTTTTGCTTCTTGCAAAACCATGACACCAAGTTGTTCCCTAGAAAGAAGCAACCGCCCGATGTGCTCTTCCTATCATCGTAATTTCCTGCCCAATCTGCATCACTAAAGTCAACTAAGCTAGCATTAGTGTCAAAAGAGTACCAAATCCCGTAGTTGGATGTCTCATTCACATAGCGAATTATTCTCTTAACAGAAGAGAGATGGGACTCCTTAGGATCCGCTTGGTACCTAGCACCCACACCCACACCCACACCCACACTAAAAGATATATTGGATCTACTTGTGATCAAATAAAGCAAGCTACCAATCATGCCCCGATATAGAGTTTGTTCCACACTTTTTCCACTAGCATCCTTGCTTAGCTTCAAAGTGGTACTCATGGGTGTATCACAATGTTTGGCATTTTCAAGACCAAACTTTTTCATTAGGTTCTTTGCATATTTAGCTTGGGTTATAAAAATCTCATCATTTAATTGCTTAATTTGCAAACTTATAAAGTAACTTACCTCACCAACAAGACCCATTTCAAATTCATGAGACATAACATCAACAAATTGTTGGACTTTGGTGTTATTGGTGGAGCTGAACACAATATCATCAACATATATTTGAGCTATGAAAAGCTCATCATTGTTTTTTTTGATGAATAAAGTCTTGTCAACACTACCTCTTGTGTAATCATTGTCAATAAGAAATTGGGTGAGACGCTCATAGCCTCATACCAAACCCTCGGTGCTGTTTCAACCCATATAAAGCCTTCTTGAGGCGATAGACATGGTTGGGGTGGTGTGCATCCACAAACCCATTAGGTTGCTCAACAAACACTTCCTCTTGCAAGAAGCCATTGAGGAAGGCACTCTTCACATCCATTTGGTGCAATTTGAACTTGTACACATAAGATATGGACAAGAAAAGCCTAATGGACTCTAGACTGGCAACGAGAGAAAAAGTCTCCTCAAAGTCGATATCCTTAATTTGAGAGTACCCTTATGCAACAAGCTTTGCCTTTTTACGCACAATGTTGCCATCCTCATCGGATTTGTTCCTATACACCTATTTGGTGCCTATGACATTTGTGTTTTTAGGCCTAGGAACTAGAGTCCAAACCTTATTCAGTTCAAATTGGTTTATCTCTTTTTGCATGGTAAGAACCCAATATTCATCTTTTAAGGGCTCATCAACCTTTTTAGGTTCAATTTGAGAGGTGTAGCATGTATAACTAATAAGATTAGCTATTTGACGCCTAGTCCTAACACTCTCATTGATTTCTCCGATGGTGTCATTTTTATCATAGAGTTTTCTAACCCATTGAACGGGTTCATTATAATCTAAGAGAGGAACTCTATCAAGAGGTTGTGTGTCATCTTCATTAAGGTTAGACCTTCCATCAATAAGAGTCTCCATAACCTTCTACAAGAGAGAATCATCAACTATAACAACCTCCTCCTCATGGTTACTAGTCTTAAGCCTACAATCATCTATGACAACATTAGATGATTCCATAACGCTTCGAGTCTTCAAATTGAAAACTCTATAGGTTCTACTATTCAAGGCATAGCCAATAAAGATACCCTCATCACTCTCAGCATCAAACTTGCCAAGTTGATCACGGCCATTTAGAATGTAGCATTTGCTTCCAAAGGAATGGAAGTAGCTAACATTTGGCTTTCTACCTTTCCACAACTCATAAGAGGTTTGCCTAGTACCGAGCCTTAAGAAGATTCTATTTCCTATAAAGCAAGCCGTGTTGACAGCTTCAGCCCATAGGTTCTTAGGGACATTGTTACTAAGCAACATCACATTGGCTATCTCTTGAATGACCCTATTTTTCCTCTTAACAACTCCATTTTGTTGAGGTGTCCTAAGAGCCGAAAACTCATGGGAGATACCTAAGCTATTGCAATAACTTTCAAAGTAGACATTCTTAAACTCCCTCCCATGGTCACTTCTAATCCATTTAATGATTTTAATGTAAAAGTCTTTTTCATTTTGAATTTTAGTGCAAAGCATTTTAAACTTATCAAAAGTTTTGGATTTTTCTCTGAGGAAATATGTCCATGTGTACCTAGAGAAATCATCTATATAAACAATATGTATCTTTTTCCACCTAAACTCTCGGTTTGCATAGGACCTATAAGATCCATGTGGAGAAGCTTTAAGGGCTCCTTGGTGGAGAGATACTTGCCCTTCTTGTGCATGCTCTTGGTTTGTTTCTCTTGTTGGCAAGGCCACAAACACCATCAACTTTCTTTCTAAGCTTGAGAAGGCCACGTGTTAGGTTTATAGTTTGTTTTGGCATAAATTCCATATCAAAACGTGTTTCTCTTGTAATGTTTAGTGGTTCTTATATTGAAGATTTAAGAAGACGAAGAATGTCTCGACCACAAATCATGCAAGAAGCCGGCTTTAAAGAGATTTGTGCATTATTGATCATCAAAGGTAATATAAGACCTCATATCTCTTACAAGGCTAGGCACACACACACACATGGTATTCTTATGTGTTCCTTCATGATTAAACATCATTTATGTATCACTTTTACACACTTGACAAAATATGCTCATGCATTCATACTATGTTGGTAAAACTTTGTTTATTGCATTTTCTAGGACTATCTCTAGAAATTAGCATATGTGTGTGTATTTGTGCTTGTATGTTTTTTGTATTTTTGTACTTAGACTTGAACATATTCTTAATTGATATCTTATTGAGTTCCGGTCGTTTCGGTTACTCATTCATTTAGTTTCGAGTCCAAACGATGTAGCTACGCTACTTTTCGTTCTCATTCATTGAGTTGACTTCATCATCGTTTTTCGAGATAATTTCTCAACCATTTTTCAAGTTGTGTAGTCGTCATCATGCGTAAGAGAGTCACGGTTCGTAATCTGAAAACAGATTCGAAATCGGAGTTCAGATGCCCAAGATACGGCTGAAGAACCAAGGGAGCGCGCGAGAGAAGTGGGTGGCCGTGAGGCCACTTGGCCCACGCCGTGAGGGAGGCCGTGGGCCCCACGGCCAGAGGGGCTCTCTGCGCCCATGAGGCCCACGCGCCCCCCACGGCTTGGGGGTGACGTGGCCTCATGTGATTGGCCCGGAAACCTTCTTCTCTCTCCTCCTTTAAGTTCCCTTCTCTCTCTTCATTTGATTTTCAAGAAGAAAAATTGAAAAATTCCCGTCAGATTTTTTCTCCCAAATTTTCCCAACTTCCAAACACCATAACTTTCTCATACGAAGTCGGATTTGAGCGATTCAAGTTGGAGAACATTCGTAATCGAGTCCTCTACCTTTTCCAAGTAGTTTGGTGGCTGTTTGATCAATTTTTTCTGGTGGTTCCACACAAAAATTCGAACCAGCTCGTGAATTCAAGGTATTGGTCTTATCTTTGGGGTTTCTTTCTTTTTAACCTTCAATTTGCTTGGGGTTTCTTCTTCTATATGTATATTTATGTATGATGAATTCTATTTGAAAAGATATCTTCATAATCAAAGCTAATCAAGTCTAATTAGAGACAAGTGTGAACTAGTTTTCTATTATTCTAGTTTTTCACATGATTGAGAGTTGTATTGTGCTTAGCTTGATATCTAGGGTTATTTGTGACTTGATTGATTCATTTTATGATTAATAACCTTAGCATGTGCTTGGATCCTTTAATTGAATAAATTCTAGGATTAGCACATTTGATTTGGTATTTAGAGTTAAATAAGATTTAATTGATTATTCATTATATCCTTTCTCTAAATACTTGCTAGAATATTCTTTGAATACATTTTGTGATTCTAGAATTTTTGTTGTTTGTGTTCTAAAGTCTTGATTATATGCTTAATGAACATGCTTTGTTTTCAAGCTTTAGAAACATGAATAGAATCTAGGATTTGGCATGTTTTTGGTGTTTTGCATGCTCTAGATTTTTTGTTCATGTTTAAGGTCTAGACAACCTTATTTTATGAACTTTGTTGCCTATGTCTAGATCTTCATGAAGTGTACCTTATCCATACATTTCATATGCTCATGCATCATTTTATGTGGTGTCATGTTTTGGATCATAAACTAGAAAAATGTACATTGTGTGCTCATTGATTATTTCTAGTTTCCATAGGATGTATTGATCATATATTCTATGTTGCATGTGTTTGCATCATTTGCATCACTTAGATCATTTTACCTTGCAAAAGGTGGAAGCCTCTAGCAAAGTGAGAGTAGCTTTGTGGATAGAGCAAAGAAGTCTTGATTAGAGTCGAGAGGACTCGGATAATCAAGCAAGAAGACTTAGCTAGGAGTAGGAAACTTCGGATAGCTAAGCAAGAAATCTTCCTAGAGACATAAGCGTCTTGGATAGGAAGTTGCTTCCTAGAGGTGTAGGACACATCTCGGATAGGAAGTAAGTTAGGTGGTTTACTAGGCCCGAGGGTAGATTAGGAGTCGATAGCTTGAGCGAATATCATGAGTTGGTAGCTTGAGTGTGTAAGTCCTTTTCGTCATAGTGAATTTCTTTGCCGGTGGTTGTGGATTCAACCCGTGGATGTTTCCTCTTCGGAGGTTTACCACGTAAAAATCAATGTGTCAAATGTCTCTATCTCTATCTCTTTATATTTGTATATATGATCTATATAACCTGTTTAAGCTCTTCATTTCCTCACATCCTTGTAAACAAGTTATTGATAAAGAAAGAGTTGCACACATTGTTGGTTGAATCAACATTTGTTTCTTGTATCTTGTAAGTGCTTGAACATTGTATCTTGTAAGTGCTTGAACATTGTATCTTGTGATTCTATATCAAGTTGTAAAGCTCAACTTAGTGAGTTTGCATTGTAATATTCAAAGTACAACTTGTGGAATTTAAATTTGCTCATTATTGAATATACTTGTATAAGAGATACATTGTTTATTGATATATGTTTTGTAGACTAAGGGTGGTGAATTGAGCATACTTGTAATAATTGTTTTCTCATAACAATCATGTTTAAGGTTAATATGTATGCTCACCAAGGTTTTGATATAAGTCACGAAAAAGTTTTTAAAACTAGTGTGTCAACCTATTCACCCCACCTCTAGGTTGTTTAGTATAACCTTGTAGGCATTTTCACCACGCACAACATTGAACTTATATAAGATTCGTAAATCCCGATAGTTTATGTGGCCAAGTCTTTCATGCCACAACTCAATTTGCTCATTCTTGGACACATTGCACAAAACAACTCTAGCTTCAAGACAATAGTAATTGTCGCTAGATCTCATTCCTTTCAACAAGGTTTGTCCATTGGGCAATAGAATGGAACAATCATTTTTGCTAAATAAGACGGAGAGTCTTTCATCACTAAGATGAGAAATGCTTATTAAATTGGCTTTCAAGCTATCCACATAGAAAGCATTGGACAAGAAGGGTAAACCGGGAATGGAGATAGTTCCTTTGCCTACAGCTCTCTTTTTAGATGCATCACCAAAGGTGACAAATTCCCCTTCCTCCATGACAATAGTCTCAAAGAAACTCTTGTTTCCTGTCATGTGCCTAGAGCACCCACTATCTAAAGACCAAAAATTAGAAGAATTTGCCTTCAAGGCAATTTGTGCAACATTGCAAAAGTATTCATCACTTATAATCCACCTAGGTGAAACATTTTCTTTCCTAGTGATCATTAGTACATGGACTCTAGATGTCCTAGGATCATGCAAATTTGTTATATTCTTCTTAAGAACATGCATCTTGGATGCTTTTAACTCTATGCATTTTAATGTAATGAAAGCAATTTGGTCTAATATGACCATCAATACCACAAAAATGAAATGTAGGGATAAAGTTAGAAATCATACCATGTCCTTGTGAATGCATAGGAGCCTTCCCATGTCTTTGTAGTTGAATCGGTTCATTGCTTCTTCGTTGTTGAACCGATCTAGCTTGCTTCCTTGGTTAAGCATGCATGATTGATCTCTTTCCTTGGTGAGCCATTTGTTGAGGAAAGTTGGCTTGAGGAGCTCTTGCGGGTTGAGTTTGAGGTTGTCTTCTTAGCACCATCTTCACTTGTGCACTATGTGGGCATTGTCCTAGATCAATCTTCTTCCTAGAAGTTTGCACCGATGAAGCTTCTTTATTGCTCAAGCTCTTAACAAACACGGTCTTGTTAGGAGTGAAGGTCTCCTTACCATCTTCAAACCCAAGACCTCTCTTGTCACAAGGACTCTTTTCAACACTTAACATGTGGTCAAGCTTCTCGGTGCTAGAAGTAATCTTAGTCATTGACCCTTTAGCTTCTTCAAGCTCCCTCTTCAAACCTTCTTCATTCCTCATAGATAAAGCTAACTCCTTTCTTAGCTTATCTTCAATCTTCTTAGATCTCACCACTTGTTCACTTAAGTGGTTAACTTATGTTGAAAGCTCTAGATTTTCTTCCTTCAATCTCCTAATTTCTCTTTTGTTCTTCATCCTTGAGTTTTCAAACTTGACTATGTAATCATGAACATCCATTCTCTCCACATTTCCATTTGTGGAGTTAGATGAGGAGTCATCCTCACTTGAGTCATTTTCCTTTTGACTATCTTCCTCTTCTTCACTACCACATTTGCTCTTGTGGGAGGAGGCAAAGGCTATGAAGTTAGCCACTTCATCTTCATCATCCTAAGATTCATCTCTCTCATCGAAGTAATCACTTCCACTCCAAGTGGTGGCCATCACCTTTCCTTCTTGTTCTTCAAGTTTCCACAATCGGGAGCGATGTGTCCTATGCCACCACACTCAAAGCATTGGATCCCCTTTCTCTCATTCTTCTCTTGCCTTGGCTCAAACTTCTTGAAGGGAGTCTTTTTCTTCAAGTCTTGGCCTTTGGATCCAAAACCCTTCTTCTCAAATTTGACAAACTTCTTAAACCTTTATAAGATCCTAGATCTTTGTTGGCTTGATTCCATTGCAAAACACTCTTTATTTGTAATGGTTAGTTGCTTAGGTGGTTCTTGGTGAAAAGAAGCTTCAAAGGAGAAAAGCAACTTCTCATGCAAATATCGTCTTCAAGAGGAAAAACACATACTTGGATGCTAAGGTATCAAGATATTTCTTCCTCTTATAAGGCGTAAGCGCACACACACACAATTCATTCATGTGTGTCCCTGTATCGTTGTGCTACATTTGGTATAACACATTCACACACCTATTGAAGTATACACATGCATTAGTCTCATATTAACAAACATTGTAGAATTGCATGTTCTAAGACTATCTCTAGGAAATAGCATACTTGTGTGACTTTGTGTTTATTTATTTTTGTTTTTTTTTTTGCTTTGGAATTGAACATGATCTCATATGATTCCTTATTGAGTTTCGGTCATTTCGGTTACTCACTCTTTAGGTTTTGAGTCTAAACTAGGAAGTTACGCTACTTTACGTTCTCATACGTTGAGTTGTCTTCGTCATCGTGTATCGAGTAGAATTATCAACCTTTTTACAAAGTTTCATAGTCATCCATGTGAGTGAGGGAGTCACGGTTCGTAATCCAAAGATGAATTCGAAATCAAAGTTCGAAGGCCCGGATACAGCTGAAGAACGCTAGAGGAGTGCGAGGGAAGTTTACTTGGCCAACGGCTAAGCAAAGGAAGGTGCGTGAGGAGGCCGTGAGGCTCACGACCAGGCACCTCCTCTGCCCCCGTGTGCCTCACGCACCCCTCACGGGGTGCTGAGGTGGCAGCATGTGATTGGCCTCTTCTCTCCATGTCTTTCATCTTTTTTAAAAACTCTTTTTCCCTCCCATTTCTTTAAAAGAAGAAAATTTGAAAAAGATAGAGTGCAAATTTTCTTCATGATTTTTGATTTTTTGTTTTGATCATAACTCTCTCATTTTAACTCAAAATTGAGTGATTCAAAAGCCAAAAATGTTGGTCTTGAAGAGAGCTACAAACCCCAAGCATTTTTAGAGTCATTTGAGTTCGTGATGTTTCGCAGCAAACAGATTTCAGTCCGAGTCTCATCATTTGAAGGTGAAACATCTTCTTCTTACTTTCTCTTTTGATCATCTCATTTAATCTTCCTATTTGATTGATGAAATGTGTTAAGAATGATGTTAATTCATACTCTAGGTTTGTTTGATCAATTGATTGTTGATTTTTAGCTTTGTGATCTCATTTGAACATATATTAGCTAAACTTGATTCACTTGAAATTGATTCTAAAAATATCTTGTATGATATGCTTCATGATGATTTCTAGGTTTAATTTCATGATCTAAGAACTAAGATTTTTTGTGTGAAATATTGAATATTCTAATCTTGTTCTTATTGATTCACATGTCTTGATTTCTAGATACATTTGTGATTGTTTGTTGAAAGCATATTCTAGAATATCAGTGAACATGTTCATAGAGCTTGATTGATCATCTTGTTCTATTTGATTGTGTTTGCATCCATGTGCATCACTTAGATCTTTGCCTTGTGAAAGGTTGGAGTCTCTTGTCAAGGTGTGTGAAGCCTTGATTTGAGCAAGGAGTCTTGGCTAGGAAAGTATTATGGATAGCCAAGCAAAAGACTTAGTTAGGAGTGTGGTACTCCGGATGGTTGAGTTAGGAAAGCTTGACTAGAATCTTTGTGATCCGGATAGCAAAGCACGAAACCTTCCAAGAGACTTGTGAGTCTTGGATAGGAAATTGCTCTCTAGAGGTGTAGGACACACCTTAGATAGGGAGTAGGCTAGGTGGTTCACTAGGCCTGAGGGTAGACTAGGAGTTGATAGCTTATGATGGATATCATGTGTTGATAGCCTTGAGTATGTAAGTCCTTTTCATCATAGTGGATTTGCTTTGCCGATGGTTGTGGTATCAACCCGTGGATGTTTCCTCTTTAAGGTTTTACCATGTAAAAACTATTCTGTCAAGTTTCATTTTACATTTCTTTATCTTCCATATTTTTGTATTGATTGCATCTCTTGTATATTGATTTTCACATGTGTTGATTAAATCAATTCAATTGTTAAAACTTATCAAGTGTGCTTTTAATTCTTGTATTCCACAAAATTTGAATTTGGAAGAAATTGGGCCTATCCATATTCAACCCCACCCCCCACCCCAGGTATATTCTACAATATTGTTTAAGGGAATTTTAACCTTCCGCCATGTCTTCATCCGAGTTATCATTTTCCTCCTTCTTAACTTTGGAGGCCTTCAAAGCAATTCCCTTTTGCTTCTTAGGAGGTTGACGCACTCCGGACGTACCTCTAAATAAAATTAATGCTAATGGTACGTACAATAAAAAGAAAGATGAGTGCACGAGTCTATAACCCTCTGCAAGTGTATGGATTGTTGTCAAGTATAGCGGACACAAGAAAGGGGTTATCGTTCCCACGAGAACTCTAAAAGGGGGTATAAAAACATAACTAAACAACTATATAACCTATGTACAAAAAGTTTTAACAAATGAGATGCTACTTTTAGCCATTCTCATCACAAAAGTTTTCCGCTTAGTTTCAAAGCTTCATGATCTGCACATGACAAACCAAATCATTAAAATTTCACACAGTCAATCACCAACATAGAGAGTTGGTCTCAACACCACATACCCTACTCCCTCTCGTTTAACCCAGAAAACCTCTTTTCTATCTATTCTTATTATATTGCTTTTTTCCACCCATTAGGCATTAAAATGGGTTGGGCCTTCCTCTAGATTAACATTAGAAATGATTTCTCTAGGATTAATATCTTTGCGCCAATTCTTCTTGTTCAACTTTGCACAAAAAGGTTTGGAATGCCCTTTTTTGTGACAATAACAACACATAGGAACGAGTGTAGAAATGTTACCTCTCACAATTTCTACAGTCGGTGCTGGTGTTGTTTTCTTTACTTGGATCTTTTCCTTCTTATTTTGTAGAGGTGGGGGATTGCTTTTAAGTTACATTACTTTGCTTTGCTTCCCTTTATCTACCCATTGGTTGCAAAGATGATCCACTTTCTTTCCTTTGGCCTTCTTAGCGATGCTCAACTCCTCTTTGTCTCTCATGAGTTGATCTCTTTGTAAGGCTTCTTTTTCTATATTGGATACCCGAGTTGTACACCCCTCTACCAATTCGTCTTGACCCTTCAAAACGTCTTCTAACTTGGTAGTGAGCTCAAAATTTATTGCTTTTAATGCTCTATTCTCCTCTTTGAGTCGAGCGATAATTTCCTCATAGTCGGGCGACTCGTGCTTGATAAAAGGCGTTCTCCGATTATCCACCGGAAACTCGGCAAGTCCTTCATAGTTCCCTAAACTTAGCTTAGGGTTTGACTCCCTATTGTTTACTTGAATTCCAAAACAATCAAGAGCTCCCATCGTATGCTTCTCCTAGCACAGTCAAGGACATTTTCCCATTATGGATGTCGATGATTGCTTTGGCGGTTGACATGAACAGTCGCCCAAGTAGCATCAGCATCTCTCTGCTTTTGTCTGAATCATCCTCCATATCCAACACCACAAAGTCCGCCGGAATAATCAACTTCCCAACATGCACCAACACATCTTCTACTATGCCGTATGGGTGCCTAACAGACTTATCAGCTAGAATGAGATCCATCTTAGTGGGTTTTAGCCTCTCTAATCCCATGGCTAAAAAAACTGAGTGCGGCATCAAATTGATAGATGCCCCTAAATCCAACATCGCCATTTCCTTCTTAACCTCTTCTATTGAGATATTTATGATGAAACTCCCAAGGTCTTTCATTTTCTAAGGTAACGAACGTTGAATGGCCGCACTTACATCCCTAAGTATGGCGATTGCATCCTTGAATTCCTTGCTCCTTTTTCTAGAATTAATGTCCTTGAAGAATTTGGCATAAGCCGACATCTTCTCTATTACTTCTAGGAGTGGCAAGCTCACATTTACCTTAGACAAAATGTCATATATCTCTTTAAAGGCTTGATTGATCCTTGTCTTTTCCAACCTTCCAGGAAATGGAATAGGGGGCACATACCGATCCGGAGATTTATGGACTCTATCCGGTGGATTTAATGTGGAGTCCGGATTATCTATCTCCTCAGGCTTCTCATTGCCCTTGTCTATATTTCCTGTGTTTCCTGAAATATCAACAGAATTATTAGAACATTCAGGAATAGATTTATTTTCAAGAACCTTACCACTCCATAGAATTGCCAAGGCATTGGCTTGTTTAGTGTGGCTCGGGAGTTTTCCCGGTTCTTGTCTTTGGTAGGCTTCGGCAAGTGATCCCACTTCTCTCTCCATCTTCCTTATCATCTCCTCCATACTATTAATTTTATGAAGACGTGGATCGATAGGGTTTTGGTGACTCTGATAATATTGCCTCCCACGATTGGCGTTTTGCCAATGTTGATTGTTGTTGTTGTTGTTGTATTGTTGGGCATTAGATGAATGGCCTTGCCCTTGATTCCCTTGATTCCGGCATTCTTGGTCCTCGGGAGGGTTCAAAAAATTATTTGGGTTTGACCAATACCGGTTTGGATGTCTTTCCAAACCCCGGTTGTAGGTGTTAGAGAAAGGGTCATCAATCAGTCTTTTCCCTACCCAATTGGCTTCATTCTCTCTAGCCACTCCTTGCTCTTGGTTTCCCATGATACAAGATTCCATAGGTGGTCTCTCATAAAAAGATTGCATCATGGTATTTAGAGAAGAGGTGCACTCAAACTTTTTCTTCATGGTTTGCACATCTCTCTTGAGGGTTGCCACATTCTCGGCCATTTCTATCTCTCTCCCCCTCACACTAGATCCTCTCATACTCCTTTGTTGGGAATTTTGCCCCAACACTTCATATTTCGCAAGCACCTCCTCCGCGGTCAACTCTCTCATACCTCCTTGATCGGACTATTTTATACCTATTTGAGGTCCCCCAATTCTGATCGTTTGTCTCGTTTTCGAGCGTATTTTTGTATATAATGTTTTATTTGAGCCTTGTGTAGGTACATATTCCTTATAATAAGGTTTTTAGCTTAAAGATTAGTTTGGGAGGCAAAATGGAGCAAAAAGAGCTGAAATTGTATATACGCGTGCAGAACGTACAACTTGCAGAGATCATATCTTCCTCCTCAGATAAAACCACATGGATATCTTTATATATTCGGAAAGCCCCGGAAGTCTAGTTTCCAGAACATTTTATGGATTGCGATTCTGAGCTTTCTACAGGTAGTTATGGCCATTTCCGTAACGGTGCACGATGCTGAAAACGCTGAAACGCTGTCAGGTCTAAACAGCTACTTCAAACGGCGGCCAGGCCGCCGATCTAAACTGCCGAATCACTCCAGAAAGTCATTTTTTGGGCGAATTTTAAGGACAGTTTCGTCCATTCACCCCAACCTTCAGCCCTAACCTCCCAACACTATATAAACCCCTTATTCTCTTCTCTCCCAACAGAATCCACTCCCCACAAACTTCCTCTTCTTCTTCTTCTTCTTCATTTTCTTCACCAAATAAGAGAGAGAGGAGCTTCCAAGAGCATCCATGGAGGTTTTTCCTCCATGGATGCTCCCCATCTCACCTTCTACACATCCTCCACCACATTTAAGAGTAGATTGCATAGAGATAGGAGTGGGCTTTGGTCAATTTCGAGCTAGCAAAGGAAGGAGGTTTTCTTCAAGGGTTGTATCTATTTCTCACTCTCTATGTATTTCTTGTTTTCTTGAATGTGTAATCCCCACTTGGGAATATTTGTAAACCTATTTTGTGCTCAATATATGTGATGGTTGTTTTTATATCCAATTTGTGTTTTGATTCACTCTTGTTATTTATTGATATGTCTCTTATCTTGAAATGCATGTTTATGGATGATTGGAAATTGATATGTGTTCATGGATGGGATTAGGAGTAGATTAACTTAATTGTAGGAGTAGTTGTAATCAAATATCCCATTTGTGTGTGTATGTCTTTGGAAGGTCGAAATTGCATGTTATGAATGGGTTTGAGTGACTTAGAGTTAGGATTGTGCCTTTGGAGGGGCTCTTCGGGCATAGTTTTGTCTAATTAGCTAGGAAAAGTGGGTGAACCTATAAATTGCTATATTATAAGGGTTTGGTTTAATGTTCTTGTTAACAATTGGACTTTAGCTATTTCTCACACTAGGGGCTCTAGGTGAGTCACGGTTAGAGTTACAATTATTGGTTTTTGGCTATTTCTCACGCTAGGGGCTCTAGGTGAGTTATGGTCGGAGATACAATTACTCTTTCCACATTCATTAGACTTTCACGTTGCCATTTTACATTACGAAGCTATCATTGGGGCTCAATGTTGTTTTGTTTGTAGAATCGGTTCACATATGTTGGTTGCGGTTTTGTGTTTGAGAGGCTCTCGACACACTCTTCAACCGTTAGCTCTATGAATGGGTATAAATCGGATTGAGGCAAGAACGAACCCTTAACTAAAATTGGATGTCCTTAATGTCTAACAACCAACTATTTGTGCACTTATGTATGGTGAACTTGTTAACCTTGTGTGACCATTTTCATGCATCTCTCCTATCCACCATTTTATTTATCACTTTAAACATCATTCTCACCCTTCCATATTCTCTTTGTTTTTATTCATTTTCATTTTCATTTTCATTTTCATTTTCTACACACACACACCGCATTGTACATACACTTCACACACACCATTCTCACCTTTCCGCATTCTATTTACATGCTTACAATAAACTCTAGAACTTGAAATGGTTGACGAATCACACCTCCCTGCGGAACGATACCCTTGCTTGCCGCTTTACTAGTCTTTTGCTAGTTTAGAGCACATTGGGTAGGAAACCCTCTTTTAAATGAACTAATCTTTTGATCCTTGCGATTTCTTAACGACGGAAAAAGCGAGTATCAAAATGGCGCCATTGCCGGGGAGGCGTATTCGTTGATTGTTTCATGTTTTAGTTTAGGTTCTGTGAATTTTTAGATTTATTTGCTTTGCGGATATATATGTATTTGTTTAGGATTTTTCTTTTTCTTATTTTCATTTTTTTTTATAGCATATGTGCTTAATGTTGTTTGAGTTGTGCTTGTGCAAGGAATGGAAATTTCAAGTCGGATGGACTGCACAACTCAAGAGAACCATATGGTGTGCTTGTCGCGCCAAGACAACTCCCCAAGTGAAACGGCAGCGCCACAATGGCCTAGTTGGTTGCAGCCACAAGAGGTATCCTCTGAATTTTGTGTTTAAATGGAGCACTTGTGGATGTAGTTGTTGATTATGTGCTTAATGTTAAAATGTTATGCTTGTAGTGTTTGTAACTTTTATTTTTGTTTAGATCTAAGAATGGATTTGTATTGTGCTTAGATCTTAGGATTTGTTGTGTTTGTTGTTAGCTTTTTATTTTTGTTCTCATCTCCGAATTTTGCTAAACGTTGTCCATATTTTATGATTTGAGCAACATTGAGGACAATGTTGAGTTTAGGTTTGGGGGTGTGGACACCTTCGTTGTTTATTTTTATTTTTTGTTACGTTTAGAAAATTTTCAAATCTCTACATAAACGATCAATTTTGAAATTTTTTGGAAATGAGTCCAATTTGTTGAGTTGTTTTTCTTCGCGTGCCGGTAGAGGCACATGTATGCTTTTAGCTCCGTGCGTCGCTTAAATTTGCTTGTACAGTGCCAATCTTTTGATGTTGAAGTGGATGAGACTTTTATGCTTGTTTAGCCTAGGAAAATTGTGGAGACTACCCATGAGCTACACTGTGCCTAAATAACGAAAGTTTGTGGGTTTTGTTTCTACTCTTATACACTCTTCGATTTTTTTTTTCTTCATTGTGATCTCATTGTACATCAATTTTGCATTGATTGCCGTAGAACTTTATCATGTGGACTGCTTGTTGAGACTTGTATTCCCTTGGTAGATGGACTTTTAGAAATGATTTTGAGCTTGAGTGTGTGCATAACCACTAAAATAGCCTAAACACTCCCATACCCCTATATTCATTGCAAATTAAGGCCAAACACATTCCATTCCCTAGTTATTGATCATGTTGAGGTGTATAGCTTAGGAGAAGCTAGCTCTAAATTTTGTAAAAGCGTGTACTTAGGCAAATATATGTAAATTGTGCTAGGCAAAGGCTTACAAAAAGAAAAAAGAAAAAAAAAAAGGATAAAATATATATATATAATAAGTGTTGAAATATAAAACACTTAAGCCTTCTAGTTCTTCAATGGTAAAGTTGCTCACTAATAAGGGTACAAATGTAGCACAAAGCCTAGACGTTTGTATTGTAAATATGTAATAGAGCTAATTTTGTTATAAAGTGTAATGTGTAAACACACCTTAGCATGGTTAGTAACTTTATCCTTCCCGCTCCCACCATCTCTTACATCCCAAACACTACCACAAATCACCTTGGCCCTAATAAAAGTGAGGAAAAGTTCATTTGATCTCTTAGGAAGTCTATCTTGGGAATGTGAGTCGATGCATGTCTTTCCACGTTCGTGGCATTTCAATTCCTTCCATGAGATCCATTTTCAGAAAATGTGCGTCATTGGAAAATACTCATATGTGATTATATTTGATTCCATATACCTAAACTCCAAATCACATATGTTTGCTAAAGAGTGCGCCTAAGTTCTGAGTGAAAATATGACTGAAATCCGGTAAGGATTAGAGTCGAGGCGAATTTTATCTTGGGCATACGAGCGTAGTTGTTTTGTAAACCGAAAACATCCTAAGTATTGGCATACTTGCATTACGTGATGCACGTTTATTGATTGGTATAATTTGAGATTCTAGCATGCATGTGTTGTCTTTGCTTGGTATGTGTGGATTGCATCTCAACTTTTATTGTAGAGTATACGTTTGTGGGTGTCATAGCTGTAAACCCTCAGGAGACTATAACTCCTCCACTAGGGATCGCCTAGTGGTTTAAAGGCTTGTGGCACATGCTAAGTGCCACCGTGTTTCCTACGGAAGTGGACCAGCTTAGTTTTTATCTTTTATTTTATTATTTGTATTTTTTTGTTCTCTTTGTTTTGCTCGAGGACGAGCAAAAGATAGGTTTGGGGGTATTTGATCGGACTATTTTATACCTATTTGAGGTCCCCCAATTCCAATCGTTTGTCTCGTTTTCGAGCATATTTTTGTATATAATGTTTTGTTTGAGCCTTGTGTAGATACATATTTCTTATAATAAGGTTTTTAGCTTAAAGATTAGTTTGGGAGGCAAAATGGAACAAAAAGAGCTGAAATTGTATATACACGTGCAGAACGTACAACTTACAGAGATCATATCTTCCTCCTCAAATAGAACCACATGGATATCTTTATATATTCGGAAAGCCCCGGAAGTCTAGTTTCCAGAACATTTTATAGATTGCGATTCTGAGCTTTCTACAGGTAGTTATGGCCATTTCCGTAACGGTGTGCGATGCTGAAAATGCTAAAACACTGTCAAGTCTAAATGGCTACTTCAAATGGCGGCTAAGCCGCCGATACAAACCGCCGAATCACTCCAGAAAGTTATTTTTTGGGTGAATTTCAAGGACAGTTTCGTCCATTCACCCCAACCTTCAGCCCTAACCTCCCAACACTATATAAACCCCTTATTCTCTTCTCTCCCAACAAAATCCACTCCCCACAAACTTCCTCTTCTTCTTCTTCTTCATTTTCTTCACCAAATAAGAGAGAGAGGAGCTTCCAAGAGCATCCATGGAGGTTTTTCCTCCATGGATGCTCCCCATCTCACCTTCTACACATCCTCCACCACATTTAGGAGTAGATTGCATAGAGATAGGAGTGGGCTTTGGTCAATTTCGAGCTAGCAAAGGAAGGAGGTTTTCTTCAACGGTTGTATCTATTTCTCACTCTCTATGTATTTCTTGTTTTCTTGAATGTGTAATCCCCACTTGGGAATATTTGTAAACCTATTTTGTGCTCAATATATGTGATGGTTGTTTTTATATCCAATTTGTGTTTTGATTCACTCTTGTTATTTATTGATATGTCTCTTATCTTGAAATGCATGTTTATGGATGATTGGAAATTGATATGTGTTCATGGATGGGATTAGGAGTAGATTAACTTAATTGTAGGAGTAGTTGTAATCAAATATCCCATTTGTGTGTGTATGTCTTTGGAAGGTCGAAATTGCATGTTATGAATGGGTTTGAGTGACTTAGAGTTAGGATTGTGCCTTTGGAGGGGCTCTCCGGGCATAGTTTTGGCTAATTAGCTAGGAAAAGTGGGTGAACCTATAAATTGCTATATTATAAGGGTTTGGTTTAATGTTCTTGTTAACAATTGGACTTTAGCTATTTCTCACACTAGGGGCTCTAGGTGAGTCACGGTTAGAGTTACAATTATTGGTTTTTGGCTATTTCTCACGCTAGGGGCTCTAGGTGAGTTATGGTCGGAGATACAATTACTCTTTCCACATTCATTAGACTTTCACGTTGCCATTTTACATTACGAAGCTATCATTGGGGCTCAATGTTGTTTTGTTTGTAGAATCGGTTCACATATGTTGGTTGCGGTTTCGTGTTTGAGAGGCTCTCGACACACTCTTCAACCGTTAGCTCTATGAATGGGTATAAATCGGATTGAGGCAAGAACGAACCCTTAACTAAAATTGGATGTCCTTAATGTCTAACAACCAACTATTTGTGCACTTATGTATGGTGAACTTGTTGAACCTTGTGTGACCATTTTCATGCATCTCTCCCATCCACCATTTTATTTATCACTTTAAACATCATTCTCACCCTTCCATATTCTCTTTGTTTTTATTTATTTTCATTTATTTTCATTTTCATTTTCATTTTCTACACACACACACCGCATTGTACATACACTTCACACACACCATTCTCACCTTTCCGCATTCTATTTACATGCTTACAATAAACTCTAGAACTTGAAATGGTTGAAGAATCACACCTCCCTGCGGAACGATACCCTCGCTTGTCGTTTTACTAGTCTTTTGCTAGTTTAGAGCACATTGCGTAGAAAACCCTCTTTTAAATGAACTAATCTTTTGATCCTTGCGATTTCTTAATGATGGAAAAAGCGAGTATCACTCCTCCACAAGCATTGTCCACTATAGCTTGAGTGAGTCCCGTAAGTCCGTCATAGAATGACTGTACTTGACTAACTAAGGTGAACTCGTGGTGAGGGCATTGAGCGAGCAAAAGTTTGAATCGTTCCCATGCCTCATGGAAGGGTTCCCCTTCCTTTTCTTGGAAGGTGGCAATGCTCCCTCTGAACTCCTTCGTTCTATTTTAGGGGAAATACTTGTCAAAGAATTTCCTCTAAACTTCTAACCAAGTTCTGAGAGATCCGGGCGCTAAAGCCGAGAGCCACTGTTTGGCGTCACCTTTAAGGCAATATGAGAAACATCTCATCCTTAGTTCATTCTCCGTAATACCTCCTAATGGTATGGTTGTAATGACATTATATTACTCCTTCATAAATTGAAGGGCATCCTCATTAGGCTTTCCGTAATAAGCTGGGAGAGTGTTAAAATGCACCGTCTTAAGCTCATAATTCCTTTGAGCTTCATTAAAGGGTATAGCTGTTGGTTGTGCATCTAAAGTGGGTACTGCAAAATCCTTCATAAACCGTTGTACAGCGGGTGGGGTTTGTTCTTCCATAGTTTTTTCGCTTTCGGAAGAGGATGAACCACTTCCTGACTCTAAAACTATTGGTCGAATGTCACTTTCCCTCCTTACCCTAGCAATCCAGTTGATGTAATCAGTACTCGGAAACAACGGTCCTCGTAATGATCTCCGGCCTTGCATACAGCCGATTTGTACCTGAAATAATAAAAATTAAAAAGTGCAAGTGAGTTCAACGAACAAGTCTTAAACTACAAGGTTCTTCCTAAATTATTAATTATGAAATCTAAAATATCTTCTAAAACGAAACCGCTACAACCTACTTAGGTTCCCCGGCAGCGGCGCCAAGATTTTGACGCACTCCAGACGTACCTCTAAATAAAATTAATGCTAATGGTACGTACGATAAAAAGAAAGATGAGTGCGTGAGTCTATAACCCTCCGCAAGTGTATGGATCGTTGTCAAGTATAGCGGACACAAGAAAGGGGTTATCGTTCCCACGAGAACTCTAAAAGGGGGTAAACGGATTAATAGAAGTGGAATAGATCTTCTCTACTTTAATTGAAAATATTAACTACAAAGTAACATGATTAAACTATAGAGAAAGATATTGTAAACAAGTGAGATACAAGGGAAAATGATAGAACATGACTGTTTTCATAATCATCCATCAATACAACTTTAAGCACTATTTATCTATCTAGTATGTGACCCCAATTTAATAAGTCTTTAGCAAGATAACCAACATCTACTCATCCCAAGATGTTAAAGGATGCTTAGACTAGATTTCTTAATTCAAAAAGGGTTAGTGTCATTAATGAACATAGTAATGAACAAATAATGAACACCACAAAGAAAAGTGAAGGAGTATAATAATGTTTTGGTCAAACAAGTTATTTCTACCCAACCACTTAATAAAACATTGAATGTTATTATGCAAGGAATTCTTGCATTGAATGTGTTGGTCACACATTGATTGCACATACTTAAACAAGATAGAATAAAATATAGATAGTCTATTGATTTAGATCATAGTTAACAACTCATGAGCATCAATCCCTCACATCTCAAGAGATTTAGCTACACATCATATTAACTACAAATAAAGGTAAAGAAAAAGAGAAAGTAATACAACCCATAAGCTTGGATGAAATCCTTGACTTTTGCTTGCAACCTTCTTCTTTTATCTCTTTCACAAGAGTTCTTTGATCCAATCTAAAACTAAGAAACTATTTGAGTTCTACAAAGTTGAGAGTATCTAGTCTATAAAATATCTCTAAGTCTTCAAAATTACACTAAAAATTATCTCTCTCTATATCTCTATATTTAGGTTAATCTAGATATTATGTATATATAGCGTATGAAAATATCAGGCTGAAAAAGAGGTGGCCGACTCGAATCTGCGAGTTCTTTTTGAAATGTGCGAGCATGTGCGAGCAGTAATGACCTCGCAGCGTAAGCTAGTGCTTGACCAAGCTCGCAGTTCTCCTCTCGTAGTTGGTTCTGGGCTTTTCTCAGATCTGAAATCTGCGAGTATGAACTCGCAGATTTGAAGTCGCAACTTGGATCAGCTAGTCTGGACTCGCAGTCAAGAGGTAGCAGTTGCATCTGATGTTGGACTGCGAGTTATGCTCTGCTAGAAGGTACTCGCAGTTTCTACTCGCAGCGTGGTCTGGAACTGATTTGGAAACACGACCTGTGAGAACGTTCAAGCAGCGTCACGTCGCGGCACCTTCTGGAGAAAATCTACGAGGTTGGTCCTGCGATTACATACTCGCAGATTCCAAAATTCTTCCAAATACACCATTTTTCCCTCCAATTTTCCAATAAGGGCCAAAAATCACTTTGGTAGAGGAAAATACCTGAAAACACTAATAATCACTATTAAATATTATAAATACCTCAAAAACGGAAACCAAAGGGAGGAAATAATCGCTCAAAACATAGACATATTTAGAGCGATCAGAGGTGTAGAGGTAGGACCCTTCCTAAACTCATAAGCTAGAAGCCTCCCAATCACCTTACTCGGCTTTATGTCCTTGTAACCACTATTCTCCTCTAAAGCCGTTACCTTGGACTCAAATCTTTCAGGGAGAGATCTCAAAATTTTCTACTTGATTCTCTTATCTGAATACAGGTCACCAAGTTAATGACTTTCGTTGACTATGTCCATCAACTTGATCTCGAAGTCGTTGAAGCACTCGTTCTCTTCCATTCTAAGCATCTCAAATTGAGTTTGGAGAACTTGAAGCTTAGAGTCCTTAACCACTTTGGTTCCTTCATGTGCCATCTCTAGAATGTCCCACGCCTCCTTAGTGATCCTAGTGTTATGGAGTGCATCACCTTTCTATTCCATTTTGATGCCTTAAATTCTTGAGCATTCCATTGAGCCTTAGGCTTGAGTACATCCTCTCTTCCACCCATAGGAGTCATCATTGGTGGAGCGCAGCCGTCTTTAACCGCCATCCAAGCCCTATCATGGATTTGGCAAATGTACGACTCTATCTTGCCTTTCCAAGAGGCATAATTTAACCCGGTGAGCAATGGAGGCCTTGTGCTCGAAGCACCCTCGTTTCCACCACCGTTTCCACTCATAGTGTTTATGAATGAATGAAATGAATACAAGTGTAACAATAATCAAAAATCACACAAAATGTAAAACACACCAAAAATCACGAATCTCCTAAATATGTCTAGGAACCCGCTCTGACACCAATTGAAGCAATTATGGCGTGTCTAATTATATCTAGAGAGGGGTGAATAGATTTTAATCAAGTTAATTACCGATTTTTCTTGATTAGTCAATATTCAATAAAAACCCTTATTTAGTCAAAAATACAATCAACTTAGTCTAAGTGCGGAAAACAATAAATTGCAAGTTAATTTATTTACGTGAGAAACCCTCAACGGGGAAAAACTCACGGGCTATTATGCGAGCCACACACAGTCCTCAAATCCACTACTTGTAATGATGTTTACAACCTAGGTTGACCACCGTCAACCCCTACACGGTCACTAACCCACCATTACTACCCAACAGACCTTTAATAGCGATTCTAGACCTACTTGCTTGAGCACTAAGCAATCTTAGCCACAAGAACTAATTCTCAATGAAGAGATCAACAACCTAAGTGGATATCATGGTATTCAATATGCAATTAATACTAGGTTACACTAAATGCTTATCTAGAGATTAAATATGTCAATAATCAATCCCAGATATCAATATTGCTATATAACATGGCATACAACATAGCTATCATAGATAAAGTAATCCTAGGCAATAGCTATCACAATACAACACTCAATCAATCAACACAAATATCTCAATCTTGTATTTAAAATCTAATCTAGATGCATATAAGTAATAAATGAGATTTCTTGCTAAGGAAGAACACAAAAAGATTAAAATGGTGTTCAACATAACAATTCATATGTGTTGAAGAAAACCTATGTAAGAAAGCATCCTAAATGAAGCTAGATGATGCTAGATGAAGTTTGATGCACATGAAAGTGGTTTTGAGTGATCAAAGGTGAGTTCTTTGGAAGATTTTCTCTCTTGAAAATGTTCTAAGTTAAAAATATGATTTTGAACTCATGTGGGCTAACCTAAAGACAAAGAGGCACTTATATAAGTGATCCCCTTAAAGTCACACCGTTTTGGTCATTTTAAAAAACCAAACCCTATTACAACCCCTGCGCATACCGCGGTATGGACAGGGTGTTTGTGCCGCGATATGCAAAACGTGTAGGTGCTGAGAACCACTGTTGTGGGGACCGCCCCAGAGGCAAATGCTCTCATAGCAGTATGCACCACGCAAAACAACATGCGTTGCACCTGACAAGGACCGCTGTCCATGCAGTGTACCAAGAGCGGTACAGGCAGCGATAAAGAGAAATTTTCTCTTTTCAAAGACAATTTACACTTAGTCTAAATCCGCAATATATGCAAGTGTGAAAAGTGAAAAGAATGCACACATGAGTAATGAATACATATGCAAGCATGAGAAATGTGTGTGTGCAACTAAGTCTCTTCAATGTAAATTAAGCACAAGTGATTTACCTTTGAAGTGCTTATCATCTTGAGGTCTTGAGAGGGCTTTTGAGCTTGATCATCGATGCCTAAGCTACCCTTACATGTCAAACCCCAATTGTTGTTTGTCACCGAAATAAGCCAATCAAACTTGAGGAACTTACAAATAGATAGATTGATGATAGTAGTGAACAAATTTTAAAAAATAAAATAATAATAATAATAATAATAATAATAAGGATAATTGCACCAACACCCATGAGTTTAGTCAATGTTGCACTCATCGACAACGTTTGCCATAATTACACAACCTTCCCCTAATTATCGTTGACTAACAGTCGACTAACGGTTTGAATAACCATTGACTTAATTATTAAGGGGTAAAAATGTCTTTTGAATCAATAATCCGTATTTAAAATCATAAGAAATTATGAAACAACCCCAAATATTTATATAATTACAAACCCATCGAAATAAAAATTAAAAAGAGACCCAAAAGTTTAAAAAATTATTAATGCAAATTTCCAAAACAAGAACATCAAAAGTTCAATCAAATCAATAAGACAAGAACTTTCAAATAAAAGGTATATTCAACCTTCCAAGGACACAACAACAATGTCACTTTCTCTTCTCATTTATTTAATATTTTACTAACATTATTTGATAATAAATCAAGATCTAATATGTATTTTCAAGAAAAACAAAAACAAAAACAAAATCCCAAGATCTAATATGCAAGTAACACCTGGCCTCCACACATCACAGTAAAATAAAAGGAAAAAAAATGTCTTAAGTAGGAATCAAACTAGCAAATTGGTTTGCTCACCAGATTATTTTAATGTAATTTTCTTAAATTTATGTTCTGGATGGGCTTTTTTTTTTTTAGAGAGAGAGACCAACAATAGCAACATAACATAATGAAGAGAAAGAAAGGAACGGTGGAGTTCAACGAAACGGCGTTGGATGACTTCAATCCGTCGGACTCGTAGAAGGACCTAGTGGCAACGTTGGAGATATGCATGCACATCGTGTGGGAGAAGTGGATCGACATCAAGATGGCCAAGATCTTCACTATCGCGCCAACCACCGTCAACTAGGGTCCTAAAAATTGAGATCACATATTTCTTTTTCAAAAAATTTTGTTTAAATTCTCAATTAATTAATTAAATTATCATTTTAAAAATATATTATTAATAAAACTAGTTAAGGGTAATTTGGACATTTCATATTTTTAAGTTAGTCAAACGTTAAACTTGACGGTCAACCCTTTTCAAGGGAGGTTTGTGCAATTATAGAAAAAGTTACAACTTAGTGCAATATTGACTAAACTCATAGAATGTTTGTGCAATTTTTCCAAAAAAAAAAAAAAGATCCAGATCCAGATCTCCACCTCCATCTTGATCTCAATGGATGGAGATCTAGATGGATCTCCATCGGTGTTGGAGATCCTGACGTGGGATCTCCATCACCGATGGAGACCCTACGGACTCCATCTCACAATGGAGTGTGTCTCCATCGTGCGATAGAGATCAATAGTTTCCATCGTACGATAGATATCGATCAATCTCCATCAATGATAGAGGTCCATCTGGATCTCCATGGAGGTGAATCTCCGCCTAATTTTCTTTTTTATTTATTTTTTTCTTCTTTTTGTTTTATTTAAATTTTCTTTTCTTTTATTTTTAAAAGAAAATAAATGTCCAAGGGTAAAATAACCATTCAACGTTTTCTGTGATTGTTGACCATCAAAATCTGGTTAGATGGACCAAATTGATGGGTTCATAAACATATAGGGGCCATGCGAGTGAAAAAGGGAAAGAAAATAATATATATATATATATATATATATATATATAACATATAATAAAAAAATAAAAAATAAAAACCCTAAAACTTTACATCCATAAAAAAAAAAAATTTTTAAAAAACCTTAAACTTTAAATATAAAAATGGCATTCTCAACATATGAAGTATAAAAAGAAATTAATTAGCTTCAAAAAAAAAAAAGAAATTAATTAATAAAATCAAATATATTAATATATTTTAAAAGAATAAATATAAATTTTTTTAATTTTCTTGATTTTCTTTATTAATCCATAACACAATATAAATATCTGTCTTAAGATCGAATTGTAATGCAATCTACCAAAAAAAATGCAAATTGCACAAACAGCTCGTGTTTAGATCTAATTTCATGTATAAGCAACACTTATCAAACATTGCACGAACATCCCCTATCATAACCAACTTTTTATGGGGAAAAGTATAAAATAGCCTTAGCTACTTATTTATCTTTATCACCCTTAAAATCAATTATTTAAAAATTATTTATACAAAATGAATTTAAAAAATATTTCTCCATATTTTAAATAATATAGTAAAATATAGATTTTTTTTATAAAAATAAATAAATAAATAAATAAAACTAATATTTAAAACTTAAAAAATGGTTAAAAAAAAAAAATCCATCATCAGTAAATATGGAAAACAAAATGTGTTCCTCCATAATATTTAACACTTGATTTTTACGTGGAAACCCTCACGGGAAAAACCACGGGCTAGTAAGTAAGCCACACTCGAACCTCGAATCTCGAATCCACTAAATGTGTAAAACGATTACAACCTAATCCCGGAAGTAATCACACACCTATGTAAGTGCCTCACTTTTGATTGGCGTATTTCGTTGGCAAAATCACAATGGGGTTCTATATGTAAGGGTAGCTTAGAATGGAAGAAAACCTCATTGTGTGATCAAGAGCTTCAAGGAAGGTAGATTTCTTGACTTACTCTATTTTGAAGAGATGTAGTTGCACACACTCACATTTTGCATGTTTTGATGATTGCATTTTTGTATTCCTAAAGCCTTGCCATGCATTAGTCCTAGGAGTACTTTTGATGCAAAGGGCGCTGTTCAAAGCGCCCTACAAGGCGCTGTACGAACAGCGCCCCCTTCAGACCTGATGAGAATGGGTCATTTTTGCATCAGACCTGATGCATTTTTTGTGTAGGCGCTGTACGAGCGCTGTACGTACAGCGCCCTTCCTTGGCCGAGCAGATCAGAATCTTGGCACTGTTCAGGCGCTGTTCAAAAGCGCTCTTCTGAACAGCGCCCATGTAGAAGATCGTTCATCTTCTTCTGAAGGCGCTGTTCAGGTTGCTCTTCGTACAACGACCTGTACAGCGCCCAAGGCAATTCCAGGCCACTTTTCCAAAACGATGTCACTTCACTTGGATCCCATTTATATATGTCTTGACAGCCTTGGCTCGTTTTTTGGACCAAAAAAAATTACACATTTGAGAGCTTCTTGAGCATCTTCCACTTCAAGGTATCAAGACTTCATCTTTAAGCTTCAAAATCACAAAACCCTTCATCTTGCATCTTTCATTCATCATCTAGCATGATTCTAGGTTGATTTCATTTAGGGTTTTTAGTTTTGCTCACATGACTTGTATCTAGAACATCATTCTCATATCTATATGTTCTTGCTTTACAAGATAGCTTTTTTATCACTTGAATTGATTCAAGATTGCATCTTTATGACTTGACTTAGCTTCAAGATTGTTTTATTATGGTTTGTGAGTTGTTTTGTGATAGATAATGCATATAGGATTTTGGTTGCTTATTTAGTGTTGTTTTATGCATGTCATCTAGTAATATGATATCTAGGAATGTCTAATATGTTCATCCATGCCTAGATAAGCTTAAATGTTTAACCTTGCATTTTTAGCATCTTGAGTATTTCACATATTCACCTTAGGTTGTGCTATCTCTTCACTTTAGAGACAAGTCTTGTATTTACCTCTTAGGTAGTTTGCAAGCAAGGAACTAGAGTCACTATTAAAGGCCCGCGGGTAGCAAAGACGGATTAGTAAATTTAGGTGTGATGTGGTCAACCTAATTTGTAATCGTATTTGCAAATAGTGGATTCGAGGTTCTCGTGTGGCGCACATAACAGCCCGTGGTTTTTCCCCGTGTGGGTTTCCACGTAAATATTGTGAGTCCTTTATTTTCCGCACTTGTATGCTTGTTTTTGTATATTGACTAGATTTGGGTTTTTTCGTAATTTGGACTAATCTCGAAAAAATTGGGTAAAAATGTTTAAAATCTATTCACCCCCCCTCTAGATTTCTTTAGGACACATTAATATTTATTTTCAATTGGTATCAGAGCGGGTTCCTTAACATAATTAGGAGATCCCTTGCTCTTGTTAGAGTCTCTTGCATTTGTTTGCATTGTTGTGTGTGCTTAGCTTGTTTGTGTGCATTCATTTCATTCAAACCCAAACACAATGAGTGGAAATGGAATGGGAGGTGAGGGTGCCTCTAGCACAAGACCCCCCTTGCTCACCGGGGCCAATCACGCCTCATGGAAGGGTAAAATGGAAGATTATGTGAGTCAAATTCATGACCGGGCATGGATAGCGATTGAAGATGGATACACTCCACCTATGATGACTCCTACGGGAGGTGGAGAGGAAGTCCTCAAGCCGAAGGCACAATGGACTCCACAAGAATTTGAGGCTTCAAAATGGAACAACAAAGCCATGCATGCAATCCTATGTGCCATGGATGACAACCAATACAAGCTCATTCAAACTACAAGGATAGCAAAGGAAGCTTGGGACATATTAGAGACGGCTCATGAAGGAACCGATGTGGTTAAGGATTCCAAGCTCCAAGTTCTCCAAACACAATTTGAGACCATAAGGATGGAGGATGATGAGTGTTTCAATGACTTCCAAGTGAAGCTCATGGATATAGTGAACCAAAGTCACCAACTTGGTGATCCCTACTCGGATAGAAGAATCAAGCAAAAGATCATGAGGTCACTTCCCGAGAGGTTTGAATCCAAAGTGACGGCATTGGAAGAAAATAGTGACTACTCAAGAATGAAGCCAAGTGAAGTTATTGGAAGGCTCTTGGCCTATGAATCTAGGAAAGGTCCTACAACTACACCTCCAAAGAAGCAAAAAAGTCTTGCCTTGAAGAGTGTCAAGGTTGAGAAGGATGAAGAAGACTCGGATGAAGAAATTGCTTTGATGGCAAAGAAGTTCAAGCAATTTATGAGATTTGAGAAGAGAGGGTTTGGCTCCAAGCGAAAGTTTGTAAAGAAGAAGGCTCATTTCAAGAAAGTGGAGCAAGCTCAAGAGAAAGACCACAAGAAGGGTGTCCAATGCTATGAGTGTAGTGGGTTTGGACACATTGCTCCGGAGTGTGCTAATTTGAAGAAAAAGAAAGGAAGAGCCATGGCGGTTACTTGGAGTGATAGTGATGACCTAGAAGATGAAGACAAGTCTTCGGATGATGAGGAAGACCAAGTTGCCAACTTCATTGCTTTCTCATCCTCTCACAATAGCAATGAAGTTATGAGTGATAAAGAAGAGAAAGAGGACAAGCAAGAAGAAGTAGATGAAAATGACTCAAATGGTAGGAGTAACTCCTCAACATCAAATTTTGAGTTTGATGAAGAGATGGACTATGATGACTTCATGAGATTCTTTGAGAACTCAAGATTGAAGAAGAAAAAGGAGATACAAAAGTTGAAAGGGGAGAAGCTTGAGTTGACATCCAAAGTGACTCATTTGAGCAAGGAAATGAGTAAGGCAAAAGAGATAGAAGAAGGGTTGAAGATGGAGTTAGTCTTGGTTAAGAAAAGTGAACAAAGCTTAAGGAAAGAGCTCATGGAAGCAAAAGAGTTGATTGCTAAGATGACTTCCGGAATCGAGAAGCTTGACAAGATGCTATCTTGTGGGAAGAGTCCTAGTGACAAGAAGGGGTTAGGATATTTGGAAGAAATGGAAGCCACATCCTTGAAGAAGACAACTTTTGTCAAGAGCAAAGAGGTTGATAATGCTCAAACCCCTCAACAATCAACCAAGTGGGTTGAAGTTGGTGAATCCTCCAAGCAAGCACAAGCAAGGATTCCAACAAGAGCTCCACCACAAGCTAGAGCTCCACAACCAAGACCTCCTCAACCTAGAGCTCCACAACTAAGACCCCCACAACCAAGACCTCCACAACAAAGGATCCCACAAGCTCAACATAGGATCTTTCATGCTCAACCTAGAAGACATGCCAACTTGGCTCAACCACAAAGGAGAGAGTTGCCCCAACATCCAATAGCAACTCAAAATAGAAGGAGGCCACAAATGTTTGCTCAAGGCTATGGTATGAATTCCTACTTTTCTCCTACTTGCCATTTTTGTGGAATTGAAGGCCACATTAGGCCTAATTGCCTTAAGTATATTAAAATGTGTAGAAGAGAAAGTATGATTGAGAAAAATATGCTTAGAAGAGCCACAATGCATGCACTTAGGAATTTTAGAGCTAATGGACCAATGGCTCCTAGAAATGACCATGTTTCACCTAGGATGAGTAGACATGATGACTATTATTGCTATGTGGCCCAAGTTGCCTTAAAAGCAAATGCCTCTAACACTTGGTACCTTGATAGTGGGTGTTCTAGGCACATGACCGGAAACAAGAGTTTCTTTGAAACTCTTGTGATGGAGGATGGTGGGTATGTCACCTTTGGTGATGGATCTAAGAAAAAAGTCATAGGGAAAGGTAATATATCTATTCCCGGATTACCCTCCTTGCCCAATGCTCTCTATGTTGATGGCTTGCAAGCCAATCTCATTAGTATATCACACTTAAGTGATGAAGGGCTTTCGGTTATGTTTGGAAAAGTTGATTGCTCTATTCTTAAGGAAAATGGGCAAGTTTTGTTGAAAGGCAAGAGATCAAGTGACAATTGCTATTGTCTTGAGTCTAATCTCATCTCTTGTAACTTGTCTACTAGTGAGCAAATTGAGGTGTGGCACCAAAGACTTGGCCATATGAATTATAGGGACTTGAAAGTCCTTGATAGGTTGAATGTTGTTAGGGGCCTTCCCAAGTTTGGGAAAAAGGTTGAGGGAGTTTGTGGACCTTGTCAACAAGGAAAGCAAACTAAAAGTGTGCACAAGAAAGGCAAATACCTCTCCACCAAAGAGCCATTGGAGCTCATCCATATGGACCTTATGGGTCCCATTCAAACCGAAAGTTTAGGTGGTAGAAGGTACATTCTTGTTGTTGTTGATGACTTCTCTAGGTTTACTTAGACTTCCTTCCTTAGAGAAAAGTCCGAAGCCTTTGAGAAATTCAAAATGCTTTGTGTCAAAATTCAAAATGAGAAAACTTCTCACATTAAAAGCATTAAGAAAATTAGAAGTGATCATGGGAAAGAATTTGAAAATGCTAAGTTTAAAAACTTTTGCAATAGCTTAGGCATTTCCCATGAATTTTCGGCCCCTAGGACTCCTCAACAAAATGGTGTTGTTGAGAGGAAGAATAGAGTCCTCCAAGAGATGGCCCGTGTGATGTTGCTTAGCAACAAAGTCCCTAGAAATCTTTGGGCCAAAGCCATCAATACGGCTTGCTACATAGGGAATAGAGTTTTCCTTAGACCCGGAACTAAACAAACATCCTATGAGTTATGGAAGGGTAGAAAACCCAATGTGAGCTACTTCCACATCTTTGGGAGTAAGTGCTATATACTAAATGACCGGGATCAACTTTGAAAGTTTGATGCCAAGAGTGATGAGGGTATTTTCATTGGGTATGCACTTAATAGCAAGGCCTATAGAGTTTTTAATCTAAAGACTCAAAGTGTTATGGAATCATCAAATGTTGTCTTTGATGATTGTGGGCCTAAACATGATGACCATGAGGAGGATGTTTGTGAGGTGAATGACCTTCATTTGAAGGAAAGTGGTGAGACTTCAAGTGGTGTGAAGTCAAACCAAGATGAAGAGGATGATTTGCCTCTTAATAGAGTTCCTCATTTGGACTCTAATGAACCCGCTCCTTGGGTTAGAAAGCTCCATGATAAAGATGATATCATTGGAGATGTTAGAGAGGGTGTTAGGACTAGACGTCAAATAGCTAATCAAATTAGCTACACTTGTTATACCTCTCAAATAGAACCCAAAAAGGTTGATGAAGCCTTGGAAGATGAGTTTTGGGTTCTTGCCATGCAAGAAGAGCTAAACCAATTTGAGAGAAATGAGGTTTGGACTCTTGTTCCTAGACCTAGAAACACTAATGTCATAGGCACTAAATGGGTGTTTAGGAACAAATCCGATGAGGATGGCAACATGGTACTCTCAAATTGAGGGTATTGACTTTGAGAAGACTTTTGCTCCCGTTGCCCGTCTTGAGTCCATAAGGCTTCTCTTATCCATTTCTTGTGTGTACAAGTTCAAGTTACACCAAATGGATGTCAAGAGTGCCTTCCTCAATGGCTTATTGCATGAGGAAGTGTTTGTTGAACAACCCAAGGGGTTTAAGGATCCACACCACCCCTCTCATGTTTATCGCCTCAAGAAGGCTCTATATGGGTTGAAACAAGCACCGAGGGCTTGGTATGAGCGCCTCACTCTTTATCTTGTTGACAATGGCTACTCTAGAGGTAGTGTTGACAAGACCTTGTTCATCAAGTGCACTAAAGATGAGCTATTCATAGCTCAAATTTATGTTGATGACATTGTATTTGGTTCCACCAACCAATCCAAAGTTAGACAATTTGTTGATGTCATGTCTCATGAGTTTGAAATGAGCATGGTTGGTGAACTAAATTATTTCCTAGGCTTGCAAATCAAGCAAATGCATGATGGGATCTTCATATCCCAAGCTAAGTATGCTAAGAGCCTAGTGAAAAAGTTTGGCCTTGAGAATGCCAAACATTGTGACACACCCATGAGCACCACCTTGAAACTTAGCAAAGATGCTAGTGGAAAGGATGTGGAACAAAGTCTATATCGTGGCATGATAGGTAGCTTGCTTTACTTGACCGCAAGTAGGCCCGATATTGTTTTAGTGTGGGTGTTTGTGCTAGGTACCAAGCTAATCCCAAAGAGTCTCACCTTGTGGCGGTGAAGAGGATCATTCGGTTTGTGAATGGTACCTCAAATCATGGGATATGGTACTCCTTTGACACTAATCCAAGTCTTGTTGGATTTAGTGATGTCGATTGGGCGGGAAATTGTGATGATAGGAAGAGTATATCGGGCGGTTGCTTCTTCCTTGGGAACAATTTGGTCTCTTGGTTTTGCAAAAAGCAAAACTCAATTTCCCTATCCACGGCGGAGGCGGAATATATTGCCGCCGGTAGTGCTTATACTCAATTGATGTGGATGAAACAAATGCTAGCCGATTATGGCTTGGAGCAAGGTACTCTTACTTTATTTTGTGATAATATGAGTGCCATTAACATTTCTAAGAATCCCGTCCAACATTCTAGGACAAAGCACATTGACATAAGACACCATTTCATAAGAGAGCTAGTTGAGAGCAAAACCATTGCATTGGAACATGTGGGAACAAATGACCAACTAGCGGATTTGTTTACAAAGCCCTTAGACACCATTAGATTTGGGAACCTTAGCAAGTCTATTGGGATTTGCCAATTGGGTTGATTTGGTGTGTCTTGACCCCATATGGGGAGCTCAAGCAAAGAGAGCAAAGTTGCATGATCATGCATTGTGCCAAATTGATACATTTTATGCCTCTTAGTTAATTGCTTGAGATGATTGGTCGTACATACTTATATGTATTTTTCTAAATAAGTGTGCTACATTGCCTTGCTTGCAATCCATGTGATATTTATGCTCAAACATGCATTTTTGGAATAGAAGATGTACTTTGGAAGTACTTTTTGAATGACCTTTAATTGATCTCCTTGTCATGATGATTCCTTTTAAATGACATGCTTAAATTGAAAAGTATGAGATGAAAATGTGAAATGTTTGATTGCAAATGTTAAATGCAAATATGTGTGCAAAAGCAATATTGAGACTTAATTCAATAAGTCTCTCTTTCTTTATTTGTAGAACAAGGCTACTATCATACGGGTATCTCACCCGGAAAAATCAAATAGGGTGCAAAGTCGCTCATGTCTTGTTTTGCCTATAAAGTTGGATATAGTTGCTCTTTATTTTGAAATGCAAAAAATTCTATATCCTTGCTTTTTCCATGACAAAGAGTGAAATTGGTTTGAATTCTATTGGAAACCTTTGTTGTTTGCTTTGCCAAATACCATTGTTTTTTATCTTAAATGCAACATGTCTTGCATGCAAAGCATCCTTGTCACACATTTTTCATAAAATAAAACTCCTTGAATCTCTCTTACTTGATTGAGGTGCATGAAATTGCCTATATGATTGCATATATGTTCGTGCTACAAGCTCTCCTTGCTAATGCTTACCCATTAGGGGAGACTCCCTTTGCCTATCTCATGATAAAAAGGGGGAGTAAGGTTTGGGGAGAATTTGTGCTTCTAGGCATTGCATTTAGGGGGAGTTGCATTGCATTACATTGCTTGTTTGATTCCTTTTGAAATGACATTTCTTTTGTTATTAGCATCTCTCACACTTGTTCTTGGAAGGTATTTTTTCTTGTTGATTGTGTGTAGGTTGGATTTTTTCTACAAGCTTGGAATTGACTTGAAGATGTTCAAGACTTAGACTAGGAGCTTAATTGTAATGTAGAAAATTTTTGTTGACCAATATTTTGTTTTGTGAGGTTGCTATGTAAGTGGTGATTTTGTCACGAAATAGCCAAAGGGGGAGATTGTAAGTGCCTCACTTTTGATTGGCGTATTTCGTTGGCAAAATCACAATGGGGTTCTATATGTAAGGGTAGCTTAGAATGGAAGAAAACCTCATTGTGTGATCAAGAGCTTCAAGGAAGGTAGATTTCTTGACTTACTCTATTTTGAAGAGATGTAGTTGCACACACTCACATTTTGCATGTTTTGATGATTGCATTTTTGTATTCCCAAAGCCTTGCCATGCATTAGTCCTAGGAGTACTTTTGATGCAAAGGGCGCTGTTCAAAGCGCCCTACAAGGCGCTGTACGAACAGCGCCCCCTTCAGACCTGATGAGAATGGGTCATTTTTGCATCAGACCTAATGCATTTTTTGTGTAGGCGCTGTACGAGCGCTGTACGTACAGCGCCCTTCCTTGGCCGAGCAGATCAGAATCTTGGCGCTGTTCAGGCGCTGTTCAAAAGCGCTCTTCTGAACAGTGCCCATGTAGAAGACCGTTCATCTTCTTCTGAAGGCGCTGTTCAGGTCGCTCTTCGTACAGCGACCTGTACAGCGCCCAAGGCAATTCCAGGCCACTTTTCCAAAACGATGTCACTTCACTTGGATCCCATTTATATATGTCTTGAAAGCCCTGGCTCGTTTTTTGGACCAAAAAAAAGTACACATTTGAGAGCTTCTTGAGCATCTTCCACTTCAAGGTATCAAGACTTCATCTTTAAGCTTCAAAATCACAAAACCCTTCATCTTGCATCTTTCATTCATCATCTAGCATGATTCTAGGTTGATTTCATTTAGGGTTTTTAGTTTTGCTCACATGACTTGTATCTAGAACATCATTCTCGTATCTAGAACATCATTCTCGTATCTAGAACATCATTCTCATATCTATATGTTCTTGCTTTACAAGATAGCTTTTTTATCACTTGAATTGATTCAAGATTGCATCTTTATGACTTGACTTAGCTTCAAGATTGTTTTATTGTGGTTTGTGAGTTGTTTTGTGATAGATAATGCATATAGGATTTTGGTTGCTTATTTAGTGTTGTTTTATGCATGTCATCTAGTAATATGATATCTAGGAATGTCTAATATGTTCATCCATGCCTAAATAAGCTTAAATGTTTAACCTTGCATTTTTAGCATCTTGAGTATTTCACATATTCACCTTAGGTTGTGCTATCTCTTCACTTTAGAGACAAGTCTTGTATTTACCTCTTAGGTAGTTTGCAAGCAAGGAACTAGAGTCACTATTAAAGGCCCGCGGGTAGCAAAGACGGATTAGTAAATTTAGGTGTGATGTGGTCAACCTAATTTGTAATCGTATTTGTAAATAGTGGATTCGAGGTTCTCGTGTGGCGCACATAACAGCTCGTGGTTTTTCCCTGTGTGGGTTTCCACGTAAATATTGTGAGTCCTTTATTTTCCGCACTTGTATGCTTGTGTTTGTATATTGACTAGATTGGGGCTTTTTCGTAATTTGAACTAATCTCGAAAAATTGGGTAAAAATGTTTAAAATCTATTCACCCCCCCCCCCCCCCCCCCCCCCCCCCCCCCCCCCCCCCCTCTCTAGATTTCTTTAAGACACATTAATATTTATTTTCAACCTATCTAATCCCGGTATGAGTGAACCTAGTCCAATTTGCTTGTGATCTAAACAACCTAATCCTGGAAGCTACATACAAGACTTACTTTCTCAATGAAGAGAATAACACCCTAAGTGCATATATGAATATCCAAATGCAACATAGAGCAAGGGAAACCCTATATGCTTATCTAAGATGATGAATTTGCAATTAAAGCAATCCTAGATATTAAAAACTAAATGACATATCAAATAGTTTAGCTAATCAAGATTAAGCACAAAACCTAATTAGCTATCACAATACAACTTCTCAAACATACATCACACTAATCTCAAACTTGTATCAAAAGATATGTGAAAATCATACAAGTAATAAATTGAGATTGCTTGTTAAGAAAAACACAAAATATGTAAGATATTAGTGAAAAGCTTACCAAGCAAAGTATGATGAAGAATCCATGCAAGATGACATCTAGAAGATCAAAGATGATGCTAGATGATGATTGATGATCATGAAAAAGTGTTTGAGTAATTAAAAATGGAATTTTTCTTCTCTTTGAAAAATATCCTAAGTATGAAATCTGAATATGAACTCTCTTAATTGACCTAAAGTCAAAGTGGCATATATATAGGAGGCCAAATCAAAGTGTGGTCGTTTTGATAAGTTTGCCTCAATTTTGCCTTGGGCGCTGTACGTAGGGCGCTTCTGTACAGCGCCTGTATAGCGCCCCTGCTCTGTTCTCACGAGAAAACAGAGGGGCGATGTACGTAGAGCGCTTTGTACAGCGCCCCAATAGCGACTCAACAGCGACCGATTAAATCGATCAGGTCTGAACAGGGCTCAATGGGCGCTGTTTGTACAGCGCTTCTGTAGAGCGCTTTTGGGAGCACCCAATGCAAAAATGCAATCCTAAGTCTAAGCATGACAAGGCAATTGGATATGCAAGATGCAATCAAACTATCATGCAAGAAGAGATGTTAAAGAACATTAAAGCACACAAATAAGACACACAACATACAAGGATTAAACATATGCATGAGTTGTGAGTGTGTGCAACTATCTCTTCAAGACAAGTAAGCACATAGAGATTTACCTTCGGTGCTTATCAAGACGAGGTCTTCAAAGGGCTTCGAACAAGAATACCAATACCTAGGCTACCCTTACAAAGAACCCCAACATGTGGTTTGTCCACGAAATGAGCCAATCAACAAATGGGAACCTTACAAAGAGGATTCCCCCTCTTAGTTATGGAAGCCTTCCGGACGAAGCTAGACAAGCAGACAAAAAAAAAAATTCTTCAAGCGGACTAGAAATCTTAACTCCAACCCCAGCAAGATACCGGTGTTCAAGTCAGAGGGGACTTCTGTTAACCGCCAAAAAAGGCAGGGATCAAAGAAGAATTTTTCACCAACTTTGAAGAATGAGTTAGGGTAGAAAGCAACAATAGGGGAGATACCTGGGAATCCCGCCTACTTACGAGAAGGCTAGAGTACGAACTCCTACCCACCCCGGCCAGGTCCAAAACCTTCAGAACCAAGGAAAGTCCTAGGAAACCCCAAAGAAAGAGCCCTAGAGACTCTACAGCTACGAAATCGCAGTGCCTCTCTACCCCCAAGTAGTCCGGAAGCCCGATACTCCAGCATCCCGGTACCCCGATCCAGTAAAGCAAAAGCGCGAAAGGAGAAGAAGAAACAAGTATCCCAAAGAAGCTAGCGGTAAGCACCAGATGAATAAACCAAACGATAAGCACACAAGTCCTCCGACCCCGCCAGAAACAAGTATCCCGATTAGCACGAGAAGGAAGACGAGCATTAAACGCCAACGTTCAAGACAGAAAACTTAAGTTAAAACACGGCATTTATTCCCGACCATACATAGTCCTATTTTAAATAGAAGTCAATTCTCAACAAATCGGACGAAAGAAAGAATAAATACCTCGACAAACCCGTTGATCGGGAGGGAAAAGACCTGTAATTTGCTAAAACCCTAGACCGAAGTTCTAGGAGCATACAGCAAGAAACGGGCCTATATATTCATCGCGTATTGACAGAAAGAGGAAAAAAAAAACCCTACCAGACTTATACCACTTATCGACAGACACAAAAAGCTCCATCACCATTGCCTATCAAGTTACTTTCGTTCTTCATTGTTATTATGATCATGCTTATGCTCTCAGCAGATTGTAAGTTTCGTTATATGTTATACTAAATAAAATAAATTGAATTTTATTCCATCAAATACCAGAATCTTTGTCATTCTACTAGTATATACCACACTTAGCCGATTTGTAGGTACAAGCGGGGTATCGAGCTACTAGGTATCCCGATCTGGGTCCCTCATAAACCGTTAATTAGAAATTTCACCCCGGTGACAATTTTTGGTTAACACTTTTAAATAAGAAAAAAAAAATTAGATTAACCCACCCAAAAAAAAAAAATCCAGCTACACACCTAGGGTCGTGTTTGTAGGTTGTTATTGGATGTTTTGATGTTTTTGTTTGCTATTATTTTCTGTGGAACTGATTTTTGAAAGAAAAAAATATAACAATCAAGTATTCTTTTAGTTTTGATGATGGTAGAGGAGAGGAGTAGGTTGATAATTTCTTTTTTCCTTATTTTAAATTTTTTTAAAAAAAAAATTTACACTATTACATAAATTTGGCCTTTTTTTTAAAGGGAAGGATTCAAACCTACAACCTCATAATACAGATGTGAAGGGTTTTTATCACCAGACCAGCCTCATCTCGTCTTTTTTATTTTAAATATTAAAATGATATTTTAAGGAATTAAAAAAAATAGTTAAAAGATACCGTTAGAGTTAACCATAGTCAATCAACGGTAGAAGATGTCAGTGTAATTTGAAGCAAAAGTTACCTATGCCTGCAATTAGATCTAATATCAGGGACTATTAGTACAATTTGATATTTTCTTACAAAAATAAGAGTTACGGACACGGACACGTGATTCTCAAAGGAAACCCGTTGACCTGGAGTGGAGGATGACATCAGCCGGTGGCTTGTTGCAGTTATAGTAGACAATGAAAGAGATAGAGAATCGCAGACGCAATAATGCAGTTGTACGGTAACTAACTGTACACAACTGACCACTGGATAATGCTCTCACCCAACCTTTCACCAGCTGCCTGTTGGTCCCACCACGATATTGACGTCATCTTCTCACGTTTCCCTATGCGCACGCTCGCCGACATTGAATTATTTTAGTGCAAATTACCTAACTTTTCTCTTCTTTACCCCTGGAAAAAAGTGTTAACCAAAGGTTTTTTTTTTTCACTCTGTTAGCGAAAGTTACCGCACTTTAAGGAGCAATTGCATTCATACATCATACATGTTGATATATAAAAATAATAGGAAAATTTTAATTACATACAAATATTTAACTATTAGTAATTATATTTCAAAGTTTATTTTCGGTTCATAACTAAACTTTCGAAATTACCCATGCACTTCGATCTACTCATAATTTTTTACGGAAAAACAAAATTTTTAAAAATAACCACATATAACTAGACCTGACACGGTTCCGGTTCGGTTCCGGTTCTGGTTCCGTGGTTTGATGGAACCGGAACCGAAACCGAAACCGAAACCGGAACCGCTATATGCCGGTTCCGGTTCCATTGGAACTGACGGTTTTGAACCTTTCTTTTTTTTTTTTTTTTAATTAAACAAACAAAAAAAAGACTTCTAAGTTCTAACTTGACAACTTGTAACTTATAAGTTGTAGATTGTAATTGAATAAAATAAAATATATAAATGACAAATTACAAAATTAAATTAAATTCATCGGGTTATTATTTGAATAAAATAAACAAATGACAAATTACAAAATTAAATTAAAATAAAACTAAACAAAATGACAAATTCGGAGTGAGCTCGAAGGCCCATAAGACCAGCCTGCCTGAAACGAAAGAAAAACAGTAACAATCTAACTAGTGAAACCACATTCTATACTGGTATAATATTTCGCCAAAAATATTTAAGTAGTAGTATCAGGATTATATCTATTAAGTTTTATGGGTTATGGATGCTTGAACCATGGTTGCAAAAGAAAAACAATAACAACCTAGCCGCTGAAACCACATTCAATACTAGTATAATATTTCAAACAAAAACATTAAGTAGTATAAAGATTTATTTTAAAACGTGTCCATTTACACGAGGCCTGACTTTAAAATAATTCTCCGGACCAAGACGGGCACGGCTGTGGTGTCAAATCGAGAGGAAAAAGTTTCTTACTAGGTTTAAATGAGGTTCAAAATGGACATGACACTTAAAAACACTTTTTTTTATGAAAAAAGGGTTTTTGGGGCCGGAAAAGTGGCCACAAGCCCTTTGGGCTTGCTCCCATTGGATTCCTTGCATCATTCTATGCGATTTCAAAAAATAATCACCGAATTCGGACATCCGAGCACAAAGTTATGGCCTTTCAAAGTTTAAGGCATATATAAAAATATTTTTACCGGTATTTTTTTAAGGCAAATTTTTTCTATTCTCTCGTTGTCAACGGCAATTTTTCTAAGAGTTTGACACTTTGTTGAGTTGTTCTCTATTCCGTTCAATACTCATTGTTTACCAAAGCTGAATACTGTCTTCAAAACAATTACAAAATGAAATAAATATTAAAAACCTTGGAAACTTGGAGACTTGGAGATTGAGAGACTTGAGAGTGTTGGAGAGAAATTAGAATTAGATAATTGAGAGAATTGAGAAGAAATTGGTGTGACGAAAAATGAAAGGGGGGGTGGTATTTATAGAAAAAAAAAAAAAAAAAAATTGCGCGAACCGGCGATTCAAATTGGAACCGGAACCGACGGTTCCGTTCCGGTTCAAACCGCCCGGTTCCTCAAACCTTAGAACCAGAACCGGAACCGGCCTCCTCCGGTTCCGATTTTTTCGGTTCCAGTGCCGATTTTTCCAGTTCCAGTGCCGGTTTTTCCGGTTCCGGTTCGGGTCCACGGTTCGAACCGGAACCGTGCCAAGTCTACATATAACATGCCAAGTTTATTTTAATTACATACAAATATTTAACTATTAGTAATTATATTTCAAAGTTTATTTTCGGTTCATAACCAAACTTTTGAAATTATCCATGCACTTCGATCTATTCATAATTTTTTTACGGAAAAACATGAAACCTAGAGATTTCACTTGACACCTTAATTTTTTAACAAAAAATTATTGAAACCTCCCTAAAAAAACCTTTCTTTTCTTTTCTTTTTTAATTTTTTTACGGAACAATTACCAAAATATCCCATCTAAAAGGGATGTTTTGGTAATTTCATGCCTTGAGTTTTTTTCTTCTTCTTCTTTGTAATCGAACAGCGTTGCTAGAAAGGGATGCCTTGACGGCATTGTTGCCGTGCCTGGACATCGCTAGTCTCGATGGTGCCTTCGTATGTGTTTTTATGTGGGTATTTCAGTAATTGCTTAAAAAGTGGTTATAAACAATTAAATTTTCGTATATATTTAAAAACAAATCCCTAATGTTTCTAGGAGCTAGTTTTGATTTTTTTTCCCAAAAATAAAAATACAAATCATTTTTAAAAAATTACAATAGTTTAATATTTTTAAAAGAATTTTTTTAATAATTTTGTAAGCTGACATAATTAGGGGTGGACATATTTTTTATATATATACCACCTATGAGTATATCGAATCAAACCTAGAACATTGCCATCCAATCTCTTGAAGACTTTTATATGCTTGAGGAGTTGCTTGATGTCGAGATACGAATGAGAATTGGCGACATAAGCAACTATGAACAATAAAAGCAAATAACGTTTTGTTATGGATTGATTTGAAGATTAGATACCACATTGGTTGGTTCTAGAATCTTCCTCGGTCTACCAATGATAGGCCATCGGTCGACCAATGGTTATCATTGGTCAATCAAATGATGGCATATCAGTATATCACTAATCCACTGATGGTATAAGAAAGTATCATCGATCCATCCAGAGACGTACCCAGCATTTTTTTTGCTAGGGTGGGTTAAAACAAAACTATATATATAAATTTATTGAGCTTCGATACTCTTTAATAAGTTATCTCAAAGCTCAAAAGAATTTCTGTATTTAATCTCTAGAAATAGGCTTTGTCAAGTTGAATGACTTGAACCCCCACCATTACATGGAAGGTAAGGTGTACTACCTATGCTAAGAAAATGATGCGATTTTTTTTATAAAAAAAATGGATAATTACCCAGTGGTCATCAATTTTTTCATACGCTATCTAAATGACCAATATATAGGAAATTCGTTTTTAAATGGTCATTTTTGACAAACAATGTGATGGTAATAGCCTTTCGTAGAAAAAATTACCCTAGTGGCAACCTATTTGGTAAAGCTCTACCCTATTGGCCACCTATTAAAAAAATGAATATCAATTTGTTTTCAAATATATATATATATATATTAATTTTTTACTATTAATTAAATAAATAAAATATAGGTAAGTAATTAATATTCATTTTTTTACTATTAATTTTTTTATTTATTTACTTATATTTTTTATTTAATTAATTAATATTCACCTTTCCTATTAATTTTAATTATTATTCATTTAATTTTTTGAAAGAAAAAAATTAATGTTCATTAAAAAAAAAAAAAAAAAAATCTATTGATTAACTCTATGTACAAAATTAAAATGGGTGGCCACTAGGGTAGTACTTTACCAAATGAATGGCCACTAGGGAAATTTTCTTTACTAATGACCATTCCCGTCACACTATTTGCCAAAAATGATCATTTTGAAATAAAATTTCCATATATAATGGTCATTTTAATAGTGTATGACCAAATTGATAGCCACCGGATAATTATCCCTTTTAAAAACTCAAAAATCACTTTCATTTGTTTCCAAATTGAAGTTGATGAGTTTCATCAAGTGGTAAAACCCTCACACCTGCGTCACGAGATAGCAGATTTGAATCCTCCACCCTCCCCCAAAAATACTCTGAATTAATATTTCCAAAAATAAAACAGAAAAATTGAAGTTGAGATTTTGGATTGTATCCAAAAATTGATTATGGATATTAATTCAGAAACCCTAGCAAAACATTATTATTATTATTTTTAGGTTTTTCGTAATTTGTATACCTAGATTGCGAAAAAAAAAATTTGTACTTAGATTCTATATCAATCATACCCCTTAGTTTCAACAACATATACAATAAAATCAAAAGCAATTAATCAAAACCAAGCAGAAAAGTTTTTGCTCTTCAAATTAACATTTTGATCTTGTCAATAACTTGCAGCGTTTGTTTATTTCATACCTAAAACGTAACCTGAAAATGCAGTACTTTTACACATCTCTGCAGCAATCCTGAAATCATAGAGCTATGACAAGTTGACAACAGATTTGTTTCCATATATTCTTTGAGCAGATGAGTCAACATGCTTCAACTTTCTGTGATTTTAGCTGTATAGCTTTGGAGATTCGCGTTCCGTTGTCTTTCTCAATTATCTGAATCAAAAAATGCAAGCAAGATTCAGTTGGAGATTAATGTTAGCAATAGAAAGTATATTGACATGAAACTGACCATGGGGAGATCGGGAACTTGTCGCCGAGAAGTCAGATGAAGCAGCCAACGGGATAGATATCGAGAGCTGGGTTGTTGAGAATGAAGTCTGGTTGGATCGTTCGTCTTCAAGTCCAGACCAGGAGTCCCTTGTTTAGGCCACTCGTCAAAGAAAGGTCTAAGAGACTGACCCTCCTGTTTAACATGCTCTCCTGATGTGAATTCATTACTGAAAAATGAATGTTGAGGATAATCATTATGCAAAATGGAAGCATCGCCTGATTTTGACTGGTGAAGTGAGGAGACTCGAGATTGCATCAGAGGCCAATTGCTGTCTATTGGCGAGCCCCCCATCTGTAGACCCCTATTGCTTCCTGAAGCTTCAGAAAAGAAACTATGCTCACCAATCTCGGGTTTTAGTCCTTGAAGGTACCTATATGTTAGCATGATAAAAGAGAAACATGTTATGGTCTTGACTATTCTTCTTAAGATGAACAATAGTACCATACGATCAGTTCGTAACTTTAACCAAGTCAAGAGATTGCCTTCAATTATCACAAGGACAACACCAAAATTTATAATAAAGAACAGCAGAAGTAGGAGCTAAACAAATTTTGTGTAGATTCCAAATGAAAATTGTACAAGAAAAAATCTTGCAAGGGTTGAAGGCATAAACACCATGGTCGAGAAATAGATGCAATATGAATTTTCTTGTAAAAGACAGCTAAAAGAATAGTTGAAGAGCCTGTTATAGTCAGCATGACACATATCAAAACAATGAATGCTTGCCATTTTATTTTCTTCTTTTGCTCTTCTCAAAGATTTTTAAGAAAATGTAAAATGGCGAAGCATCATCTCTACCACTTTATAAGAAAATTATAGAATTATAGAGCATCTACTTCTCAAAATATGTAACTACATCATAATATAGCAGCCAAAAATGACTTCATATATAGATTATGTACAAGATTGATCATATAAAACAATAAGTAGTGGAATGTCTCCTATTAGAAAAGAGTGGAATGTTTGGGGCCTCTAGGACCACCCCAAAGTATTCCACCTACATAATCACTTAATCGTCGGAAGTAATTAAACCTTTTAATATAACATTTCTGTGGAAACTAGTAAGTAATATGCTTGTCTTCTGACATGAATATAACAGAAAGCAGCAGAAGAAAAAAAGAAAGACAATAATTGTTTTATTTATAAAAAAAAAAAAAAAAACAGACACACCACACACAAGCAGAGAAAACGGGTTTTGATGGCTATCTTGATGGACATCAGGGCCCAGAAGCCTGACCCTTAAAGAAAGGAAAAAAAGTTCATGCATCTGATATCCATTATCATAAATGGTCCCATCAAACAACAGGACCATAAACAGCTAAGCCTAAAGCTTTCAAAATTCATTTCAAAGAACACAAAAAATCTATCAAGGTAAGTAATCTGACCACAGAGTTAATGCAGGATATATGCTAACACAATAAATAAATAAATAATTCAAATTCATGCAAGTATCCCTTTTGTCTACTGACTTCAGGCAAGCTTTGGACATAAAAATAGAGCAAAAATTGGCCTAGAAGTCTGGTCAGGACAATTCCTAATGGTAGTCAGACTTCTGGGACAAATTTCACAGAGACAACAGAAGGCATAGAAACACAGACCAAAAACGAAAGCCTGTCAGCCAAGAAAAATTATATTGAAACACCAAAGATTTATCATTCATTTTTGATGACACCAGGGGCCAGGGCCCAGAAATTCTGATCTGAGTGAATGGAACACATTACACAGATGACAGAGTCCACAAATTGGCTCCTACCACACAATTCATTGATATGGGCCCAAGAAAAACTATTGAATGCAGCACACAGGTTTATGACAGCCAAAAGTAGCCAGTGCACCCAAAACATTGAAAATCTAGCAACTTGCCATCTTGTACATTTGAAGCAAGACCTAAAGAAATAACCAGAAAATTATTAAGATAGCCATGATGCACCAGAGTATTGTAAGAGCTTAGTAAGTGGAATTCCTTCTCCCTATAATCGAAGCTTCGATTTTCATTCTTTCAGTAGAACAAACTGTCCAAGCAACCATATATATAGTGCAGTCAAAAAATGTTATACCTGTAATCTTTGCCTGGGATTCCATAGGGAATGGAGTCCACGTTATAATGGGATTGGTGGGTTTGAGAACCAGCCCCTTGGGAATTACTAAAGGCGTGTAATGGAAGGCTCTGGAAGCTTCCGGTCCTGCTGCTGCTGCTGCTTCCAGAGACGGTCAGTGATGTCACAGTAGAAGATGACTGTGTCATGGTTTGTTGTGATTCCACAGGCTTTCTTGAACGGTTGCGGCCGCGGTGCATGTGGCGCTCACAGTACTTGGAGTCTGGGTATGCGTCTTTGGAGCACCGCCATTTCTTGCCATCAGTCCTCCGGCATCTTCCTGGCTCCGGATCAAACTTTTTCCCATAATAGGAACAATATCCCACTGCAACAATTTACTCAAAAATGTCATTTGTAACACAATCTTATTACAAACTGTGAAAAAAAATTACTTACTATATGGCTTAAAGCTTTACTTAAACTAAAGTAATGCATAATCAGCACAAGGAGACAGATATAATATATAAATACATCATAATATGAATTTATGATCCTTTAGTACCTACTGTTCAAAATATGATTAAATGAGTTCATCACCAAGTTATTAACAATAATCACATGAATGGATAGAGAAGTAACAAGTAAGGAATTGGAATGAACAATTAAAAAATGAAAAGAAGTAATTATAAAATCTTTAAAAATCCATCAGAAAGACACTGAACACAGCAAAGAAAGTTTCTGATACAACAATTGAAAAAAGAGAATGATAAATATGTTCAGCTTTTGCTCCATACATATATGATTTAGTTCATCAAGTAAGGCATAACCCACCAACCCCAACTGTTATCCAAAGTCTACAATTCCAGAGGCAAAAGGGTGTTCAACTATCTAATTTTTGGAATTAAAATCCAACGGAAACAAAAATAAAATCTATATTATATATACACTTTAAGCTCCAATAAGAGAGAAGAAGATTTCAAAAGTAATTTAAAAACATTTTTTGCACATGAATAATCTCTTTATTCTTCAATACACATTATTATTAACACCAACTCAAGAAACAAAAAGTGAAACAGTTCAAATGCTTTAAAAAGAACCCATCTCAAATGCTTGTCTATGCATATCAACTACCTGAAATATTGAAGATCCCTTTCAACCATTTTTAAGAAAAACCAAAAAAGTTAAAAAAAAAATTGAAAAAATCTTGAAATCAAATCAAACACACAAAGGAAATAGAAAGCTTACTGGTGGGGTGATGAAAGAACCTATGAGAAATGGATTCAAAGCTTTTTTGTATAGGGAGGACAAGATCAGTTGGAACAGGCAAACCAGCCATCATATACTTAAAGATCAGAGCTTGGTGTTCAAGTTCTTGCCATTGTGAAACTGTAAATGGAGACCTCATTCCCATCCCACCACCACCGCCACCTCCACTACCGCTACCAGTATTCATCTCTGCCCAGCACAACCACCGCCCACTAGCACTATCCAAAAGAAAAAGGAAAAAGGAAAAAGAAACACACACACACAAACACAAACACTTTGTATCTGAAGCTAAGCCAAAAAGCATAAGCATGGTTTGGGACATAGATCAGCCTCTGTCTCACTCATATTAAGTATATGCTTTTTACTCTCACTTCTGGTGTTGTGTGTTGGGAAAAGGGGGCAGTGTCTGAAGAGGAACAAGCTCAGGAGTAAAGGCTTAGTTTTGGTCTCATTTTATTGGCTTTAGCTCTGGCTTCTGGCTCTGGCCCTCCATTAATGATATCAAGTAATTCAATTTAAGTGGACAATATCACCAAGAAAATCCATGTCATGTGGGTGTCTAGACTCTAGATGGGATGGGATGGGATAGTTATGTTTAGTTGTTAATGTTACCAAAAGGTTTTGTTGTTGTCATAGTCAAATGTGGTCAACTTCTTCAACCTTGCTTTATTGCTTGTGCAATTACAAAAATACTCCTTTCATCTACTAGTTCAACATTTCTCTCTTTCCTCAACTTTTTTTGTTTTTTTTTACGATTATCTATTAATTCGGAATTAGGTATTTTTTTTTAAAACTATCTATATTGGTAGGATTGGAGCTACTGACCTGAGAGTCATTTGCCCAAATCTCAAGCTCGTCTATCTACCAACTAAGCTATGTCCCTATTACCACTATTAGCTCTCTTTCCTTGACTTAGAAATAACCATGTACAACATTTCTCTCTCAAATATATCAACATTTTGTTAATGGATATGTGTCAACTACGAAAATAGTAAGAATTTATCACAAAAATTCATTTAAAAGCTCGGGGAAAACAGGATTTCGAAAAAAAAAAAAAAAAAGAAGGGCAAATCTTATTATTGTTCTTCAATGGGTGTAAAACTCTTATTTTAATTGTATTATTTTCTTTGTTACATTGCTTGTTTGTTGCAATAGTTGAAATTGTTGAGAAAATAAAAATCAAAAGGCACGATTTGGAGATGAAGTTGCAATATTTAACATTCCAAGTGCTTCTTGAAATTGGAAAAAAAAAAAAAAAAAAAGGGTTATTTCACATTTCGCCCTCTTATTTTGTTAATATAGTGATTGCATCTTCTATTTCTATAGGGTTAAAAACACGAAAACTATTGTACATGACTAAAAATAAATTTCAATATTTTGTATAGGGTTATTTTGCAATTTTCCTGTCCAATAGATTGCTTATTTAAGTTTTATTATTTCATACAATTTCAAGATATTGTAGATGGGATTTAAATTGCAATGCCACCCAACAAAAAATTCAATCCTACTAAAGTAAAAGAAGATTTTAAGAAATGGAATATAATTTATTAAAGTTAGGTAACTCTTTAATATAAAAAAAAACACAAAACAAAACAAAACAACTTTAGAATTACGTTAGAAATAAATAACTTCTAAGTTTAAGTTTGCATTTCTAGCATAAATTTTACACTATTTATAACAACTATAGCACTTTTGTAAGGTTTTGTGGTACCACCTCTTTGCAGTCGGAACTCGGAAGTGCAAATCTAATTGAATTATAACATGTCTACAAATTGACATTAATTACAAAATTATTTTTCTACCTATCTATATTACTAATTCTTGAAAGATCTTGGACTCAAACCACCGACATCACATAAATTACCACACAAAAGCATATATAATCAAAATTTCTTTGTTAACTAATCAACTTGTTTGATCCCTTGACCTTCTGCTGGCCAATTATACTTGTCAATAATTATTATTATTATTTTGATAATATCTATTAATTCGAGACCAGGTATTTTTTTTTTAAAGCTTTCGCCATTGGTAAAATTCGAGCCGCTAACTTAGGAGTCATTTGTCCAAGCCTCAAGCTCATCTATCTACCAGTTGAACTACGCCTCTGTTGGCGTATCAATAATTATTACTAATAAAGTGATATCACATATCTCATATTCTCATGTATATGAATAGAGGTTGCAATTCAATTATATTAACAATACAATTATATTAATTATGATACCATCTAATTATCCATTTGTTACCTCATATTGGGAGGAAAAGTTTAGATACATACATTAGTTTGAACAACAACTCATATCAAGTGATGATTTGTATTTTGACCTAAGAACATTTTTAGTGTTAAAAAAAAATATTTAAAAGAAAATTTGTAAGGGGTATCGATACTCTTACGAATATGATCGATTTCTACATCCAAAATTTAAGTTCACCCATCATTAATTTTTAAAATTTTGAGTATTACTATAAACACCCAATTTAGGGGAGTTTGATACGATCCTGCTAATTTTATTTAGATATTTATTGTAATGTTATTTTTATGTTTTATTTTGTTTTAATGAGTAATTAAATTATTAAGTTAGTGGGTTTACTGCTCATTTAATTATGGGCAGTGGGTTAGTGAGTTTATTGCTCATTTAATTTTGGGTGGTGGATTAGTTAATTGCTTAAGTTTAGGAGAGAGTGAAGAGAGAGTGAGCATTTATATTTTGTATAAATAGCTTCAATTCATTAATGAAAAGTATCTAAAGAATTATTGTCTACATATTTGTGTTGTAATTGGGAGGTTAATGGTTCCTCGAAACACCGATATTTGGGAGGTTAAAGGTTTCCTCGAATTAACCTATTTATCATGTCTTTGATTTTATATTTTTTGTAAGTTTTTCATTACAGATATTTGGGTATGTATCAATTGGTATCAGAGCCAGGCAATGGCAACGGGTCTGGAGCAACGTTTGGAGAAGATCGAGCAGTAGCTACGTTTTATCATGTTTGGTCAGCAACAAATATTACAGAAGATGACATAATTCATTGAGAAGATAAGTGTGCAAGTTGAGGGGTTAAAAGAGTCAACCATCTTTAGGCCTTCTATTGACAAGAAAAATTATGGGGTTGAGACCTATTTTCATGTTGAAAAGGAGGTTGCAGTTGCTACCGTACATTATATTCAACATTCTCAAGTTAATGGGGTTGCAACTACTGCAAATTCTATTCAACTTTCTCAGATCAATGGAGAACACATTGTTGCAGATACTCCTCAGCAGAACAAAATTGCAACTTCTAATGGTTTCTTTTTTATGCCTGTAAAAAGGATGACAAAAGAAATTGGACTAAAGCATTGCAATAAAATGTGTAAAAAATGTTTCTTAATTCTGGCAAATGAAGATGATTTAGAATTCGATCTCGGTGATGATATTGACAAGTTCTTTATTGCAGTAATCCTCTCCACAAGAAACGCACCATTAATTAAACTTGAAATTAATCCCATTTTAAAAATCCTTGAGGACAACGATTGATTTAAGGGGGAAAGAATGATACGATCCTACTAATTTTATTTAGATATTTATTGTAATGTTATTTTTATGTTTATTTTGTTTTAATGAGTAATTAAATTATTAAGTTAGTGGGTTTACTGCTCATTTAATTATAGATGGTGGGTTAGTTAATTGCTTAAGTTTAGGAGAGAGTGAAGAAAGAGTGAGCATTTATATTTTGTATAAATAACTTCAATTCATTAATAAAAAGTATCTAGAGAATTATTGTCTACACATTTGTGTTGTAATTGGGAGGTTATTGGTTCCTTGAAACACCAATATTTGGGAGGTTTAAGGTTTCCTCGAATTAACCTATCTATCATGTCTTTTATTTTATATTTTATGTAAGTTTTTCATTACAGATATTTGGGTCTGTATCGGTGTATTCGATCTAGAATTCGTTGGGGTTTGATGAATTTTGGTGGAATTCACAAATCTCATGTACCTCAGATAAATTTGTCAGATTTCTGTAAATAGTTGGTTGGACTTTGTTTGATTTTTACACAACGTTTAATGGAATTTGATGAATTTGTCTTGAAAAAAAAAATGATATTGCCTCCACCCAAATGTCACACATATACTAGTTTCATACACGTGAAACTAGTATTGTTTTACTAACGCATTAGTTTCATACACATGAAACTAGTGTCATGAAACTAGAGATAAAAAAAATCACCAATCTCCTCCATTTATCTTCTTTCCGTCTTTTTTCTCTTCGATTAACCAACGGATCCATGTTTTTTTTCTCTTTAATGCGCTGACACTAGTTTGCGAATTCAAAAGAAGTTGGTTCTAATCCTGTGAAGAACCTAGACAAGAACAACAACAACAAAACAATATATATATATATATATATATATATATATATATGTATATATATAATTGATTGCTTGTTTGATATAAAAGTGAAGAACCCAGGTAAAAAAAAAAACGATTGTTTGTGTAATATAAAAATGAAGAACCCATATGAAAAAAATGTTTTCGATATAAAAGTGATGATAAGATTTTGTTTGTTAGTTTTGATTGAAGAAGAATTAAAATCAAAAACCGTAATTTTGTAAGGTTTTAGTTTTATGTTTGTTTGTTTTCAATATATTATTATATCCTTGTTAGTAATTTTGTTGATGGATATTTTGTAAAGTAATACTATACAACTCAAATAATTAACCAAAATTTTAACCTAAATGATGTGATAGGTGAGTTGTCATCACCATATACAACATGAGATTATGTGTTTAATGAAAAAAAAAACATTTGCCACATCATTTATGTTGAAATTTGGACTAAATTTTTTAAATGTCTAACATTAATGTATTTTGTAATATATATATATATATATATATAATTTGTAGTATTAATATGTCATAAGATTCTTATAAATTTAGGCTTAAATCATTATAAGATCCATTTGAAAAATTATTTATCAAATTCCTGATAGCTATCAATAATGGGCCTTTTAGTAAAAAGGAAAAATAAATAAATAAATAAATAAAAAAAGCAGAGAAAAATCAAGTAGTTTTGGTAGACCCAAGGGTAATTATAGCAAAACCCCTCAAGAAGCTTGTGATTTGTCTCCCCACCCACCAACTGTCACCCATTTAGCTGACAGCAACCACACTTGATGGGCTGGCTTGAGGTTGGGCCCATCGGGCCCAATACCCCAACCCCACCACCACTTCACAAACCTTCTGCATGTACTTTTTAATCAATTTTTTTTTATAAATAAATATTAAATTAAAAATTGATTTGTTCTCTTAGGTTAATCGGAGAAGTTACCGATTGCTTTGCTGGTATGGCATGTGACATTCGATTTGGGGGTAAAAACGACAATAAGAAAAGTAGGCTCCATAAGCTTCTGCATATTTTGGGGTTTTGTATAGAATACTTTGAATTTGTATAGCAGAACCATTGGGCCTCTCAATATAAATGAATGATTGGATAAGGGAGAAAATAAAAAATAAAAATAGTCGAAAATGGGGATGGGGAAGATTGGGGAGAGGTATCCCTCCCCGTTTCCCCCATTTTCCTTTTTTTTTTTTTTTTTTACTTTGTTTAATTAAAAATTACATATTAAAAAAATGAGCATTATTATTATTATTATTTTTTTAAATGAACACTATGATTATAAGTTATAATATGCAACACTTTTTTTTTTTTTTTTTAAATTCAATACAAATACAAATAAATTTAAAGTTAATAGGGTTTAAATTTGGAAAATGGAGAAAATGAGGTAAATTGGGAAAATAACATTTATTATAAAAATAAAAAAAAAGTATTTGGGGGAAATGAGGATGGGAGGAGGTCCCCCATCCGCATCCCTATTTCAATTTTGGGATGAAATTCAAGCCCATCCCATCCTCATTCCCCATTGGGGGATGTTTTTTTTTTCTTCCTAGAATGGGAATGTGGATTTAGGGATTTGGGGGAAAATGCCCACCTCTAACTGTGAGAGAAGAATACATGGGAGCGAGAGGGAAAAATATAAGGTGCATGGTGCGTCTCTAGGCATTTTTTATTTGTTGTTTTTCGAGAAAAAGAAAACAAAATAGTGTTTTTGGTTTCAGTTTTGAAATATGAAAATGTGTCCGGTAAATTAACTAAAAATATCAACGACAAAAAAAGGTAATATCAAATTTGTATTTTTGTTACATTGAAACCTATTATTATTCAACACAAAATCTAGATCTTATCCGGTGCGATTTATTGCTAATTTTTTTTTTTTTTTTGATAAAATCGGACCGATTTGGAGGGAAAAATCATCACATATTATATGCTGAAAAACCCTCAGACAGAACCATATATATATATAAATGTTCAAGTCAGTGCGCACAAATATAACTTCATCAGTGCGTTGGATGTGGACCATTAGATTTACATACTTTGACTCAAAGTGTATGTACTTGTCAAAATTTCTCCATAATCAGTGGTCCACATGCATTGGTATTGATGTAGTTACATCAGTGTGCATTAATGTGAACAGAATCGTATATATACATATATATGTAAAAATAATAATAATAATAACAAGAGAGGGAAAAGATAAGCGAAAATAGAGGGGCGCGTAGGCCCTAAAACATTAATCTAAATAGGTACGTAGGCCTCAATCGTAGGCAAAGAAACATGAACTAAACTAATTAACCAATCAATCCAAACCAGTGGATACTGAACATCACTATTAGAGATAATCTAGAGAGAGGACTTAAGCTTAACCATTCGACGAGCAACAATATTCTCTAAATCATTCCCTTCTGCCTCAACTTGAGCGGCCCAATTAGCGACAAAACTTAATTTTGCTTGGGCTGTGGAAGCCACATAATCAAAGCGAATCTTAGTTCGAGCTATATGGAGAGGAGTATCCAATCTCACCAAAGGCATGAAAGAGTTGGCAGCAAGATGAAGTTCAGCCCGAGACTTGGAAAGTGGAATAATATTAAATACAAATAATAGTAATATTTTAATATATATATATATATATATATATATATATATATAATTAATAAATTTTAAGAATAAGAATAAGAAGAAGAATAAACCTATAATTTAGAAATAATATTAAACCCATAATTTAGAAATATTATTAATTATAAATAATGGTAACAAATTTAAAACACACACACACACACATATATATATAGTCTCAATCTGGTCAATGTGCATTGATATAACTTTATGAGAATATTGAATGTGAGCCACTCATTATGGAGAAGTTTTGACAAGTGTATACACACTTGAGTCAAATCATGTAAAACTAGTGGTTCACATTCAATATTCTAATGAAGTTATATCAGTGCGCACTGATTTGAAATTATATATATATATATATATATATATATATAATTTTTCTATTGTCAGTTCAAACTGACAAAAGATATATCAGTTTCTTGCCCATGGGCCATTAGATTTAAATACTTTGACTTGGCTGCATGCACTTGTCAAAGCATCTTTTAAATCCAATGGTCCACATGTAAAGAACTGATATATTTTATATCAGTTCAAACTGATAATAGAAAGACTGTATATATATATATATATATATATATATATATAATTAATAAATTGCAAGAAGAACAAGAAGAATTTAGAAATAATGTTAAACCCATGATTTAGAAATAATATTAATTTTATTAAATATAAATAATAGTAATAAATTTTTACAAAATATAATTAATAAATTTTAAGAAAAAAAGTGTGTTCTTTAAAAACAAAATGAAAAACACCAAATTTGTTTTTATTTGTTTTCTTTAATTTTTAAAAATAAAATGAAAAACGATTACTGAACGCGAATTCAAAATTGTTTTCGGAAAACAAAAATAAAAACACTCCAAAAATTGGATTTGGATCCCCCTCATTACCTAAATCAATGGTCTTGATTAATTTTATCTTTTGGTAGAGTAAAGATATAAAAATTAATAGAAATAATCCAAACCATTGATTTGTTTTATTAGATACGTGATAATAAATTATGAAACTAAGGACAATTAAGGTGAGGAAAGGATTTAGATGCACAAAAATCACCTACCGGACGGTTAAATTTTAAATTTTACAAATAATATTAATTTCATTAAATATAAATAATAGTAATTACTTAAAAAAAAATAAAAAAAAATATCATTAATAAATTTTAAGAAAAACAAGGGAAAAAAAGAAAGAAAGAAATAAAAAACAAAACGAAAAACACAGAAAACATGTTTTTCCGAACGCGAATACAAAATTGTATTCGAAAAACAAAAACGAAAACAAAAACAGCGGACATATCTTAAACGAGAGCTTCTTTTGACAATCCAATTTTTTCTTTTTACACTTCTTTTTTAAAAACACTTCATTCTCAAAATTTAAATTTTTAAAAATTCTAAAGACACTTCATTTTATTACAAGATTATCCTTTTTATTTTTTTTTGAATTAAATTATTAAAAAAGGAAATTATCTCTACTAAATCATTAAATTAATTATTACATATTAAATACTCTCTCCTAAATTTTTAATTACCATATTAAACTCTCTCCTCCAATACATATCTCTAATTTCTATCTCCATTTTTTTCAAGCAAGACTAATAGTTAAGAAAAAAAAAACTTACTAATAAACTTGATTTTTAGGAACCATATGTACGTATATATTAAAATAATAATAATAATAATAATAATTAAAAAAAAAAAAACAAGTACCTTGTTGGTTTTTTTTTTTTTATTTTAAAAAAAATCAAAATATGAAAATGATTTTTGTTACTCTTGTAGGTATATAATTGTCTAAAGAACTTTAATTCTTTCATTAGTTTTAGAAATTCTGAGTTTAATGGAATCTAGTTGAAACAATTTAAGTTTTCATATATCTTTTTTTTTTTTTTTGAAAATTGACTTTTTAATATATATATATATATATATATATTTATTTATTTATATTATGTTAGTAAAAAACTAAAATATTCATGAGTTTTTTTTTTTTTTCTTTAACTATTAATCAGAGATTTTGATTGAGAAAGTATAGAAATATGATTTATTTTTTATTTATTTTTTGAAAAATGGAGAGAGATTAATTAGGAGAGAGTGTTTAAAATGGTAATAAAAGATTTAGGAGGGAGAGTTTAATACGTAATATTTAATCTAATGATTTAGGAGAGAGATTTTTTTTTTAATAATTTAATTAATTTGGAATGTCTTAATTTTTTTTTGTCTTGTTTAGTAATTTTAATTTAGGTTAAAATTGTCATTAATAAAAAAAATTAAATTGGAGTGTGAATAGATAATTTGTGATTTGTAAGGAGAAGCTCCCATCTTAAACTTTTGAATAAAAGTGTTTTTCTTTATATATCCAATAATAATAATAATAATAATTGGTTTTTGATTTTAACCCAATCCAAAATCATTCTCCGTTTAGTCGTTCTTTGTCTGTTTTTTATTTATTTATTTTCGTTGTTTTCAAAATACCTGACCATTATGTACCAAAAAAAAAAAAAAAACCTGACCGTTATTTTTTAACGGGCGTCCGTTAACTACAGGGAGTGTCTTTGTAAACCTAATGCCCTAGAGTCGTTTCCCGCCAAAAAAAAAAAAATAATCCGATTAAACCCTAACTTCGAAGAAAAAACTATTTAAAAAAAAAAAAAAAAAAAAACTTTGGGGAAAAATCTGTTCTCAATCGCTCTCTCTAATGGCGCCATCTGCCACACCTATCGATTCTTCGCCTCCTTCAACTTCTTCCTCTGTCGACAACAATCTACAGGTTTGTTCTCTTCGCTTTCTTATCCACAGCCTTTTATTGAGAATTAGAAAATCAGAAAATTTTTCTTTTGATTCATTGCAACTCTGTCTTGATGCCCAATTTTAGTTTAATATTTTTCTATTTCCGGTTTCTTTAGTTTTTTGGGAAGCTCATTGTGTATGTTAGATTGTTAGTTAAATAACAATAATTTGTGATTTTTAGTAAATTTTTGAATTAATATAATAGATTTTCTGGGTTGATTGTCTCTGTTTGATTGCTATGAAAATTAAGAATATATGGCAATCATGATCCATGTGTCGATAGGTTTTCATTTTCAGTCGAAGTTTTGTTTCTTGTGGATGTTATTATGTTATTGTTCTTCTGATTTCATTATATTTTACAATTTCATGCGACTTTTGTTTGTTGAAAGTTTAAAATTCAAAATCTTAGGATTTCTAGTTTTTATCTCTCTACTTTGTTAGTCATCGACAAATGGTCCTTTTTTCTTTTTATTTTTTGCTGCCAAGCAGACCACCAATGTAGTGGTATTTGTTTTTCCTTTTTTACAGCCATTCTTTGTTCTCCACAAAGCATCTTCTGGGAAATCAGAGAGGAAGTCCACAGGATCTGCAAAAACCAGGAGGAGGATTGATTTATCTCCATCATTGCAAATGAATGCCAAGAAATTAGAGGCTAAGCGAGTTGAAGAGTGTGATGATGATTGCTATGTGAACTTGCGTGTTGAAGCTTTTGAGATTGTTTGGTCAAAGATCGAGTCTACCATCAAAGTTCGTCTCTATAGCCGATTTTAGTAGCATTTCCTCATTTTTTCAATAACCAACTGGTGCTCTGTTTTACATGTACTAAATAATAAATATTTTGTGATCTTATTGCAGAATGTTTTGAGGGATGTCAATACCAATGTCTTCAATGAAATTCATAGATGGGTTTGTCAGTCCTTCAATACTATCATGTCGTCTAGAACAATTGCTTTTCATGAAGCAACTCAGGCTTTTCCAATAATAACAGATGCTTCTTCTAAACAATTATTCACTGGGCTTGTTCTCACTAGTAAGTTCTCCAATTGAAAAGCTGCATTAAGGTTTTGAGGAAGTACTTGGTAATCAATTGGATACAGGGGACAAGAGCCTCTTATTGTTCTTGAGGTTCTGTTCTTGTGATTGAATGAAAAAGTCCATGCACTGATGTATAACCAATACCAGAAAAGTAGAGAGATATAGAATTAGGGATTAGGGAAGATAGAAAGAAGAGGAAAAAGCAGGAATCTATTGAAGAAAGGGGAGAAAATTAGAGGATTAACAGAGGGGAAAAAAATATAAAGAGGTTATCAAAACTCAATATAATTCAATAATCAAAGTCTGACTAAAGAATAAAACGTAGGCCCCAATTTATAGGGACCAAAACCACACAAACTAGGAAATAAATTAAGTCCTAAAACAAGTAGGAAACCAAATTTCCATAATAATTAACTTAAGCCATTTGAATCCTCATTCTTTCTGATGGTTAGAAGCAAATTATTTAACCTTTCAATACTATCCTTTGATTTTTGACTGATATTTAAGCTGCAGTTTCTAATTATTGCTACTATTGCTGATGTCAAGTGATCCAATAGCACCCTCCAAGCCGGAAACGAGGAAGTATATAGTGATTGTAGGAGAACATGCATAGTATCTGCACTTTTTTTTTCTTCAGGTTACATACCTGCTTGATATTGTCTAATTGCTATTCAACTTGGAACAACAATTTTGGGCCTTGTGGGACACTCCTTTTATGTTTCATCAGTTATCTGTTAGGCACATCCTTTGTTGTTGCATACACTTGATGAGCATGATAAGATTAGCAAAGACTTTTTCCCCCAGAATGGATTTTTGATTTGAGTAATGAATGGCAGAAAATATGGAGTTTGTTGATGATCTGCTGACATTTGAAGAGCTTGGTCTGCATTTAAGATCTCAAGGATGTCGTGTGGCTAACCTTTCTTCACTAGATTTTACGGCAAAGAGTGGAATTAATGGCTGTTTAAGAAATTTACTGAGACAATTTTTAATGGCTTCTTTGGATGTAAGCTCCGCTGCTGAAATATTCCTTTTAAAATTGAACTTGGGTTTCTACTTGAAGAAGTTTGTAATTTATACTTGTTTATTATGTTGATTTTTGGTAGGCAGTGGATATATCCATCTTAGCGTCTTGGTATAGAGAACAAGGAAACTATGGTAATCCAGTTGTTGTAATCGTTGAGGATATCGAGCGATGTTGTGGTTCAGTGATGTCTGATTTCATCCTTATGTTGAGGTACTTTGAGCATGTTTCCATATACTACCCTCTGTTTATGTTTTGTTTATTTTATTGATTATTTGCCAGAATGTAGGGCTATATTTGGTTACTATCTTTTCCCATTTCTTTGTGTACACAAACTTTGTTTTGATTTCGTAATCCTTTAAAACGCCAAGTTATTTTCATGCTAACTTTTGGTCTTCCCTAGCACTTGAATTACAGATTTTGATGTTTTTTAGATGTTAGACGTTTGAACATGAAATTTTGCTGCATTGCACTTGGGAATATCTTCATTGCATATGTTTAATCTTGGAAAAATGATGTTTTTATTCATTGCAGTCATGTGCATCTATATACAACAATCATATGAAAATATTGAGCATTGTTTAGCGTTTTTGCTAAACTTCACTGATGCTATCTTTCAGATGTTTTTATTCATTGCAGTCATTTGCATCTATACAACAATCATAAGAAAATACATTTTTGGTAAACTGGCACTGATGCTATCTTTCAACGAAGTTGGTTACAGTAGGTTGAGCACTATTTGATTGTGGAAAGCCATAAATCATTTAGGAGCAAATAAGGTGTACCTAAAAAAAAAGGTATACTCAAAGTAATCAAGATGAGGCCTCTTTGTTTGACTTCAACACATTATAATGAGTAATGTAGCTCTGTAAGAAGCAAAATAACCCATCACTAACTTTATTTGTTCTTTTGTAATTTTACTTTGATGTTTTTAGCCACTGATATACAAACTAATTTTATACCTACTTCAACGCTTCAAACAATTTAATACAGTATAATCAGTAAAATTTATGTCTTCCTAAAACATGCAGTTCATGAGAATTAACAATATCTCCATGAACAAAGACGGTTGGCCTATTAATTATCGGTAAGTAAACACGCTGCCAAATCATAATGGTGCTATGTGCTCTTAAGTAGTGTGCTATCTAAGCGAAAAAGCACTCGAATGTGGAAACAGTTTATGAAAGCACATCCTTAACTTAATATTTGCATCTTTCACCATGGATTAATAGTTAATTGATTCATTTTAAAACCTTTTATAGTTCAATACTTTTTCCATTCTTAGAACTAGAAAACCATATGTGAGCTGTATCCTGTCTCATTGCCAAATAGTACCTTCAAAATTCATCAAAGATTTGGAAAATAGTTTTAGCCTTACTCTTGTGTTTCTCATACAGCAATCCTAATCTCTGTAGGCTTTGCAAACTAGTCAAAAACAAATATTAGTCCAATGAGTGTAGAGAAACAACTATTTTCCCAGTCATAACAATTTTGCTGTCTAATCAAATAATCATAATTTCTAGTTATTTTATGCCTTATGTCATAAATTTTATGTACGTTATTATATATCAGATTTTGTTAGTTTACTCACTCTATGAAGTTTTAGCATGTAACTGACTCCTTTATTTCTATTAGTGAATGGGTATTCAAGATTCCTGTCATTTTAATAATGGGAGTAGCAACAACTCTTGATGCCCCAAGAAACATATTGCCTTCTGATGTGCTTCAGCACTTGAACCCTTGTAAGTTCACTTTGGGGACTCCAACTGAGAGAATGGATGCAGTTATTGAAGCTGTTCTTGTGAAGCCATGTTCTGGGTTCAGTGTTAGCCACAAAGTGGCACTTTTTATGAGAAACTACTTTGCAAGACAGGATGGAACTTTGACCTCTTTCATTCGAGCTCTGAAGGTTGGGAACATACATGCATGCATACATATATACATAAATATATACATACATACAAGAACCACATGATTAAATTTCTGCTGATGTTATGTTTTTAAAAACGTATTTTTTAGATCGCATGTGTTCAACATTTCTCCGTGGAACCTCTAAGCTTTATTCTCGGAGGAATTTCTTCTGAAGAGAATGAACAGGTTAGATTTCCTTATCTCAGGTCTATATTTTTAGTAATTTCTTTTTCTGGTTACCTATGAGTCATCAAATTTCCTTCATCCGAGGTCAGCAATGCATTGGTGTCGTTTTCTTCTGCTTTATGCTAAGCCCCTGCACAATAGAGACATGCTCACACCATATAGATTGTTATTTTATTATTGTAGTGACTTAGGTCGTCATAACATTACTTCATTATTTGTTGGAGTTTGTTAACAGAAATGTTTTCTATCTTGTTAGGTAGTTTGAAATAAAAGAGATAAATAGTTGTTACTTATCTCTAGAGTAGGTTCTGTTATCTATTAGTTTGAATTTGCTTAGGCTCCTAGTTTCAAGGTGAGCTGGCTCTCACTACCTTTGTATATATTACTGCATCTGATTTCAGTGCAGAAGTAAGTGAAATAAAAACTAAGTTTCTTTTCATGGTATCAGAGCACTCTCTGAAACCTAATTCCCTCATATGACAAAGTACGGAATGGCCAATCCTGCCTCTTCCGTTACTTCTTCCCCAGAACCATCCTCTTCTACTAATTTCGGAGGTTCTGGTAACAATAATAATCTTCATCATTTGCCCATCACTGGTCACAAACTAAATGGGCAGAATTATCTTCAATGGTCCCAATCCGTAATGATGTTTATATGCGGCAAGGGCAAAGATAATTTCATTACTGGAGCGGCGGAGTCACCCAGGAAGGAGGACTCAGCATACAAGCAGTGGAAGACGGAGAACAGTATGGTAATGTCGTGGTTAATCAATTCTATGAACAACGACATTGGAGAGAACTTCTTACTTTATGAAACAGCCACGGAGATCTGGGAGGCTGCCAAAGAAACATATTCCAGCAATGACAATACCTCAGAATTGTTCGGAATAGAAAGCATCCTACATGACCTACAGCAAAGGGAATTAAATGTTACACAATACTTTAATTCCCTGATGCGACATTGGCAACAATTGGATGTATTTGAAAAACATAAGTGGACTTGCACTACAAAGGAGATCGTGGAACAAAAAAGAGTGTTCAAATTCCTACTTGGCTTGAACAAGAACCTGGATGAAGTCAGAGGAAGAATCCTGGGAACAAAACCTCTTCCTAGGATTCGTGAAGTCTTCTCAGAGGTTCGTAGAGAAGAAAGTAGGAAGAAAGTCATGAAGGGGCCACAAGTCAAGGCAGAAAACATCAATGTAATCAGTGAGAATTCTGCCCTGACAGTTAGAGGCACTCAGTTCCAATCAAGTGACAATCGACCAAGAAAAGGGAGACCTTGGTGCGATCATTGTCGACGACCAGGGCATACCAAGAAATCTGCTGGAAGCTCCATGGAAGACCAGCAAATTGGAAACCACGATTCTCAAATGACAGAGAAAGTCGAGGCAATATGGTGGCTGGAGATGACAGTAGTTCAACCGAATCCAATCTGTTTAGCAAAGAGCAGATGGACCTTCTACAAAAGTTGTTCAACAACACATCTTCAAGCAATGTTATTGGCTCAGGAACTTTAGCCCAAAAAGGTACTTTTCTGAATGCCCATACTGTGAAAAAGGAGAATAATTCATGGATAGTGGACTCAGGTGCCACAGATCACATGACAGGAAATGCTAAATTATTTGACCACTATGAGTTGTGTTCTAGTAATCTTAATGTAAGGGTTGCAGATGGATCTCTTTCAAAAGTAGCAGGGATTGGTTTGGTGACTATCTCTGATACTATTACCTTACATTCGGTTCTTTTGGTCCCTAATCTAGACTGTAATTTATTGTCTATCAGTAAACTCACACAGGACTTGAAATGTGTTACTACATTTTCCCCTGATTATTGTGTTTTTTAGGACTTAGATTCGGGGAGGATGATTGGCAGTGCAAAATTAATTTATGGGCTATATATTCTCCAAGTTGAAGGTTTTCGGGATACACTACCTCAAACTAGTGGGTACGTGTCACTTAGGAATCAGTCTAGTAGTCCAGTTAAGTTGAATAATCAGTGTACTATAATGTTGTGGCACTATCGTTTAGGTCACCCCAACTTATGTACCTTGGCAAAATGTTTCCAGAATTATTCCATAATAAAAATCCTAGTCAGTTTCATTGTGAAATTTGTCAGTATTCCAAACATACACGTCAAAATTTTCCACAACATGCATATAAATTGTCTCATCCATTCCATCTAATCCATAGCGATGTTTGGGGGCCATCTAGGGTGAATAATATCACAGGTGCTAGATGGTTTGGATCATTTATCGATGATCATACTAGAATAACCTGGATATATCTAATGAGGGAGAAATCTGAGGTTGGACAAATTTTCCAAAATTTTAATAGAATGATTAAGAACCAATTTCAGACTAAGATTCAAGTCCTTAGAACTGATAATGGTAAAGAATACTTTAATTCAATTCTGGGAAATTATTTATTAGAAGAAGGAATTGTCTATCAAAGCACTTGTGTTGACACCTCTTAACAGAATGGAGTGTCTGAGAGGAAAAATAGGCACTTATTAGAGGTTGCTAGGTCTTTACTGTTAGCCATGAATGTACCTACACATTTTTGGGGAGAGGCTGTCCTCACAGTTGCTTATCTCATAAATAGACAACCATCTAGAGTTCTGAATTTCCGGACCCCTCATCAAATGTTAATTCAGGCTTATCCTCATAATCAGCTTATCTCTAAAATTCCACCTAGAGTCTTTGGATGCACGGTTTTTGTTCACGTACACTCTCAAAACCGTAGCAAATTTGACCCAAGATCAGTCAAATGTTTTTTTATAGGATATTCCCCTACACAAAAAGGCTACAAATGCTACTGTCCTACACAGAGAAAAACCTATGTGTCTATGGATGTTACGTTTCTGGAAACACAGCCTTGGTATCATAAAACTGAAATTCAGGGGGGATATGATGAGAGAGCAGAATTTCAGTTTTTGAGTCCCAATAGGAGTGAGTCACTTAGTAGGGATGAGAGAGCAGAATTCCAGTTTTTGAGTCCCAATAGGAGTGAGTCTCTTGGGTTTGGTCAAAGTGATAAGGAGTCTGAAATTCAAATTCCTAATCATCCTAATCATTATCCTCATTCAAATCAAATTCCTCCAATTCAAATTCAGTCTTATCCTAATCCAGAGTCTGTTTTTCCAGATAAAATTCAAACTAGGAAAGAGTCAAATACTAATCCTTCTACTAGTATTTATCCTTTTCTAGAACCTGATCCTGAAATTCAAATTCCAGTTCAAATTCAAACTAAAGAAAATTCTAATAGGAGTCAAATACCTGATTTGTCCACTCAACAAAGTCCTGATCAAAAGTCTAAATATCCAGCTAGTGTCACACAGTTTGATAGAAACCCTACAACTATTGTGTATTCCCGAAAAAAGGCAACTCAAAGAAATATTGTGTCCCAAAATAATATTCAGCAAGGCCAGGATTCTAAACTTGATCCACCAGTCCAAAACACTAACATAGATGCAGAAACTTTGATTGAGAATATTGCAGATATGGAGTCCACTTCTCAACCAGAATCAAGTGATCTAAGTCAGCCGATTGCTCTAAGGAAAGGGACTAGAGAATGCAGAAACCGACCCCTGTACCCTCTAAGCAATTATATTTCTTATGACAAACTATCTCCTGGCTTCCGCAAATTTGCCCTAAGTCTCTCTAAAATTGAAATTCCTAGCAGCATCCATGAAGCTCTTTCTATACTTGAGTGGAAGGCTGCTGTGTGGGAGGAGTTGAGAGCACTGGAGAAGAATGGAACATGGGAGATGACTGATCTGCCTAAAGGGAAAAAGTTAGTCGGTTGCAAATGGGTATTCACTGTGAAATACAATTCAGATGGGAGCGTGGAACGGTTTAAAGCTAGATTAGTGGCCAAGGGGTTCACTCAGTCGTATGGGATTGACTACCAGGAAACATTCGCACCGGTAGCTAAACTAAATACAATTCGGGTGCTACTATCATTGGCTGTTAATTTAGACTGGGAGTTACACCAACTGGATGTGAAGAACGCGTTCCTTAATGGGAACTTGGAAGAGGAGGTATATGGAGGTTCCACCTGGTCTCAAGTCTGAAATCAACACTAGAAAGGTATGTAAGCTCAGAAAGTCCCTATATGGACTCAAACCAACAATCCCCACGGGCTTGGTTTGAGAGGTTCACTAAGGCTGTCAAGAGATATCAATATCAGCAGTGTCAAGCCGACCATACTTTATTTGTCAAGCATGCGTTAGGAGGTAAAATCACTATCCTAATAGTGTATGTGGATGATATAATCATCACAGGGAATCATGATGAAGAAATTCAGAGACTGAAGTGTTGTTTAGCCAAAGAATTTGAGATAAAGGACCTGGGCAGTCTCAAGTACTTCCTAGGTATGGAAGTGGCAAGATCAGAGGCTGGAATTACCATTACACAACGGAAATATATTCTGGACCTGTTGAAAGATACTGGAATGATAGATTGTAGACCAGCAGATACACCTATGGATCCTACCAGCAAGTTTGAAGCTGCCAAGGACAGTCCACTAGTGGAAAAAGGAAGATATCAGCGGCTAGTAGGGAAACTTATCTATCTCTCCCATACTAGACCTGATATTGGGTTTCCAGTGAGCTATGTCAGCCAATTTATGAACTGTCCAAATGAAGAACACATGAGTACAGTACATCGTATGCTGAGGTACTTGAAGATGACAGCTGGTAATGGTTTATTTTTTAAGAAAAATACATGCAGGGGAATAAGAGTTTTTTCGGATGTTGACTGGGCAGGGTCTGTGAGTGACAGAAGATCCACATCTGGGTATTGCTCTTATGTTTGGGGAAATCTGGTCACCTGGAGAAGCAAGAAACAATCTGTAGTTTCTCGTAGTAGTGTGGAAGCAGAATTCAGGGCAATGGCCCATGGAATTTGTGAGGGAATATGGTTGAAGAGGCTATTGACTGAACTTAGAGTACCAATGGAAGCAGCTATTGAGCTAAGATGTGACAACCAAGCTGCTATAAGTATTGCTAAGAATCCTGTTCATCATGACAGGACCAAACATGTCGAAATCGATCGACATTTTATTAAGGAGAAAGTGGAAGGAAGAATTATCAAGCTGGAGTATACTCCCACTACAGTTCAAACAGCAGACATACTAACCAAAGCTCTACCTAGAGTTAGGTTTGAAGAACTGAGATCCAAGCTAGGCATGTTAAACATTTACAGCCCAGCTTGAGGGGGGGGTGTTGGAGTTTGTTAACAGAAATGTTTTCTATCTTGTTAGGTAGTTTGAAATAAAAGAGATAAATAGTTGTTACTTATCTCTAGAGTAGGTTCTGTTATCTATTAGTTTGAATTTGCTTAGGCTCCTAGTTTCAAGGTGAGCTGGCTCTCACTACCTTTGTATATATTACTGCATCTGATTTCAGTGCAGAAGTAAGTGAAATAAAAACTAAGTTTCTTTTCATTATTCATGCCTTGTAAAATACTAAAATCATTTAGTTCCTATGATTTTTGTTCTTTCTAAGGAAGGATAGAAGTTTTGTTTTTGATTATCCTAAGCATGCTGAGTTTGCTAATTAGTTAATCTTCTTGTCCTTACCATTTACAATATCAGATATTAGTGGCATAAAGTTTAAGCTGAATAACTCTAAACTATTTTTTAACTGATTCCATTTCTACTCTTTTCGTTATTATCACACATACATCCTATTTAATGTCAGTTAGTATCATAAGCTTCACTTTTTTTCGTTATTATCACACATACATCCTATTTAATGTCAGTTAGTATCATAAGCTTCACTTCTTGTTTTTTCTCTCCAATATATGTTCTACTGTTGAAGGTGTTACAAGATGGATTATTGCTGCAAATGGTGTTGAAGCATGCTTTTGACTTACCATCTTTTGTAAGGTACTTCCAATAGATAACACTTTCACTATATTTCATTTACTCTAGTTTACCAAAGCATGCTGAGGGAGAAAGTTAATATGCTGACTTGGGTGGCGAAATTTGTTGATTAGGAATACAACAGGGGAACACAATGGTGAAATTTTTACTCATGGTTTGTCGGAAATGAAGAAATTACTGAAACACTGGGGCATTGTGGTTTTGGTGAGGCCTGAATCTTTTCTTTGTGTAAATTCTATTAGAAATGATGAGTACATTGATGTAAATGGCATAATTTTTCTTGTCACTTGCAACTTGCAAGTTCAAATACTTTTATTATGATTGTTTTTGGGTGGTACTGGTGGCTTTGCTTTTGTGTACAACAAAGCTAATCTGTATCTGGTTAGTATACACTACATGGCTTTTTCATGTTACTAATGCAGACCTTTATGAGATTGCCAGGCTTCTTTCTATCTCTGCTATTCTATCTGTACCCATTTTACTGATCTTTGGTGTGTTTATAGTCCTGTTGTGAAAACATGAGCTACTTTCTTAGATAATTATGAAGAAATTTAAGTATCATGAGACTCACCTTTTGTGTAAACATGAAATATGATTGGTTTTTTCACTTGCTCCAGCTATGTCCCTTATTATTTTTTTCCACCCAGAGCCGTTTCTGATCAGATCAGGATATGTGTACAATTTAATTATTGCTTTCTGATAAATACAACAGAGTTACTTCTTTTTTCTTTCTGAATTAATTTTTTTTAATTCAATATTGGAATGCATGGTAATTGAACCGTGCTATCATCTTTAAACCGTACATCAAGAAAGAAGCATCATTGCTACATTAATTTGAACGGATAAAGCCTTTGTCCCTTTCCCTTATGTTTATACCAAAAATTTGTATCAAAATGCTTTAAGTGTGTTAGGTTGTATGCATCAGTGCTCACTAAGTACTAAATATGTTGGCTAAAATTCATTTATTTGGGTGTCTTTTGGGAATTAAATAATCAAAACTGCATGCATTTGGGGACTTGAAGTAATTACTTCTTCTGAACGCATGAAATTTCTTGCTTTTATTTAATAGTTTTGGTTCCCTTCATTGTTGAATGATTCTAACTGCGAACTAGGTTGATCACATATTATTGAACTAATCTTTCTGTTCTTGGCACATAATTCTTTGCAGTGCCTTTATGAAGCTGGAAAGTATGATAAAATTCGACTGTTAGACTTGTTATGTGAGGCACTTGATCCAGAATTGCACAACTTTAGGACTTCTGATACTCACACAAAAATAGAGGAAGACCCTTGTCCATTTTCTTCTAATTATCGCTGCCATCAACAATATCCTGTATTTAGAAAGGGTGGTTTTATCGGTTGGGCATTACGCAAGGTGAGGTAAGTAATATTAGTTCTCAATCCAAAATGGCTAAAATATATCAAGAAGTAAAATGATACTTTCCTCACCCTAATGCATGTTCTTTTAATTATTTGTCTATGCTGAATTACGTCACTCTATGATCTTCATTTTTCATTCTTACTTTGTTCAAATTATACCCATGTTTTTCCAGAGTATTGTAATTTGTTCCCTGGACTTTTCATTGATGAAAGTCCATCAATTTTGAACGGAAAGATAGCCATACCTCAAGGTAACTTTGGGAACATCACACAGTAGCAATTGACAGCCAATTCAATCACAAGGGGGCAGCGTGTAATTTACTGTCTAGTTTATTTAGTTCTTAGCATTGTGAAATAAGATTTGGCAAGATCAGAGACAGAATTAAAATAATGCTTAGCAATAATCTTGTCTTAACGTTGGTGGGGGCCTTGGTTTTGAGCTTGGGTTCGCTAAGCGGGGTTCGGGGGATTTTTGTTATAAAAAAAAAAAAATCCTATCCTAACGGGATTGTTAGGATACTTTTTATGTGTAGACATACATGCTCAAGACTTATTTGATAACTGTCCCAAAGTTGGCTTTGGGGTTTATTGATACTGACATCTACTGAGGAGTTTAAAGATTTATGATAGTCATTTTTCCCCATGTGAATGTACATGCTCAAACTAGTTGTTATAGGCTTGCAAGTTAGAACCTTACCGATTAGTACTTGTTTTGTTTTATTTTTTGTAATTGATTACTTGGTTATTATTTTTGCTTTATGTCACTGGCGTGCTGAAGTTTTAATTTAATCAGGGATCTTCCAATAGTGCAGCTGTGTAAGTTGCTCCAGAGATGGGAAGAGCTTACTGTAGATGTCATTAAGGTATAATTACAGTTTGGGGAAAGTGTCGATGGTTTGGATATCTGCTTACAACATTGATCCTTCTTTTTTCTTTAGTGTCATTTTAATTTGTTCTTTTTCCTTTTAATACTTCAACAGTTGAGCCTGCAGTAAACATTTAAGCTCTAGATTGTGCTTCCTTATGTAGTAAAAAGTATTCTGTATAATAGATATTATTTGGAGGCTTTGGTCCACCTAACTTTCTTTCCATACCTTATTGTGTTATGTCTATATTACTGCAATTGTCTGTAGAAAAGTTGATGAGCTTAGCTTGCCTTCTGAGCTTTGCCATAACAAGTTGCTTTGTATACTGTTTCAAACAAATTTAAGCTTAATTGAAGCCAATTTAGCATTTTATCTTTTTAAGCTGAAATTGGTTTGAAACATATAGTTGAAATCTGTATATTAGATATTAACATTCCACCCTAACTAGTAGTAAGTTTTGCTCTAATTTTGAAAACACATCTCAATCAAATTGCAGTTGGTTAGATCGGTTATATGATCAATCTTAGTTTACGACTAATTTGTGTTGAAATAAGCCTTGTTATGCAATTATTTTGTATTTAGTGATGTATCTTTCTATTGAATGGAACATTCCCAAAAAATGTTCTTCAGAATTTTTTTTTTCCTAAATTTTTTGTGTTTCTGTAACTATGTTCTGTTGTGATTCAAGGGATCATAAGTAACACAATCAGTTTTTACTGTATAGGATATGGTCCATCATTTAGTAATTTAATTGGACATTTGCTATTGTTATCCCAAAAGTTTTTCTATACCTAGATTTTACAATTATTTTGTTTCTCAAGAGTCTTAAGCACTTTTAAGGATCTCGATTTTATGGTTAATAATATCAGAATTGAGAATTAAGATTTGATGTGCTTGAATGGCTGTCATGAGGATTAAACTATATTAGAAGGTTTGTACTACTACCATATTTAAGGATAAAAAATCTTTACAGATAATACAATTATTTGTTTTATTTTATTTTATTTTATTTTATTTTTAATATAATAAATATAATCCAAACACTCCTTCACTCTGGTGTGAGCAGGTTTAGCAACATAAATGCTTAAACAGAAGTAAAGTTTTTATCCTTATGTTATCTGATCAATCATATATTTCGTTTTCTGTAATCCTTTATCACTAGTAATATGCTTCAATTTTTTTTTTCTTTCATGTAGGCCGGTAGGTTTTTGTTCTTATGTGATTTGATCAATCATATATCTTCTTTTCTAACTTCTTTGTCACATGTAATATGCGTAAATATTGTTTTTTGTAGGCCTCTGGCTTGAAAACTAGGTTACAACTTACAAGTATATGATTTAAAGCTTTATAGTGTTCAAACTAATGATAATTGATTTTATTCTTGCCAAAGATCCATGAAAAACTGAAGGAGTTGAGGCCTGTCTTAAAATCTGAGAATGACAAGAGTTCGAAAGAAGATATGACTAACATATCCAAGTGAGTTTCTTTAGTTATCTTTTAATTCTTTATCGCTATTGTAAATCTAAATGCCTGATATAAGTACTCCAGAGCCCTTGTCAGGTGTGAAGTCTTAAGTTTCCCTAATGAACTTTCCTGATGTATTTCTTATGCTCCAATATTTTTATTTTTGATTCCCTTTTATTCTTGCAGCTTTCCCTGAATTTGACAATAATTTTGTATCTTCTCTTTTCAGAGAGGAAGATTTTATGATTAAAATCCCAAATTTATTGCATAGCTCATGTTTTTAAACCCTTGCCGTATTGTGTTATTTTTATCGGAGACTTCTCATTTTCACTGTAATATGATGTGAACATTTTGATTTTGGCTTCATTTTCATTACTTCATATGACAGGAGACAAGCTTCTCGGAGTCAGTTATATATGGAGGACACCAAAGCCGTTTATGAGAAAGCTACTATATTAATGGAGTGCATGGTTAGGTAGGGGCATTCAATCTGTGTATCTTAATTAAAGCATTTTTGGCTTTACATTTTTCATGTTTCTATTGGTTTATACATAGTGGCATGGCATTTGTTTTGGTGTATACATATGTACATGGTCCAGTTAAATGAGAGCCACACATATCGACTTGCAAAAGCTTTTAAGCACCTTGACTGTTTCATAATTTGCTAGAATATGCAACCTACAATGAGCTTTTAGCTGGCAAAACATATTTAGCAATAATTTCTCTTTATACAAGTAAAGATTCTTTTATCAAATAATTTTTCATAATTTACATCAAGTTGTTCATTACAAATGTTAATTTTGATAGAAATATGTCTGGTATGAACTCTGTAACAGTTTAGTCTCCCATGTTGTGGTTCATATTGATTCTGTTGATCATCCGCCAAACCCTGTCTGTTACCAATGTCACTATTAGTTTCTCTAATTTTTCTTTTCTGCCCTCACCTCAATGGACATCCCAATTCCCAAGAGAGCTTTTCTGCCCACGAGGAGCAGTTGTAGTTGACAGCTGAAAGAACAAACTTGTTTCTTATTTCCTATATGTAATATGTTATTGTTTTCCATATGCAGTCCAAATGAAGCAGAAATTTTATAATAGATGTGTTTTCACACCATTAAATCCTTGTCTTGGCATACTATTATGTATATTTGGATTGTCTACTCTCAACAGCACAAACATAAGAAACTGGCAGGGATATAGCCAAAGAACAAAGGATTCTCTCTTTGTCTACATGATTGTAATTTTGGCGACTTGGCCAAAATTAGGTTTTGTTCATATAATTTCTGGTCATGCAAAGCTTGAATGATCAGATTATCATTAGTTTAGAGTTAAATAAGTTCTTACTTCAAAGTATTATAGTTTAGGAATTATGATTAACATCAACAGTCTTCATCCCCTCAAGAGAAGGGAAAAGAATGCCATGTCCTCCACATGAAGAGAAGAAAGGAGGCTGTTGCCACCTTTCCACTAGACAGAGGTCCTTTAAGAGAAGGGAGAATGTCAAGACCTCTTCCATCTGCCATGGAGTTGGTGGCCTCTCTTTTCTTGGTTGATGTTATTTTTACTTTCAAATTTCAATTAATTGTTATATGATATTAAGTTTATTTTTAATTTAGGTTAAATTTGCAATAACTATTTTTATCATGTAATTAAGCATTTCTTTAAAGATATATACATATCAATAGTAGGTATTCAGTTCATTATGCTAGTGACCTATTCAATCAAGGTCCACATATCTTATTAACTGATGGGTGTTAACACTGGGGATGCTCATGAAGAAGTTCCAGACTAGAGTCACGTATAATTAACCCAAATGATGGGGAATGTATATGAAATTTTCCCTTGTTCTTGTTCTTCTTACTTCTCAAATAGTCAAATCTCAACTTGTTTACAAACATTGTTCACGTTATTAAGGTTATTGTTCTCTATTCCAGATTTTTTTACTTTAGACCACCAACTTCGATCTTAGAAATTGTCAAATTGTGCAATTGTTGGTATGTTGAAGTGCAGTGTGAAAAGTGAAAACATTAAAACTCCTCTGACCAACTATTATCTTCGTAGTATACTGTTCAGTTATTGGTAATTATTCTGATTTGTCGTCCTTTATTTGTTAAACAGGGATTATATGCAGCCGATTGAGAGCATACCTCTGCATGAGGTTTTCTGCTTCAAGAATGTTGAAAAACTTCAATCGGTAAGCATCCTAGGATAACTACTATCAGGGGTGCACTTACACAAGCTCCCATGTTTTCTGTCAAGAAAAATTAAATTACTGCTTAATATAACTGAAAATAACACGAGGTGTGTCTAATACAACCTAGAGGAGGTGAATGGGTTGTTAATTGATTACTTACCAATTTTTCCGATTAGTCAATATTTATTATAATTAACACAAATAAACAAATAACAAAAATCAAATGTAAAGTGTGAAATTAAATGGATGCTTGATTTTTGTGTGGGAAACCTTCAATAAGGAAAAACTCATTGGACTAGCCACGCTAGCCACTTAGTCACTGAACTCCACTACTTGAATAATTGTTTACAACCTAAGTTGACCACCACGTCACACTCCAAGATTCGTAACACAATCTATTATACCCACAAGCCTTTAATAGTGAGCCTTGACAAATGTTTGCCAACCAACTCTTGGTTGCAAGACTTCACTTGCTTGTGCAACTACCATATGTAGCCACAAGACTTTGATTCATTTAAGAGAATTAAAGTTTAAATGAATATGTAACAATATTCTAAATGCAACAATGTGTAAGACCACACACAAAATGCTTAACTAGGAATTTAAAGATACAATCAATAAATCCTAGTTATCAATGTCTAAATGTAGAAACATTAAGACTTAGGGCCTGTTTGTTTTTGAGGTCTGAAGTTTGAAGGGGTTTGAAATACCCTTTCAAGTTTTTTTTTTTTTTTTTTGGTTCATATGATGTCTGGAAAATCATGGAAAAGCGTCTGAAATCAAAAAGTCAGGAATCCTGGCTGAAGTTTGAAGTTGGTTGGGTCTGAAATTATTTTAAAATTTCATACCCAAATTACTCTATCACAAATCACATAATTCCCATTATACTACCCACATATAAATCTAAGTTCAGCAAATCTAATTTCAGCCAATCCAATTCACACAAAATCGTCACCACCGTCAACCACTGTGAAAAATGGAAACCCAAACCCAAACCCAAACAAAATCATCACCACCGTCAACCACCATCAACACCGGACCCAAACCCAAATAAAATCAAACCCAGCCACCACCACCACCACACCCAAACCTAGAACCGGACCGCCATCATCACCACTGGACCCAGACCCAAACCCATCCACCTCTGCCGCCATTCCCAAACCTAGTTGATGAGTAGATGAGGATGAGAGAATAAAATGAATAGATGTTGATGAGTGGTGGCTGGCGTTTGTGAAGATAAGGATGAGAATGAGAAAGTGATAGGATGAGAAAGTGATAGTGTGAGGGTTTTATTTATTATTATTATTATTTTAATTACTTTATATATATTTTATAAATATTTGATGAAAATGGGGCTTAAATGACATACGTTTTTTTTTAATAATTAATCTCTTTAAGCATTCAATTTTATTAAATTTAAAAAATATATATTTTATTGGAATACCGTAAAAAAATAAATTACACTATCAATTTAAAGTTAATTATCAGTAATAGTGTAATATATATGACCATCAAGTGTGTAGGGGTAAAAATGTCAAATTACAGATTTTCAGATATTGTGTTTTGAAAAAACAAACAACTTAACTTTTCCATTCAGATTTCAGATACAAAAAAAACAAACATGTTGTCTAGACTTCAGATTTTAGACCTATTCATATTTCAGAACCATTCATACCTGTTCAGATTTCTACATGCCCATACATGTGGATTCAATTAGATGTGTAGAGAATTCTAACAACCTAATTATCAATCAAACAACCATGAATATTCAAGAGAGCTTAATTAGATTAATAAACATAAATCTATCAATCTAGTTATCAAACAATCTCACAAGAATATTCAAGGCTTAGCTATTTAGGTAAAACCAACCTAATCATATAAGCTATCACAAATAATCCCAAACATGTCATAACTTCACTAAATATGCAATAAAGATTTGCTAATCTAAGCAATCAAAGACATGTCTTGATGAAATAGAACAATAAATGAAGATGAGATGTTTGTTCTACTTACCAAGTGACTTAATAATGAAGACCCATGAGTAAGGAACACATTAGATGCACATGGGAAGGGACGGAGAGTGAATCAATGGAAGCTTGGAAGCTTTCTCTCTCTAGAAACCTTGCCTCTCTCTCTCTTGGAAGAGTAATTTCGTGTTCTAGGGTTCTTGAGACATAGAAGGGAGAAGATGGGGTTTAAATAGGTGCCCTAAGTGGAACTACGACATTTTGGAAAAGATACAAAAATCAGGGCAATTTCATTGTTCCATCGCTGTTCAGGAATAGCGAAACTTGTCTCGCGAAAAACACTGATTAGGATTTTGCTGTTCCTATCGCTGTTCATGAATAGCGAGGTGTCGTTGTTCCATCGCTGTTTAGGAATAGCGAAACTTGTCTTGCGAAAAACACTGATAAAGATTTCGTGGGACAGGTACAGCACAGCAGCTTGATTTTCAAGCGGCTCAAAACATGACTAAACGACATCGAAACTTATCATATAATATACGGTTGGAAAGGTATGGATGTCTACTTTCTACTCTTTTTTACAAAACAAGATTTGGATGTCTGTAAAAAGAGATATGGTCGTTTGAGTGACCAAAGGTCAGATTTGGACAACCACAATATTACCCAAACTCATGGTAAAAGACCTGTGACCTAAGACCAATCCAAGAGAAGAATGAGACCTTCTCAAGTGGTCAATCATCGTGCTAAGACAAGCACACCATCATGCATGCACGGATGTTTCCGATCAATCATCGGGAAACAAATTACATCACACAAAACCACACTTAAGTCAAAGAATGAAGTGCAAGTGTGAGTTGAGATATAAATGCATACAATCAAGGAAACTCAAATGCAAGATTAATGGAAATGCATGTAAATGTATGTGTGCAACTATTCTCTTCAAGAATCAAGTCAAGTGATTTACCTTTCGCTCTTGCTCTTGAAGTCACGGAGATGTTTGGAAGCTTGCCATCGAGAACCTAAGCTATCCATTACAAAATCATCCCCAATATGGTTTGTTATGAAATAAGCCAATCGTAAAATAGAGGTCTTTACAATAACTATCAAATAATTCCTGCATATATTGGGGTGCATTAATTAATGAAATGGCTAAGGATTCAATCAGGCATTTTGATCATTGGTTAGGTTAGGTCAATATAATCTTATTATCATACTATGTCATGTAGTTGATAGTTATCGAACTGATCGGATTTGTTAGAATGCTAAAACACTTTTGTTTTGACCCTTACCGCGAAGCTTAAGTTGTTGGGATTAACGACTAATGCATTTTAGTCAAGTAAAGTACCTGGGTTTGAATTTCCTCTTGCGATTGTGTTTGTATTTGTTTTGCATCTAAACATACGTTAGTGTTTGGACTATGGTAATGTGACAAACCTGATAGTCTTACATGTGAGGAGGTGTGTGAGAGTGATATTATTTTTAAGACCCTTACCCACAAGCTTAAACATTTAGGTATAGTAAGTTGACTTTATTATTATTATTATTATTATTTGTAATTTATTAGAAACAAATTTGTAAACAGAAAGGGTGGACTAAAAATTCACAGGAAAAAAAAAAAAAAAAAACTCTACAAAAACCCCAAAAACACAAAAACACAAAAACAGTAATTTCAAAGGCTGATTTTAGTTGAGATACAAAACCTCTGAAACTTTCTGATAATTGAATGTGTAGTTTAAATTGTCTGAATTACTATAGTTAGGAAGTGCGGATTTGAGAGTTTTAACCTTAGTATTTTGATGTACAAAATTAACTACCGGGTTTTATTTGGTAGAACCAGGTATAACTTTTTTTTAATGAAAAAGACACTTGAATGATTACATACTCTGAATTCTATCTGAAAAATAGTCAAACAAGTTTTTAGCAATTTTGCATAGAGCGGCTTTGGATTTGACTTGGTCTAAGGCTAGGTTTGTTTCATTCTTTTAGATTTGCAATCCAAGTTAGGCCTGATAGTCAAGCTCAGTCAATGGGTTAGGGAAGCTCATAGTGCAGAAGGTTATGACATTTGATATTATGAAGGTTAATTAGTTCATAAATTATAAGGTTGGCAGGCCAAACAGAGGGAGGGAAAAACTCTAATCAGGATTTAAATTCAAATTGATGGTGAGAATTTACTGGACCCCAGCTCAACAAGGTAATTGATGCCTCTGTGTTTTATCAAGAATCCAGACAACCTGGTGTAAAAACTTTTGCAAAGTTTAGCCTGTTTCCCTTTTGTGGGGATAAGTGAACAAAAAAATAGTGTGATAAACCATGTGATGACTGGAATATGGACATAAAGGATCTGCATATTAAAAATTTGAAATGGCCTGGAGGTCAACTTCCTCCTGTCTTTAGAGCTGGTGATGATAGTTAATATCACCATTCCCAAAATTCACCTAATGACTTTTGTAAAAGTTTTAATTTTAATATATAATTTTAGGATTTAGCTACTATACAAGATCTTTATAGTTACTATGGTAGTTATGAGAGAGTTACAATAATGGCCGTTATATTTGACAAACATAAATCAATATTCATATTGGTTTTATTTTGCCATGGAAGTTAAGGTTTTGCTTTAATTTATTTTTTATTTTTCTTGAAAATTTAGAGCACCCCTCCTTTCTCTATGTAAGTACATAAAATGTCTCTGCTTTCTAAGAATAAACTGAATAGGTAATTTCCTAATGCCAAGGTTTCCTATTTTTTCGTGTCTCCTTTTTGCAGTGAAGTGTAGCTTGCCTGCCACTTTTGATGCTATTGAGATTTGAATTTTCTGAGTCTTGCAATTTGTAATTTATAAATTCTCAATATTTTTAGGCTTTAATTGGAGACCCAAGAAGAAGGATTCAAGTTGATCTTCTGGAATCGCACATAATCCTCCGTTGTAGGTGCTGCAGCGGGAGTGGCAATACCCTATTGCCAACGATGCACGACACATCCATTATGTAAGCATTTCCTGACTTTTCTGACATAAAAGAATTGTGGAGGATTGTTTCAAATAGTGGCATATGATTCATCTAGGATGATTTTAGCAGTGGTCTGAAACATTTTTGTACTTGTAGAGGGTTAATATGATAGTAGGGATTTGACCAGATTTCTGATTCAAGAACTTATAAATAGTACGAATTTTCTTTAGCTCCCCTTTCACAATTCCTCCGCCACCACCCTCCTTCCTCCTCATGTCAGACTCTTTTTTATTCATGCAATTCATTGTTCTAATAATAAACAGGGTTATTGAACTAAATGTTTTGTTATATTTTATGCTCTGTCAAGCATTTTACCAAAATTGTTTTCCTTGCCCATCAAAGGTGAAAGGACTCATTGTAGTTTTCTGGAGTAAGGTTTAAGTGATTGTAAACTGTAGGTTTACAGTACCATCTTTTGAACAATTGTTTTGTTGTTGCAATTTTTTGCTGCCTGCAATGGGAAAACCCCCTTCTTTTCTCTTGTTTGAGTTGATTTCTTAATCAAAACATGATGAAGACAGACTGCACTGCATATCATACTCATTTAGTCATGTTTTGGTATGTCAACCTCGTGATTTTTCATCTGTTTTAGGTGGAGGGAGGGAAATGTTTTCCAATTCATGCTTACTTGACACATTTTGCAAAATAAACCCTGAATCTTGTGCTATGGCCAATGTCTCTCACATCTTTATCCTTCTTTAACCTTCCCATAGAAAGATGAACTTGTATTATCTTTTCATTGTATGGCCAAATAATGCATATTTTTAGAAGAAAGTTGCATCTTGTTGTGTATTTTTGTCTGTACATTTTACAACTGCTGGCTGGATTCAGTCCTGTCTGTCATAAGCATGTAATACACTTTGTAGCTGCTGTCTAGAACCTTTCAAATCCAATTTTAGGAATTCAAATTTTCTCTTAATGTTGTATACGCCTATATATTTCTTTAATGTAGGAATTTGTAATTTATGTTCCTCTAATTTTTTAGGTATAACCTAGCTCAGGAGCATGGTGATCTTATCAACCTTCATGACTGGTACCAATCATTTAAATCAACAGTTCTTTGCCCAAGAAGTAAACGGAAGCAGAAATCAAAGCAGTCCCCATCGAAGAAAAGAAAGAATTTGACTGAACCTGAGAACCTGAGTGAAGCTGCAATTCAGTATCCTACAATTGCTTATATGTTAACATATTTTCTGCTTTTCATTTCTGAAATTGAGTAAATCTAGTTGGGCATACAATGTATTTAAATGTTAGATGCAGTATATCATGTATGCATAATTACATCGTTAGTGCATCCGTATATTTTCACCGTGTGAGGTTTAATATGCATAATCTTAACAGCTTCTGTTGAGGTTGGCCTATATTAATTATTTTGCTTGAATATCCTTAAACTTTTCTCCTGTAGAGCACGGTTTTGCAGGGCAGTTATAGAGCTCCAGATTACAGGGCTGATTCGGATGCCTACCAAAAGACGGCCAGATTTTGTGCAGAGAGTTGCCTTTGGATTGTAGCATGTAAGGTGTAGCCTTTTTTATTAAAGTTTTGTAATATAATCTGCATGTATGCATACACAGATTTACACTAATTCGGGGTTTGGGGAATTCAGGGTTTGGGGAGGAGACACGATTTGAACTTACAACCTCATGGTCAATGACGGACCATAACAGAATAATGTGCCCACCCTGACCCATCTTAAAAAAAAAAAAAAAAATAGAAATTTGCAGAACAGTCCTTGCAATTTATTTAATTATCTTTTTAGATCAATTATATAAACAAATACCCTGCTGCTCCTTGTTGCTGTTGCACGTCTCACCTTCCTTTCTCTAGTTTATTTTTTATCCTTTTATTTTCAATTTTGACCCACACCCACCCCTTGAAATAAACGAGACATTTTACTAATTAATCTCTCCCATGTTCTCTAAATTTAGCTTAAACCCTGTTTCTAAAAAAAGATTGATTTTCAAATTAGATATATTATAATGAATTTTATAAATATATATATATATATATATATTAATTAATTATCATATTTGGCTTAATCTCATTGTCAAAATAAAAAATTTAGTCTTGAAATTTTAGAGTTGTTACAAGTTTTAGTTTATAACTTTCAGGGTTAATTTACTTTCAAAATTACAAAGTGATAAGGTTAAAAGTGAGTGCAATATTAAGTGAATGAAAATTCAACTGTATAATATATTGTTTACTTGTTTAGTAAATTCTTGTTTACATTGTTTTGGTTTGGCCGGAGATACTACAAATAAGGAATTTGTTTCAATTTTACATTGTCAAAGTTGAGTTGAAAATTTAAAAAATACATTTGTTTCAATTTTGATATATTTGTATTGTAATTTTTTTTTTTTCATATTTTGTTTTATTTTATTAATGTATTTATTTTAAATATACAATTTACGATGGAAGGATGTGGGGAAGACACCTTATTACTCCAAATTTTTCATGGATTGGTATATCAAGGGATTCAAGGGTCTCTGTTTAAATTGAGTGATGTTGATACTCCCGGTGGTGACGGTGATAGTTAACTGTTGAGCATGCCCACGTGGCCTTGCACTTTACATGTCCCAACTGACAACCAATTTTCACTTTCCAAGTGTAATAATATAATAGGTAAATACACCCACTTCCCCAGCAGATTGGTATAAAATTATAAATACAAATAGAGAGCAGCTGTGTATAAGAGTCCGTTTGTAGGAGCTTCTTCAAGTAGATATTTTAGGAGTAGATGTTTTAAAGTAGACCTTCTATAAGTAGAGTTTTTAATGAGAAGTTATTGGTCGTTTGGTTGTCAATTAGAAAAAGCTTTTTTAAATGGTAGGATTACTAAAATATTCAAAAACTATTTTAAATGATAGAGTTATATTAGACATTTTAGTGTTATTAATATTAGACATTTTAGTGTTATTAAAAAAACTCAAAAAGATCTACTTTAAAAAGTTTAAAATTTGAGCATCTTCAAGTAGAAGTAAAACAACTTTTTTAATCATCTAAAAATTCTACTGACCGACAACCAAACGACACATTTTTTTTTTTTTTAAAAAGAGCTATTTAATTAAAAAAAAAAAAAAACTCTTTTAGCCAGTAGAGAAACTCTGCCAAACGGACACTTAGAGCTTGTTTGGTTGGGCTTTTGAAAAAAACTCTATTGGTAAAAGATCTACTTATAGTAGCTCTATTAGAAATAGAGTTTTTGAGAAAAAAAATATAATTGTTTGGTTGAACCTTTTTAAAAAAAAAAAAAAAAAACAGTATATTTGGAGAAGTAACTTCCCATGAGCTTTTACCTAGCATAGGTTTAAACTCTATAAGAGCTTGTTTGGTTGAGCTTTTGAAAAACCTCTATTGGTAAAAGATCTACTTATAGTAGATTTATTAGAAATTGTTTTTGAAAAAAAAAAATAATTGTTGTTTGGTTGATTGACTTTTTTTTTTTAAATGTCTATTTGGAGAAACACCTCCAATGAGCTTTTGCCGAGTAGAGATTAAACTCCACTAGCATCTACTTAATTTGAAATAGACAATCTCAAAAACTCAACTAAACAACTTAAAAAAACTCAAATAGACGTTTGTAGATCTTTTGAGGCAGTAGAAAGCTTAACCAAATAAGCACTAAGTCTCTATTCAATTTAAAATAGACAATCTCAAAAGTCCAACCAAACATCTCTAAAAAACTCAAATAGACGTTTGTAGATATTTTGATATAGTAGAAAGCTCAACCAAACACGTATTTAGACTATTCAAACCTCCCTTGCTTTTAAAATTAAACTAATAAAAAGTTTATATTGCCCTTAGTTATTAAAATTTTAAAAATAAAGATATTCATTTTATAATAAATAATTAAATTAAATTAATTGAAGATAATCTTTTCAATGGAAAATAATTTATAAAATAATTTTAAAATGGAAGAATATTTAAAATTTAAATTTATATTCATTTTTAAATTTAATGTCTTTACAATTTTAAAGGTAGGCTATTAAAAATAAAATTAATTTAATAACTCATAAATACTTATTTTTAACTATTTTTAAAATTTAATATTTTAAAACCATCAAACTAAAATTTTAATATTAAAATTTTAATATCTTTAACTAATTTAATTTAATTGTTTATTATTAAATGGTTAATTTCATATTTAAATTTTAATAACTAAGGGAAATTTAGTCTTTTTATTAGTTCAAATTTAAGGGTGTGGAAGGTCTGAGTAGATAAATACATATTTGCTCTCTAGTTGCATTTATGCCAAACCCCTTAATATAATTCATCATGGAAGAGGATTGATCAATCTTTATAGAGCTAATTATACCAAACTCCCCTGAGGTTTGCTCTTTTACACGCTGAAACAACTTTATCATTAATTAACACTCACATCCCCTCTCGTTTGTCAAGATTGGTCAAATTTAATAGTTGACCAAGTTTGACTAACAAAATACCATAATATCCTTGAAATTCAAAGTTTTTTTTTTTTTTTAATTTTTAAATAATGGATCTCTACCGTCTATCTTTGAATGGAAGGCGGAGATCAATTTTTTTTTTAAAGAAAAAATATATATAATAAATTGGTGGAGATCCAGATCTCCATTGAAGGAGGATCTTCTTCAATGGAGATTTATCTCCTATAGAGATATCTAGATCTCCATTGAAGGAGAACAAGAGATCTCCTTCGATGGAGATCGTCGCTATCAAAAGAGAACCTGGAGATCTATTGTTCTCCTTCGATGGAGATCGTCTCCTTCGAAGGAGAAAGAAGAACCATAGATCTCCTTCGATAGAGATTGTCTCCATCGAAGGAGATCTTTGCAATGGAGAAAAAAAAAAAAATGAAAAAACTGGAGATCAAGACCTCCTTCTTCAATGGAGTCATCTCGACCACGATGGAGATCGATCTCTATCGTGGTCGATGGAGATGACTCCATCTTCGTTGCTAAAGTCCATCTTAAATGACAGAGATGGTTCGATCTCCTTCGAAGGATATCAAATCTCCTTCGATGGAGATCTAGATGTGAAGATCCAGATTGGATCTCCACTATCCATCTCCAATGATGGATGGTGGAGATCCAAACTTTTTTTTAATTTTTTTTTTCTTAATTTTCAAGTTATCTCCACCATCCATCTTGAGATTGACAGTGGAGAAAAGAATGTTTTATTTTTTTGGTTTTATGATTTTTGTTTTTAAAATTTTTAATTAATTTGTGTGTTTTTTTTTTTTTTTTTTTATAATAATTGAAATGATGAAAATACCCTTATTTTGGGCAGTCAAACTTGGTTAACTGTTAAGTTTGACCAAGTTTAACTAGCGGGAGGAGTGGTGAGTGTCAATTAAAGATAAAGTTATTTCTGCGTGTAGAAAATCAAACCTCAAGGGAATTTGTTGTAATTAGCTCATTTTTATAAAATCAATAATAGTTTTATATTATTAATAATAGTTGAAAACTAAATCACTAATTACTTTTTTTTTAAAGAATACAAATAACTATAGTTTTAGAATAAGAGATTGGGAATAAAGTTAGATAATTGACTTTTTATTTTTATAAAACAAAAGTGTCGGTGGCTATATGAGATTTTTGTTGTAAAGGGAAACATGCAAATCTTGCATGGGCCAAAAATATCCATCAAGTGTCGATGGTGTTTGATTGGCTGGAATGGAATGGAATGAAATAGAATAGAATGGATTCCATTCTCAATATTTGGTTGGTTAAAATCCAATGGAATGGGCATTCCATTGGAATGGTGATTCCACCATTTTGGTGGAATGAGCATTCCATCCAAAAACCAATGGAATGCCCATTCCATTCCAAACTAAAAGATTTATTCCATAAATACCCTCATATGCACAAACTACATTCCAAAAATACCCTCATTTCCAAAAATAATATATTATATTAATGATGTATAAATATATATATGTATTATATATTATATTATTATATATAATGATAATATATTATATTATTATAATATATATAACGATATATAATATAACATATATTATATTATATTATTATATATATTATATATTATATATTATATTATTATTATATATAATATATTATATAATATATAATATATTATATTATATATATAATATAATATATATATATTATATAATTTAATATATAATATATATAATATATTATATATAAATATAAATATATAATATAATATATATTATATTAATATATTAAATAGTATATATTAAATATTTATATAATATATATATATATATATATATATATATATATACATATATGGTGTTTATGTTTTTCCCCATACGGCGGCCTTATCTCAATCGGCCTAAAAGGGGTACTTACAGATCAACACCATGCCAAAGATAGGCAAGGACCTTAAGCCAAGGAACCAACATTCATTTTTTGATGTGTAGGATCCTCAACTAGAGGCAAGCACAAAGCATACTATGAATATTACAGACTGTTGATCATCTTGTAGAGTAAGTTAGAAGAAGAAGAGAGAATTTTTTAGAAAGCCATGAGAAGTAACACAAAGCTAATATTTTTTATTTCTATTGATCGTTGGTTTTTACAATGAAAGAGCTCCACATATATAGAGGAGGAGACCCACTAGCAAACAAAGAGAAAATACAGTTCTATGTTGGACAGGTGGCCAACATGATAAGATTCGGGAAAACTAGCAGATAAGTGGACAAACAGGTGACTAGTATAATAATTGCAGCACACAGTCTACACTAATTACATAGTACATATATTTATTAAAGTGTGCACAGGAAACTGATAAGGTTACGGCTGCTCAGGTTACAGTTGAGGTGATATTCGTCGTCAGAATCTTGGGCTCCACAGATGTGACAGGGCCAAGTGTCGGTATCAACAAAAGGATCTTGGGAATCTTGAAAAACAGAGTCTTAGAACGGGTGCCAGCTTTGGGATGGATCTCTGGGAATTTCTAGAAGGATGAACAGTTCGTCAGTGGATACATTGTTAACATCACACAGGAAGTTAAGCAGAGAAATGTGCAGTTGTTGGGGATAGGACATGGTATAGTTATAGGTAGTGTGCCATTCATAACTGGAGTTGTGAGTCCATAAGAGGAGCTTATGTGGATTGTAACGGTAAGGCCTGTAAAAGATCCAGATGCAAGAGACTGAGGCGGCAGCTTTAGGATCAAGCTTCCATAAGTTGTACTGACCCATGAGTTTTGTGAGGTCTGATTTCCAGATGAACAGGGGTTGAAACCACTGGAAGAATTTCCATAACGAAGAGGCATTCTGAGAGTAATCATGAAGATGACCGTACAGAGCTTGTAAAGGGAAAGCAATGGCATGGTGATAGAGGACAGATAAACACCATAAAAACCATAGAACTTCAGGAGTGAAGAAATCAAGAGGAGGCAGAACAAAAGGGTCTAGGAAAGGTCTAGATGGGTTGGTGAAGACATGTCGGCAAACTTGGTCATTGATTCGGCTAGAATAGATGGGCAAGTAAGATCTAGCAAAAGACTGAATTTGTTCCAGGGTAGGTTGTTGACCTTGAGGAAGAGTAGCCAGGAGGTCGGGAGGAAAGGAAGGGTCTGGTGCTTGGCCAGAAGGAGAGGATGAGGATGAGGATAACGCAGCTACTGATGTCACCATTAAGATAAGTGGAATACAGCTGGAGGATGAGAGAAGGTGGACCGGTGGTAGTCTGGACAACATATCAGTAATAATGTTATGTTGTCCTTTCACGTGTCGAACAGTAAAATCATATCTGGAAAACCAGTCCTTTAGCCTTAACAATTGGGGATTAGGAGGAATCTTGTTGCGAAATTCGAGGATCTTAGGGAAAGATGAGTTGTCCATTTCAACAATAAAGTTCCTTTGTCTAAGGTGGAAATCAAACTTTTGAATGCCATATTTGACCACAAGAATTTCTTTATAAACAGTATGATAATGTTGTTGAGCATCTTTGAATTGTCTGCTTGCATGTCCACAGTATCGCTTTTGTCCGTCCTTATCTTCAATGAGGATAGCACCTCAGAAAGTGTCACTGGCATCAGTTTGGAGGATGAGTTGACCAGTGGAAGGAATAGTAAGGGCTGGTGGAGATTGTGCCAAGCTCTTGAGCTTAAGCACAACATCGGTATGGGCTGGGCTCCAAGGCGGAGGATGCTTTTTTAAAAGAGCAGAAATGGCTGCTGTGTAGCGGCCGACTTGAGGAATAAAATCCCTAATGAAATTGACTATTTCGAGAAATTGCTGGATTCGTTTCTAAGTAAGATGAGAATTTGGAAAATTGAATAATTGTTGAGCAAGGTGAGGTCCAGAACTGTATTGGCCATTGGAAATGCGCATGCCAAGAAATTCAATTTCTTTATGGCCAATTAAACTCTTCTTGTCAGAAAGTATGATTCCATATTTGTCAATTAGCTCATGGAATTGCTAGAGAAGTATGGTGTGAGAACTTTCATCTAGAGAAAACAGTAGGATATTATCAATGTAGAGGAGAGCTGAATGTGGGATTGGATGAAAGATTCTTGTAACAACCTTTTGGAATAAGGATTGAGCAGTCTTTAAACCAAATGGGAGAACAGTCCATTGGTACTGGGCATTTGGAAGACAGAATGCAGTCTTGTAACGATTTTCTGGATGGATTCCAATTTGCCAAAAAGCACCCTTGAGATCAAATTTGGAAAAGATAGAGGCTTCAGGGAGCTGTGAAAACAACGTGTTGGTCTTGGGAACAGGAAACTTGTTGTCCTGGAGGAAGAGATTGAGAGGTTTGTAGTCAATGACTAATCTTTTTTTTCCTCAGTTCTGTTCAGCACGTTTGTTGACGTAAAAGGCTTGACATGCCCATGGAGAAGAGGTAGGCTCGATTAAGCCTTGCCTAAGTAATTCATCACATTCTGCATTGGCAAGCTTAAGATTTAAAGGTGTCCTTCCTGAATGAGTAGCCTTTATAGGATTGACATCTTCGTTGAGCTTGAATGGTAGCCTGATAAAGAAGTCTGAGTTTTTCCATAAAGGGAATAGGTGCTTGAACTCAGCATGATTATTAGCGCAAGATTGCAGCAACTTCTGTTGGATTTGCTGGAATGAGGGATGGATGTCAGAGAGAGGAAAAATCTTAGGAATATTGGAAAAGGGCTTAAAGTCTCTCTTGTGACGAATGCCGTTAGGAAGGATTTGGAGGGATTTACATTGGGAGATAAAATCCCAACCAACAAGGACATCTTTGTCTGGTAATGGGGTTCCAATGACACGCACCCAAAGGGTGTAAGATGGGAAAATCTGGATACTAACCTTATGTTTGGAGATCAAATTTGTAGCAAATATCTGACCATCAGCTGCTTTGAAATAACGAACCTGGGTTGTCCAGGCTGAAGGAGGAAGGATTTTTGGATTCATCACGGTATTGTGTGATCCAGTGTCAAAGTAGGCGATAGCATCAATTGGTTTGGCATATTTTTAAGATAAGATCTGAATGGAGGCCTGAGGGCCTAATTGGGAATCAACTTTGGCAGCTTGATAAGAGTGAAGAAGGCTTTCAGTGGTAGAGGAATCAGAAAAGTCTGAATCGGATGCAGAATCTATGTCTTGAAGGACAAAAGTGGTGTCTGGGTCAACACCGTCTTGTTCTGAGAAGATAGATTCGATATCTGCATCTGAGGGAACTTCATCTGCAATCTGTTCTAGTTGTTGAACTGGCTTTGCTACCTTTGCAGCCTTGTTAGGATATTTCTTGGCATAATGTCCTTTCTGTCCGCAGATGAAACACTTCTGGGATTTGTTCCAAGCTCGTTTAGATTTCTTCTTGTAATACTTGAACCTCGTTTTCTTGTGTCCTGTAGAGAAGGAGGAAGGAACACGCCGCTTCTGGAAATGGTTCTTTTCTTGGTTTTACACGAGCACGTAGCTGAGGATTTGCATTTGATTTGTTGGGAATGTCTTTTGCATTGGGCTTCATACCTCTTGCCTTCTTTGAGCATTTTGGAAAAGACCTGCTGGGTAGCACAAAGCTTGTCCAGGGCTCCCAAAGCAAACATGTGGATTTCTCCCAAAGATATATCATTGAAAGGTTGTCCGGAAGTGTCTACTCGTCGTTGGAGTTCATTGATGAGTTTAGCAGGAAGAGAGTTGATGTAGACATGTTTAAGACTAGGATCATTAATCCCACCAAGAATGTGAAATCGGTCGGACATGCGTTTGTAATGAAAATCAATGTCTTTTCGTTTGAGAGAACAGCAACGCATTTCAAAAAACTCTTGACGTGCTTGTTTGTAAAACTGGTCAGGATCACCAAGAAATTCCCGGAAGATAATACCCATGGCCTGTGAAGTGGAAGTGGTTCTGACAAATTGTAGTTGTCTGTATTCACCAAGGGCTTGATACCAATCTCGAAGAGTTCCTGTGAACCTAGAGGTGAATTCTCTTAAAATGGCTTCAGGGGTCTGTTCAGATTTTGCCATTTGTAGGTCAAGCCAAACTCTTATTTCTGATATCTTATTTCTCCAAACACCGAGAGAAGAATCACCAAGATCGAACCAGGGGCCATTGGTTGGCCTAAGATGTGAAGCACGACTAGCAGTGGTCACGTCAAGAGGTTTTTCTACAAAAGTTGTCGGACCAGTGGATGCCTCGTCAAGCGAGTCATAAGTTTGGGCAGACGGTTGAGGATCTGTCCGAGATGCCATAAATATCTGAGTTAAGTCAGCAACATGGTTAGTGATGGACTGAAGTGAAGGAGAAGTAGGGTTTGAGTCCCAAGAGGCTTGGGAAGAAGCACTATAAGTTGATTCAGAGTCTGTAGGAGAGACATTGTGTTGAGAAGAATATAGCACGGGCTGGTACTGATCAGGCATGGGTTGCTTGTCTTTAATCTTGCTAGAGGATGAGAGTTTTGTGGTTGTCTTTTTCGGAGGAGAAGTTAGAGGAGGATACTTCCGAAATAATTCTCCAGTGGACTTGAAATAATTGGAATCATCATACTTTCTAGCAGAAGGAGAGTAAGGTGGAGATGGAGGGAAATACAAAGACTGGGAAGAGTATGGTCTAGGTGTATAAGAAGGAGGTGGTTGATGATCTCTGGTCATCTGTTCTAACTGTTGTTTTAGTTACCGGATTTCTCTTTCCTTTTTATTGAAATTAGGACCTATATATCCTTGATGGATATATCGATGAAGGTTTGTATCTAACTTGGCGATCTTAGATTTGAGATTAGAAAAAAGATCTCTGAACACAGAATCTAGGCCTTGTAAATGGTGGTCTTGTTGAGATACATGGTGAGCAACTCGGTCAATCTTCTGATCAATAGAGGTCAGGACTCTATTCTGAATTCTGGCATTGTGAGATTGCCAGTTGAGTACTTGTTCAGCCTGGGTAGGATGCTTCAAAGATCCATCAGGTAAAACTTCGGTAGACTGGACAAAAGGTCTAGAAAACCTATTTTTCTCTGGGTTAGAAGATGGTTCCAAGGGAGGAAAGTCTTGGTCATAGTTGGAAGCCATAAAACAGGGAACTGGCTGAGGTTGAGGAGCAGCAGGCATGGTTGAGCATGAAGAGAGTAGTCCTTCAGATCAAAGGATCTCTAGTGCCCTGTCATAAATAGATAGTGGTTTGAGCTTGCTAGGATCAAGGCCAATCCAGGGTCTGTTGGAGCCACCAGGTCTGTATGGCTTGGAGGAAGGTTTGCAAGTGGACCTATAGAGCTTGGAGCAGGCCTTGCATTCGCAATCAGCATCGCACATGTCAGGATCAACGTCCCAGATGAAATGGCCATTGATTTTGTCAGTGTAGACAGGAGTCCCATCAGCGTCGAAGCTATGGATTGGGATCTCTTCTTCAGTGGTTATAGGTCTGATCATGAGAGCTGAAAAACCGGAGGAGCTCCAAAAAAGGAGGAAGCATTTGAGATAGGTTCATAAAAGGGTCTTGATAGAACTATTAGGGTTTTTGACATATGAGGTGTCTGAAGCGATTACAGGGTGGTATTTAGAAAAGCTTTCTCATAATTTGTTATCCACTCAAGTGGCATGATCTCTATGAGCTTTTCTCTGGGCAGTTGCTTTGGAATTTGGATGATGGTAGGGACTTCATCTTCTCTTTCAGCTTTAGTGAAGAGTGTATCTCCAGTGTGGCCTGGTATAGGTAGATCTAGGGCATAGTCCTGAAGCCTATAGGCAATCTGATGATGAAGTGTAGCCATATAAGAGTTTGGTAGCATAGAAGCTCCTAAAATTTGAAGCTAGACCTTGAGACAGTTGTGAAGGTTGGAATCTCGTAGAGGGATGTTGAAGTTAGGGTAGTATGTGAGTGATATACTACCGACATGAAGAGTAAACATACATGTACCAATAACTGCATGTTCATATTGCTTGTAAATAGTGTTCAGAAGAGCAATCCTAGCAGTGACTGGTAAGCCTTTTCTGCCATGAAGGATCAAGATGATACGAACAACACCAACATGGAGGTGTGAGTAACCTTCTCTGATCCATTGGTTGATCAGAGGTTGACCAATCTCTAGGTCGACATACTGTTCAGCCGTTGAGGCAGGAACTAAACAGTTGTCAAGAGCTGTAGACTGAATATATTCTTTAATTGGAGGAGATCTGTGCTGGACTAGTTGGGTAACTCGTCTGGCAAAAGATTTGCTTCGTTTGAAAATTGTATAAGGATTTACAAGGGGCAAGGAGGTTTCATTAATTTGGCTAGAATCAGGGATATCGGTATATTCAACTAGGTTTTGGATTTTGAAGGACTGGGTTCGTCTAATAGGTGGTGCAGAGATGGAAGAAGAAAGTCTAACAGGAGCTAAAGGGGCTAAATGAGCAGAAATAGGAGAAAGATTTTCCATGATTGAGGGGCCTTCTTCAATATTACTCTACTTGAATCAAAATAATCCAACTCTTCCTGGACTCCAGGAGAAGAGGCTCTGATACCAGGGCAAGATATATTATTATATTATATACTATATATATTATATAATATTCGTGTTATATAATATATGATATTTATATTATATAATATATAATAATATTAATATTACTAATATATAATAAACATATATTAAAAAAAAATATAATAATATTTATATTATATATATTATTATGTAATATATATATATTATTTTATTATTATACATATATTTTATATATAATATGTTATATATTATAATATATATAGATATAACTAACATGTTATATATTATAATTATATATATATATATATATATTTTATATACACTTTTTGTAATTAAAAATATACATTTTATTATTAATTACATTAATATATATATATATATATATATTATATATAAATTAATGTAATTAATAATAAAATGTAAATAGGAAGTACTTGCAATACATGCTGTTGACAGATGCAGGAGAACCTGAGTGCTATGATGAGGCATGTCAGGGAAAAGATGCGAGTAAGTGGAAGCTAGCAATGAAGGATGAGATGAAGTCGTTGATTTCTAATCAGACTTGGGAGTTAGCCAAGTTGCCTGAAGGAAAGAAAGCCCTACAGAATAAATGAGTGTTTCGGATCAAAGAAGAACATGATGGTTCAAAGAGATACAAGGCACGACTAGTGGTTAAAGGCTTTCAGCAGATTGAAGGTATTGACTACTCATAAATTTTTTCTCCTGTTGTTAAACTAACTACGATCCGGTTAGTATTGAGTATTGTCGCAGCAAATGGATTATATCTTGAGCAGTTAGATGTGAAGACTGCCTTTCTTTATGGAGATTTGGAGGAAGAGATATATATGAAGCAACCGGAGGGGTTTATAGAAGAAGGCAAGGAAGAGTTGGTGTGTAGATTGACAAAGAGCTTGTATGGGCTAAAACAAGCTCCCCAACAGTGGTACAAAAAGTTTGATGGGTTTATGCAAGGGAATGGCTATTTGAGATGCAATGCTGACCACTGCTGTTACTTCAAAAGGGTTAAGTCTAGCTTTATTATTTTGCTACTCTATGTTGATGACATGTTAGTAGTTGGTGTAGATTTAGAAGAGATTAACAGGTTGAAGAAGAAACTCTCGAGTGAGTTCGAGATGAAGGATCTAGGTGCAGCAAAGCAGATTCTTGGAATGAGGATTAGCAGAGATGAACATGAAGGTACATTGAAGCTTTCTCAAGCAGAGTACATTCGAAAGGTGTTACAGAAATTCAGCATGGGTGATGCAAAATCAGTAAGAACACCTTTAGCTAACCATTTCAGGTTGTCCAAGGACCAGTGTCCAAAGACGGAAGAGGAGAAGGACTTCATGGCTAAAGTTCCTTATGCTTCAGCCATTGAAAGCCTGATATATGCCATGACTTGCACAAGACCAGACATTTCCGATGCAGTGGGAGTTGTGAGCCGATACATGTCAAACCCAGGCAAGCCTCACTAGGAGGCTGTGAAGTGGATCCTAAGATACCTACAAGGTACGACAGAGAAGTGTCTAACCTTTAGAAGAGATGAACTCAAGCTGGAAGGATATGTGGATTCAAATTTTACTGGGGAGGTGGATCATAGAAGAAGCACCACAGGATATGTATTCACAATGGCTAGTACCGCGATTAGTTGGATGTCCCAATTGCAGAAGATAGTAACAATCTCTACAACTGAAGCAGAGTATGTGGCTGTGACAGAATCAAGCAAAGAGCTGATATGGTTACAAGGTTTGTTAGCTGAGTTGGGATTTGATCAAGTGATGAATGTGTTGCACAGTGACAGTCAGAGTGCAATACACTTGGCCAAGAATTCGGCATTTCATTCAAGGACCAAGCATATAGACCTGCGTTACCACTTTATTCGGTCGTTAATCGAAGAAGGAGTGTTGAAGTTAATGAAGATTGCAGGAGCTAAGAATCCGGCTGACATGTTAACCAAGCCAGTCATTACTGAGAAACTGGAGCTGTGCGCAACTTCAGTGGGTCTTCAAGAGTGAAGATGTGGGGGATGAGCGCACCGTTATTTATCCACTAAGTCATCGAGGAAGGATGGAGAATGTCAATTGAGTTTCAGTCTTCAAGTGGGAGATTGTTGGGATTGTGAAGCCAAAAACAACTTGGAGAAGATTTTCTCCTATTTTTCGCCTCATGGACCGCCGGCCAGGCAGGGTGCTTAGGGGGCGGTCCACCCCGCGGTAATGTGCAAGAAGAAACGTGATGTGCAGACCGCTGGAGAGACAGGGGTGCCTAGGGAGCGGTCCAGGCTGCGAGCCATTCCAGAAGCTACACGCTTCTTGGACCGCTAGCCAGGCACTTGCCTAGGGAGCGGTCTAGGCTGCGGTAATGACGTGAATCGCGCGAATTAGGAAATTAGTGCAGGAAAAGGAAAGAGTCCTTTTGTGTTTTGGCTTACTCTGATGTTTCCATATAAATACTGCATTATGTAAACCCTAAGGGGTGTGTTGAAAAAGAGTGGGAGAGAGATTGAGAGCATATTGTAAGAGAGACTTGAGAGACAGAGAGATTGTAATCAACTCAGATAGTAGTGGATTGAATGCGGTGTGCTCCGTGGACGTAGGCAAATTGCTGAACCACGTAAAATCTTTGGTGTCGTTCTTTCTTCTTATTGCTTTCTTATTATCTGTGTTTCGTTTATTCTGCTTATAGATTTGTGTGATACCCATTCTTATTTCGACAACAACTGGTATCAGAGAAAAGATATGTATATATATATATATATATTATATAGAGGTAATTAAAATTATGTATTAACTTTGTAAATTTAACCGAATACGAATCATTCAATCATGATGGCTAGGTGCTTAGGTTTTAGGGTTTCAGAGCCGTTTTATGATTTTGAGCCTCTTACAGTCTGATTCTGATCTTGGATTCTTCTGCAAAGTTGTAGATCGTGAAATTTCATGCAACCTGGAATCAAAAATCTCGTGATTTGGAGTTGATTTCACAAAGTTACATCAGTTTCAAGTTTCTGCACTGGTTTGTTTTTATTTTAGGGTTGCACTCGGCGCCGTTTTATGATTTTGAGCCTCTTACAGTCCGATTCTGTTCGTGGTTTCTTCTGCAAAGTTGTAGATCGTAAAATTTTATGTAACCTGGAATCAAAAATATCATGATTTGGAATTGATTTCATAGAGTTACATCAGTTTCAAGTTCTGCACTGGTTTGTTTTTATTTTAGGGTTGCACCCGCTACAGTTCCGTCAATGCTACAGTGCTGCTACAGTGTTCCCATCGCTGCTACAGTGCTGCCACAGTGTCACTACAGTATTCCCGCTACAGTAATTCCGCTTCAGTTTTTTGCTACAGTATTACGTTGCTTCTGTTTTTTGGTGGTGAGGGGATGATTATTTCTAGTAGTGGAGGGTGCAGTTTGGAGAATGTGTCTTCTATCCCTCTTTTGGGTGACAATCCGGTTCATTATGGTGGTTCGGTTCATGGTCCTGTCACAAACTCTAATCATTTGCCTATGGGTGGTAAGTCTTATGTGGACCTTTTGAAGTCTCCCCAAGTTTGTGTTGAGTCCTTCCCTATGACTGCTGCGCCAATGAAAAAGAGGGGATTTGTGTCTTTTCAAGTTGATCCGGCGGCTTATCAATCACGGGTTAAGCTCTGCAAAAATGCGCTTATCGGGCATGTGGTTCTGTCTAGGGGTGAGCGTCCTTAGAAACTTGCTAACCTTAAGATTAAGCTTAGTAAGTTCTGGATGATTTCTGCGGATTGGAGACTCATATCTTTAGGGAGAGGCTATTTTCAGATCATTTTAAATTCTCCTGGGGACAAGAGTAAGGTTTGGGGTTTGGGTTCTGTTAATCTAAAGCCAGGGGTTCTCCGCCTTCAGCCTTGGGTTCCGGATTTTAATCCATCTCTGTAAAAGTCCACTAACACTCAGGTTTGGGTTAGGTTCTATGATTTGGCTTGGGAGTACTGGCATCCAAAGATCATCTTTGATTTGGCCAGATGCATTGGGGTTCCGTTGAGATTAGATAAGGCTACTATTGATGGTGATTTTGGGCATTTTGCCAGAGTTTTGGTGGATGTTGACATGTCTGTTTTGCTTCCACCTTCGGTTCTTTTAGAGAGGGGTGAGCTTCATAGCTCTTTCATCTCTGTGGTGTATGAGAACTTGCCATCTTTTTGCTCCATTTGTTCCTCCATTAGTCATCTGCCTGGTTCATGTCGTTGGAACAAATCTTCGGTTCCTGCTGCTAGTGCGGGAAAATCTCCTCAGCCTATGACCGATGTTTCTATTGAGGAGACAGCTTTTCAGCCAGTTCGCCTTCGGTCTTCTAAGATGGTTTATCGTCCGATTGATAAATTGATCCAGGTGGTCCCGGTTTCTAATGCTTTCGCCGCTATTTCTCATGATTTGGGGTCTGTTGATTCAGTGGTGGTCCTTCATTCTGCTTCTTCGGGTCCTTCTTCGGCTTCAGCTCCATCTTCTTCTTGTCTCTCTCTTTCTAGCAATCCTTCCACAGTTGAGGGCCTAATTTTACCAGATGTTTCTAATGTTCAACAGGCATGTAGCTCCTTACCTCGCGAGGCTTCTACTTCTCCATCTGTTGTTGTTTCGGGTGGTACAATTATGGCACCTTTACCTTCGAGTGATCACAGTCAGTCTGTTGAGCAACTTTTTCAGCAACATGGGATCAGCTCTTCTTGGGTTTTTAGATCGGATTCCTCTTTGTCGGACTCTCATGCTGAGCTTAGTTTTGTTACGGATGCTCTCTAGTTTAAACATGAGGACATTGATATTTTGGATCTTAATGATGTTGACCGGAGGAACATGATGATCAAACGTAGATTGGAGTTATATAAGTCTGAATTTCGGACTCCTTCCAGCAGTCCCCATGATTAGTATCCTTTATTGGAACTGCCGTGGTATTGGGAACAACTCTTCGAAACGGGTTCTTAGAGATTTATGTTGTTCCCATCGGCCTTCCTTGGTTTGTATTTCGGAGCCCATGGTACCTTTTGATTCTATTTCTGCTAGTTTTTGGTCCTCTCTTGGTCTCCATTTGGTGGGAATGAACGACATGGGTGGTTTAATTCCGTATATTTGGGTTTTTTACAGTGATTCTTTTACAGATATCCAGATTGTTTTGTGTCATGAGTAACATTTGACCATCTCCATTTTTATCGGATCTTAGATTCATTGATACACCTCTGTTTATGCAAGTACTTTTGCCTTGGTTTGCCGACTGCTTTGGCTTTCTCTTCGGGAGATGGCTGGTTCTTTTTCTCCTTTTTGGTTGGTGGTTGGTGATTTCAATGCTGTTTTGGGTGCCCATAAATGTTTAGGGGCACGTTCTCCTGTTAGGGGTTCTTGTGAGGATTTTAAATCTATGATTGAGGATTGTAATCTTATTGGTGTTCGTTCACAGGGTGCTCATTTTACTTGGGTTAGAGGTCGTTCTAATCACACTAGAGTTGAGCGGAGGTTGGACAGAACTTTGGTTTCTGAGGGGTGCATTTCCAATTGGCAAAATGTCTCCTATGTGGCTCTCCCCCGTCGATTTTCTGATCATTGTCCACTTTGGATTCGTTTATCTGAGTCCCAGATTTCTTTTTCTAGACCTTTTCGTTTTCAGAGTATATGGGTGGACCATCCGGATTTCATGAGCCTAGTTCGTAGGGTGTGGGGCATTCTCTATTTTGGTCGCCCCCCTCAGGTTGTTATTGGTAAGCTTAAGAATCTTAAGAAAGCTCTCAAGTCTTGGAATTGTGAGATTTTCGGTGATCTCAATGCTGACATCTCTAGGAAATCTGCTGAGCTTCGCTCCATTCAAAGTCAAATGTCTGATCTGGGGTTTTCTGAGGAGCTTTTTTTGTCTGAGTCTCGCAATCATCACGATCTTGATGTGTTTTTACATAGGCATGAGTGTTTCTTTCGTGATAGATCCCGAGTGAAATGGTTACAAGAAGAGGATCGTAATTCATCCTTTTTTCATTCTTCGATCAAGCGTAGGCAGTGTCGGAATATGTTATCTTCGCTCTTGATCGATGGTGTTTTTTTTGACTGATCAGTCTATTATTAGAGATCACATTGTCAGGTTTTATGATGATTTATTCTCTTTAGATTCGGCTCAGATTGATCAGGATCTTTCTATTGTGGATGACATTGTTCCCTCGTTAGTTTCTCATTAGGAGAATTCGCTTCTGGTTGCTATTCCCTCTACTGATGTTATCCATGATACGGTTTTTGCCATGGATGCTCTCTCAGCCCCTAGGCCGGATGGCTTCTCTGGTCGTTTCTTTTAATGTTGTTGGGAGATTGTTGGTGGAGATGTGATTCTTGCAGTTCAGGATTTTTTCCAGTCTGGCATGGTTGCTCCAGGTTTGAACTCTAATTTTATTGCTCTTATTCCGAAGATAAATGACTCTGTCTCTATTGACCAGTTTCGTTCTATTGTGCTTGGTAATTTTCTTTTCAAGATTTCTTCCAAAATCTTAGCTGACAGGTTAGCTCAGGTTACTGCTCAAATTGTTTCTCCTCAACAATTTGGTTTCATCAGGGATCGGCACATTGAAGATTGTATTGTCCTCGCTTCTGATTGTGTGAATGTGCTTCATAAGAAATGCTATGGGGGTAATGTGGCTATGAAAATTGACATACGTAAGAATTTTGATACCCTTGATTGGAAGTTCCTTTGTCGTGTGCTGAAGGCTTTTAGGTTCTCTCAAACCTTCATGGATTGGATTGACAGCATTCTTGGATCTTCAAGATTATCTGTTTGGTTAATGGTTCTCCGACTGGTTATTTTAGATGCACGAGAGGGGTTAGACAGGGGGATCCTTTTTCTCCTCTTCTTTTTGGTATTGCTGAGGATTTTCTTAGTAGGTAACTTTTGAAGATGGTGGCGTCTGATCGTCTTTTGCCTATTTCTTCTCCGAGGGGTTTTTCTGCTCCCACTCATTTATTGTATGTCGATGATGTTCTAATCTTTTGCAGGGGCACTGCCAAAAATCTGAGGAATGTTATGCATGCTTTTAGCGTTTATGGTCGCATTTCAGGCCAACTTGTTAACTAGAGTAAATCCTCCATCTTTTTTGGGTCTTCTGTTTCTGCTGCTAGGATTGCTTCTCTTCAGTCCTTGGTCGGGAGCAGATTGGTCATCTTCCTTTTTCTTATCTGGAGGTTCCTCTATTCCAGGGTAAGCCTAGGAAATCTATTTTGATGCCCATTGCAGATAAGATTTTATCTAAATTTGCCAAATGGAAAGGTAAGTCCTTTTCTTTGGCTAGTCGGGCTACTTTGATCCGCTCGGTGATTACTGGCTCCTTCATCCACTCTTTTATGGTTTATAAGTAGCCGATTTCCTTAATTCAGATGGTTACTAGGAAGATCAGAAATTTTTTATGAACTGGTTCTTGTGAGGAGTCCAAATTGGTCCGTGTTGACTGGAGCCATTGTTGTATACCTTTTGCTTTTGGTGGTCTTGATTTGAAAGACCTGGCCTTGTTGAACGATTCTTTACTTCGGAAGCTTACTTGGAAGTTTATAACTTCGAACAGTTTTGCTTTCACTTTTTTGCGTGAGAGGTATATTATGCAGTTGCAGAAACCTCAGCGTGGCTATGTCACCTCTTCCATTTGGACTTCTTTTAGGTCTAACTATGCTGAGCTTATTAAGGATGGTATCTGGCTCATTGGTAAAGATTCTCAGAGGGATTTTTGGCGTGACAACTGGCTTGGGGTGCCCATTATGGATCTCCTTGGCATTCCAGATTTTGTAGTCATGCATCTTCAGGCTAGGGTTTCTGACTTCATTTGTAATGGTAAATGGATTTTGGAAGATCGATTTCGTGCTAGGTTTCCGGATCTCTGTTTTCGGATTGTGAAGAATGCCATTTCTCCTGTGACAGATTATTTGGTGTGGCCTCATTCTAGGGATGGTACTGTTTCTTGTAAGGCGGCTTACTCTAGGTTGTTTCATGGCATCCCTCGGGTTCCTTGGTGGAAAGATGTTTGGTCGCACTTTATTCCTCCCTCCCGTTTGATCTTAACTTGGCGTCTTTTGCTTAATAGGCTCCCCACTGACGATCGTTTGTGTAGATCGGGTTTTCAATTGGATTCCAGGTGTAGTGTTTGTGGCTATAGTTTTGAGTCGGTGGATCATCTTTTTTTAAAGTGCCCTTTTGCTTCTGCTCTTTGGGAGGCGGTTTTCTCCACTTTTCAGAGGCATATCTCCGCTGACACTTGGGGTTCTTTTTTCCGTTAGGCTATGTCTGTTTCTTATAGTGATCAAATTAGGATTTTGTGGAAAGCTGCTATTCATGTAGTGGTTTGGAGTGTGTGGTATTCCCGTAACCAATGGATTTTTTAGGGTAATTCAGTTGATTTCAGAGCTGCCTTATCTCTTGTTTGGCGCTGTCTACGACACGAATCGTCCAGGGATCGGTTGCATGCGTAATTGTGTTGATGATTTACTGATTCTTCATCGGTTTGGTCTCAGTGGTCGTCCTGGTAAGGCTCCTGTTATTAGAGGAGTGGTTTGGTCGCCCCTGGCCCTGGGGTGGATCAAGGTTAACACGGATGGTGCTGCTTTGGGTTCTCCAGGTGTGGGGGGTTGTGGGGGTGTTTTTCGCACCTGCGGATCTTTTGTTAAGGCATGTTTCGCTGTTCCTCTTGGTCAGGTTTTTGCTTTTGAAGCTGAGCTCCTTGCAGCTTCTTTAGCTGTCAACTATACTTGGAATTTGGGTTGACATAGGATCTGGCTCGAAAGTGACTCTTCTTATGTGCTTCAGCTTCTTTCTGATAGGTCTGATCAGGTTACCTGACGTGTTCGTCAAACTTGGCAACGTTGCCTTCATCAGATCTCGTATATGGAGTTCCAGGTTTCTCATATTTTTAGGGAAGGTAATCAGGTAGCAGATGCTCTTTCTAAGCATGCTTTGGGTATTCCTTCTGACTCCTAATGGTCCTCCACTCCTCCTTTCTGTTCTTCGTTGGTTGGTCATGACTTTATGGGTCGAGAATCTTTCAGGTTTTCCTAGTTTTGTTTTTTTCAGGCCTGCATGCCTCTGGGCTGTTCGGGACTTCATCCTCTGTTTTTTGTTCTTTCATCTTGTTACTTTTTCTTTTATTTATATATTCCTGGATACTACCTTTGGGTTTTTCAGCATATGATTGCTTGTGATGCTTTTTCCCCTTAGATCAGTCCAATTTCATCAAAATATATATATATATATATATATATACTTTCATATTTTATTATTATTATCCATAATATATCATGTTATTATAATTGTTTTGTAATTATGGGTATTTTAGTCAAAATACAGTTAATTCAATTTCATTCAGTTGTTAACCAAACAAAATAATACTGATTCAGATATTAATTCTACAGTCCCAACCAAACAAAGGAATCAGCTTTCCATTCCTTTCCATTCCATTCCAATTACCATTCTGATTACCATTCCACTATAGTAACCAAACGCCACCAAACGGTTTTTCAATTAGGGAAATAGACAAATTCGAGTATCTTATACAGTTATACCCAAACACTCGAGCAACAATAATGCGTAAGACCACACACAAAATGCTTAACTAGGAATTAAAGATATAATCAATAAATCCTAGTTATCAATGTCTAAATGTAGAAACATAAAGACCTAGCTAGATGATATGAATGACATATAATCCTAACTATCAAACAATGTCTACATGCCCTTACATGAGGACTCAATTAGATGTGGAGAGAATTTCTAACAACATAATTGTTAATTAAACACACATAAACATTCATGAAGCTTGACTAGATTAATAAATGTAAATCTATCAACTTAGTCATTAATTAATCATACATGAACATTTATGGCTTAGCTATTTATGTAAAAACCAACCTAATTATACAAGCTATCACAAACAATCCCAATAATGTCATAACTTCACTAAATATGCAATAAGAGAAAAGATTTGTTAATTTAAGCAATCAAAGATATGTCTTGATGAAATAGAATGATAAATGAAGATGAGATGTTTGTTCTACTTTCCAAGTGACTTAATGATGAAGACCCATGTGTGAAGAAGACATTAAATGCACATGGAGAGTGATTGTGAGTGAATCAATGGAAGCTTAGATCTTTCTCTCTCTAGAAACCTTGCCTCTCTCTCTCTCTCTCTCTCTCTCTTGGAAAACCAATTTCGTGGTCTAGAGTTCTTTATTCAAAAATGGGAGAAGATGATGTATATATTTATAAGGTCCAAAAAACGAGTTGGTGTTAAAAACCCAAAATGCCTAGAAATCGAGCCATTTGTCGGTTGGTGGCCGCCGAATGCCAACTGCTGATTTACTCTAGAAAATCTTTGAAATAGAACAGTGGTTTGGGTTTGGCGGCCTTGATCGCCGAACACCAACCGCAGAATGAAACCAGAAGCCTCTGCTTTCAAACGGCGGCCCTAGCCGTCGATCAGTGACCGCCAAATCACACTTGGAAGAAACAACTTCTCAAGCGGTCAAACATTGCGCTAAGACAAGCACACCATTGTGCATGCACGGAAGTTTCTGATCAATCATCGAAAAACAAATTACACCATACAAAATCACACTTAAGTCTAAGAATGAAGTGTAAGTGTGATGGTGAAAAGAATGCACATATACGCAATAAAGTACAAATGCATGTCAATTCAAATGTATATAAGTGTGTGTGCACCTAATTTCTTCAAGAATTAAGTCAAATGATATATCTTTCGCTTTTGCTTTTGAAGTTATGGAGATACTTAGAAGCTTTCCATTGAGAATCTAAGCTACCCTTTACAAAAATCATAAAATAAGCCAATCATAAAATATAGATACTTACACATCTCAAATCCAAACCCTTAAATATTTGGTTCAAACCAAATTAGGGTTTGTTACAGTACTGAACTAGGCCGGGTTGGATACGAGCCGGACTCGGACCGGGCCGAACTTTGACACCTCTATACATCGGTGAATTTCTCCACCAAATCTATAATGGGGACAGGGATCGGTTCCCACCAACTTAATTACTTTTTATTGGATTAATATTTTCTAAAAAAAAGTTTGCATTAATGTTTATTTTATTTATATGATTATTTTAAAATCGAATCAACGGAGATCAAATGGGAGATTGTGAAGTGTTGACCGAGGAAATGGTTGGGGGCGGGGTAACTCCCCCAAACACCCCATCCCCATGTGACCATCAGATCATGTCCCATTGTCAAGATTTTTCCTTAGATTTTTCCATGTAAAAAGCACGCACACCATATGTAATACAAGTATACAACAACACGCGCATCCACAGAAATAGTTTGATAGGCACGTTCAATACACGCCTAATGCACATGCAGCTGCGCGTGAGCATGCACACAGCACATATGTGAGCACAGCTGGAGACACCTCGAACGCAGTGGACTCGGTTAGAATTTTGTCTAAACATTTCCCCCTTTTTTTATTTTATTTATTTTATTTATTTTTTTATTTAAGGATAATAATCCCGGTGATCATCAATTTGGTGACACACTATTAAAATAATCATTAGGTTGAGAATTAGTTTCAAAATAATTATTTTTAGTGAAAAGTGTAACACTAATGACCATTTTATCTAAAGAAATACTTTATACAACGAGGGTCACGGCACTGCCGCGGCCCCGTAGTGTAAAAAAGTGGGAAAACATGTGGGACCCGCGTAATAAATACATGGGTCCCACATGTTTTCACACCCCTTTTGCACTACGGGGCGACCACCGCCACGGCCCCGGTTGTACGTAGAAGTGCTCTTTTATCTAATTTCATCCAATTCCATCAAATGAGTGTCAATTTAGTAAATAAAGAGATGACATTAATTTATTTTAGATGTTTTTTGGAAATTAATTTTTTTAATGAGTGGTATTTTGGTAAATAAGGGGATGATATTAATTTATTTTAAATATTTTTTTGGAAATCAATTTTTTCCTTCGTTTTTTGAAAATAATAATTATATTTAGTGTGTGTAAATATATATATATATATATATATATATATGTGTGTGTGTGTGTGTGTGTGTGTGTGTGTTTGAGATATGCTATACGTATATACACACACTAAATATAATTATTCGTTTCAAAAAACAAAAGAAATTGTTTAGATCAATACACATGTCTCTTCTTTGTTTTTTTTAAGATTTTGTAGCCTTAATCTTCTCCAATATATATATACGGTCCCGTTCACATCAGTGCACACTGATATAACTACATCAGTACCAATGCATGTGAATTATTGATTATGGAGAAGTTTTGACAAATGCATACACTTTGAGTCAAAGTATGTAAATCTAATGGTTCACATCCAACACACGTATGAAGTTATATTAGTGCACACTAACTTGAACATTTATGTGTATATATATTTATTTATTTGAGATATGCTATGCATATATACACACACTAAATATAATTATTAGTTTCAAAAACAAAAGAAAAAATTGATTTCCAAAAAACATCTAAAATAAATTAATGTGATCCCTTTATTTACTAAAATGCCACTCATTGGATGTAATTGGATGGAATTAGATTGAATTGGATGGAATTACAATTAGTGTCACACTTTTCGTTAAAAATGGCCTTTTTGAAATCAGTTCCCAATTTAGTGGCCATTTTGATAGTGTATCATCAAATTGATGGCCACCGGGGTAATTATCCCTTTTAATCATATTTTACTCTCTCTCTCTTTTTATTAACAAAAGTTTTTAATGTTTTTATTACATACATGCATATATATTTTTTTTCAATTTTCTTCATATTTTTTTTTCAATTTTCTTCCTATAGCTTCTAATTTTATTTTTTTTGAAACAAAATTTTTATTTTTCAAAATTTTTATTTATTTGATAATGTTATATATTTTCTAATTCTATTTAAATTATTTTTATCCTTTCAAAAAAAATAAGTATACCCTAAAAATTATTTTATATGATTCAAACAAACAAAAAGGTAAATAGTACAGCTTGCACAGAGCACGTGGAGGGAAGGGACGGGAGCCGCGGAATTGCAGTAAAAACCATCAAAATATCGAGACGGCAATTAATTCCGAATTACGCTCTCTCTCTCTCTCTCTCTCTCTCTCTCTCTCTATATATATATATATATAGATACACCACCACCACAAAATCACACACACTCAATTTCACTACAGCACCGCCAAATCCGTGTCCTTTTTCTCTCCATTGAATTCCCATGAAAATCTAGTCTCGTCATTTTCCAACAAAGACTAAGCAGCAGATCTCCACATTTTCCATTTTGCAGGTACTCTCTCTCTGCTAGTAATTATCTTTTGTTTGTTCAAGACAATGTGATGTCGGTGTTGATCTGTTTTCATTTTCTAGAGATATATCTTTTGTTTCGCTTTAGATTCTTACAATTTCACAATGGGATTAGTTTTGTGGACCAATTGTTCTTGTCCATCTGCAGATTTGATGTTTATTTTTTAATTTAATGGTTTGATTATATAGATTGATCAATTTGGGGTTCAAAAAACTGACCCCAATTTCCACATTAACACCTTGATAACTTGATTTGATTTATTGTATTTGTTGTTTTGTTCCATTTTTAATAACAAGAAACATGCAAACCATAGTTTCTGTTTATTATTATAATTTAATAGTTTTTCTAATGATTTTGCAGATCCTGATATACAAGATAATTAATTAATTAGTAGTTACAATGACTATGAGCAATGGCAATGCACTCTCAGTTTCTAGCACTAATGGAGAAACAAAAACTAACAAGACTATGAAGATCTTCGTGGGTTATGATCCCTGCGAAGATATTGCTTATGAGGTTTGCCGCCATTCAATCTTGAAGCGATCGAGCATTCCTGTGGAGATCACTCCCATTATCCAATCAGATCTTCGAAAGAAGGGCCTTTATTGGCGCGAGAGAGGCCAAACTGAGAGCACTGAGTTCTCATTCTCTCGCTTTTTGACCCCTTACCTGGCCGATTATGATGGTTGGGCGATGTTTGTTGATTGCGATTTTCTCTACTTGGTAGATATAAAAGAATTGACAGACTTGATTGATGATAAGTATGCTATCATGTGTGTGCATCATGATTATACTCCTAAAGAGACCACGAAAATGGAGGGGGCCGTGCAGACTGTGTATCCAAGGAAGAATTGGTCATCAATGGTGTTATACAATTGTGGGCATCCTAAAAACAAGGTGTTGACGCCTGAGGTTGTCAACACACAAACAGGTGCATTTCTCCATAGGTTTCAGTGGCTTGATGATGAAGAAATCGGGTCAATTCCATTCGTTTGGAATTTTCTCGAAGGCCATAACAGGGTTGTTGAGAATGATCCCACAACATTTCCAAAGGCGATACACTATACTCGTGGAGGGCCATGGTTTGAGGCTTGGAAGCATTGTGAGTTTGCTGATCTTTGGTTGAATGAGATGCACGAGTACACAAACGAAGCTAAGAAGAAGATCATTGAAATTTAAATTGGACCATTTCATTTGGTTACAAAGAAGAGTACTTGATAATATCCAGGTTTAGTAGTAAAGATGACCCTTTATTTCCTGTATTCTTTGTGTTGAATTCACCATTTGTATTTAGATATATGATGTTTTTATTTTTTATTTTTTATGGAGAATTGAGTATTACTTTGTGATAGGCAGTTCTGATAGGCAATGCAGGCGTGGCTATGCCTTCTATATACATATATACTATGTGTATGTGTGTGATTTTATCTTATTTATTTGCCTAAACAAAACACCACATGAGTGTTCTTCTCATTTATAGCCTGTAATTTTCAACAAATTGATCATTTCTTAAAGCTATGTGCCTGTTCTATTATAGTGTTCAGGGGCTTTAACAACCGCGGAAACCTTCCGGTAGCTACTACTAGTCAGACATTTATTTTGTTTTCTGATTAGTACTAGGAAGTCTGGATGCAAACAGTGAATTTGCTTGATGCTATTAGATTTGCTCAATAACCAGTCCTGATGCAATTGATCGAGTCTTGAGTCTTGACAGTCAAATGGGTCATTGTTTACTTAGGCAGAGCCTTTGTTGGACTTCCTTTATTTTCCTGTTATGTCTTTTTAGCTCAATGGAAGCATTACTGTAGAACATTCTTTGCTTGGATTAAGGGACACCACAGAAGGTTTAATACTAAAGGGTCTCTATAAAAGCACACATTAAGAATCCATAAACTGAATAAATAAATAAAACTATATTTTTATCAAATATGTCATTTCTTATAATTTTTGAAAAAAATATTATAAATTAAAATGGTAAAATGAAAAAAAAAAAAAAATTACAATTTTGTGAAAAAATGACAATAATAAAAGGGAAAAAGAAAAGGCTGTATGCCCTAGTATTTTACTTTAATTTTCATTTCATATATCCAAATAGAGAAAATTAACAACGAAATAAACGAAAAAGGAAAACAGAAGCTTTATTGCAGAACTCATATGCTTTGCCTTTCTCTTTAATAAAATCGTCACTCTAATAGTTCTTTGGTTGTTTTTTTTCCCTTAACAAAAAAAAAGTACGGAATCTAAAAGAGCTCCATCTATAATTACAGATAGAAATGTAAGATGGGTTGAGCTGGGCTGATTCGACCCACCTTTTAAAGGCCTACGCAGGCTATGGGTCCAGCACTCGTTCCAAGCGTGATACTGTATTGAGTTTTGTGGGGAAAGGTAACATTTCCCGACGAAACTCGTTTGTGGCGAAAGGTTGGGAAAATTTTTATACCCTTTCCAAACGAATTTTGAGTTTTGTGGGGAAAGGTAACCTTTCCTGACGAAACTCGTTTGTGGGGAAAGGTTGAGAAAATTTTTATACCCTTTCCAGATGAATTTTGAGTTTTGTGTGGAAAGGTAACCTTTCCCGACGAAACTCGTTTGTGGGGAAAGGTTGGGAAAAATTTTATACCCTTTCCAAACGAATTTTGAGTTTTGTGGGGAAAGGAAACCTTTCCCGACGAAACTCGTTTGTGGGGAAAGGTTGGAAAAAATTTTGTACCCTTTCCAGATGAATTTTGAGTTTTGTGGGGAAAGGTGACCTTTCCCGACGAAATTCTATCTTTCCCGACGAAATCCGCTTTGCGGGGAAAAGTCACCTATGCCTACAAATCTTGCTTTGTCTCCTAAAATTTTGTCTGGAAAGAGTAAATTTCTACTAGTGTCCAAAGGCTACATTAAATGTATGACAAGTCTCCGATGACTTCATAAGGAAATGATATGACTCCTCACTTTATACCTACTTGTCATTTTTGTAGTGTTGATGGGCATATTAGGCCTAATTGTTTTAGGTACATTAAGAAATGTAGGGTTGAGAGCATGATGGAAAGAAATAGACTTAGAATAGCAAATATGCATGCACCTAGGAAATTCAGAGCCAATGATCATAGGAAATCTAGTAACATGTTGACTATGACCACTAGGAATGAAAATGTGTCACTAAGGTGGATTAGAAAAGATGAACCCGTTTGCTATTGTGTTAACATGTCTCCTATAGATGCAACTAGGTCTAATGGACTTGGTAGGTCTATAGGGGCTCATGCCATACATTGACTTGGTGGTTTGACCCCAAATGAGGGGGATCTCAAGCAAAGATAACGAACTTGCATGATTTGTAATGTGCAAAAATTTGATCAACTTTATGCTTCTTCATTAATTGCTTGAGATACTTGGTTGCACATATATGCTTATTGTTAGGATTATGCTCAATAGCAAGAGTGTAATATTGTATTTAACAATATTTTCATATTAATAAAGTGATTTCTGGTTTAACAAAACTTATAGCATTTATAGTTTATTTATTATAATTGTCAAAAGTAAATAATCATAAGGTCAAAAGACTATGAGAAAAGAAGAATTGTTCTTACATTTGGATATGTATGAGGTAGACACAATTCTTTAGTTAGTCTTGAATAACGTTCACAACTTAAGTTAAAGGTTGGGCAACTTTATCTTGATAAAGTTGTAGAATTCTTTTGCTAGCATTTGAGTGGGATCAAATGTGTTATGATGAGTCTAAAATCATCGAAGGGGCTTCGAGTAAAAGAATCTAGTGCACTGAGTGCATTGAATATGATCACAATGAAATACTTTATCTAGAACCGTCAGTAGATAAAAGTTTTTTCATTATCAGGACAATCGGAGAGTCTATCTCAATCCTTAGATAAATGATGGACTTATGGTTACAAGTGTTATCATTTGAGCTATCAATTAGTACGATTATATAGCATAGTCTATCCTCGATAGTTTGGTGGTATTCATTTGTTAATCGATAGAGGACTTCATTTATAGATATGGACATCGTGGCTCCATTTATTAAATGTGAGTAGAATATCATCATATGGATGTTTTGAGGTATTGGATATTAAATCTTAACGTTGAGTTTTCAATAGTGACTATTGAAAGATGACTTTTGGACAAGTCATAATATATATCCAAGTTCAAAATGTGGTCATATGAGTAAATATGGTAACTTGGAGAGCTATAGACGGTCTATGAGCTCTTGGCGATTACTGATATTCTTCACGAGGATTCACTATCTCCTATAAGATTGTCTAGGGTATAAATGATGATCATTTACTTATTCTATCTTTATTTAAGAGTTCAATTTTAGCTCTTTAGTGGAATGAGCTAAAATTAATAGATCGAACCTAAGTGAATCATTTGTTGATTGTGATTGGGTTATGTCTATTGAAGCTTAAATTTAGATAGTCCGCTAAGATCCCCAATCCACATGGACTTGCATGAATCACTTGATATATTCTATCGGACTAATTATGGGTCCATCTAGAATTGTATTTAATATATTAAGAATATAATTTGCACATTATTTATTTAATTGGCTGTTAAATTATATTAATATATTAATGAAAGACATGTGGGCTTGTTTATTTTGGTAATAATGGGTCTAGTTCACATGTGGGCTTTTTAATTAAAGGTCCAATGTATTTAATAAAATGAAAGATAATATTAGGCCCATGTTTTTTTTATATGGGCGGCAAGGCTATTAAAATAGTCTAATATATTATTTTATTTTATTATTTGATTAAATGGAAATTAATTGATTGATTGATTAATTATTTAATTAAGAATCAATATCTATTTCTGACTAGGAAATATGTTTCTTAGTGTTGACGGTGAATTTTGGATCGTTGAAAAGTCAACCGCCAAATAATAACACATAGGCAAATCAAAGCTTTAACCAGTATAGGGTTGAATAATCAAAGCCTCTTTCTCCACGTGGATGTGATACAATTTGTACATATTTGAGGATAATAATATAGAAAAGCAGGAAATAAAGAATAAATCAAACATAACACATGTTTTACGTGGTAAAACCCCAAGGCGGGGAAACATCCACGGTGCCGGTGACGGCGAGAAGAGATCCACTATGAATAGAATAATTACACACTCAATACTCGCTTTCTCTCAGATAATTGTTTATGTTTCGTATCTTTTTTCTTATGTAAGTGTAAATTGCTCATCCTGTTCCCCCTGATATAATGAATACATGGATGTATTTATAGGGTTCGATCTAGGGTTGCCCTAGTTTCTGTCGTATAAGTGGCGGATTCATTAATTAGAATCTTTGTAGGATTCCGATAGAGTAGACCAATTAGGACTCGTTTCCCGTTTGGTGTTTATCCTTCTGGAAGCTTTAAATCCTTTTCGGATTAAACTTCTCTAGTACTGGAGAGGAAATAGGGATATTTCCTTATTGGAATATTATCTTAAGATTTCGTATCTATGTAGATCTCTTCCTGATATGGCGTGTCTTGGTAAGGCTGTATTTCCCGTTCCTGGCCGAGTAGATTCCTGGCCGAGTAGAATCTTGGCCGAGTAAAGATCTTCGGCGAGCAGGATCTTTGCTCATTAATCTCTAACTAGAAGACTTTACTTGGCGTATACACTTCTAACTTCCATATTTAGTTTTCTTCATGACGTGTCCATACCTGGTGACGTGTCCTTGGTCAGCGTTCCTTTCATTGACTGGTTGACTTTGAATGACGTGGAATTACTGTACTTCCGTATTAACTGCTATTTTTGCTGACGTGTCATGCTGACGAAAATATACATACAACACTTAGTATTATACTATTGTTAGTAGTATAATAAATATTAAAGACTTTATTTGGTAAGTAGATAAATAAAAGGAAGTTATTTATCTAGTCAAATTAGGAAGCCTTTGATATAGTCACAAATACAGTGAGTTGGATTAGGGTTAGGATTCTAAGGTTGATAGGAATTTGGAAAAAGCACAAATCCTCTTCAAGTGAGGAATTCGGCCAACCCTAGGTTTTCCTATCAAGAGAATTCAGCCAACCCTAATTTGATAGGGAAAGGAATTCGGCCACCCTATATATACTATAGGATTCGGCCACCTTGATTAATTCTTGCTTGAGAGATTTATTTCTTTAACTTAGAAAATAAATCCAACTCCAAGAAAGGGTGTAGAAATCGGCCAAGAGAAAGAAGAGAAAAGAATTGTTTTTATTTCGATAGTGCACTAATAGACTTTTACATTAAAAGGCTTTGTGTACAATTTCGAACAAGGTTCACGCGAGTTTCAATCATAACGATTGTGAATTCAAAACTGACCGGAACATTCTTTCTAGTCTCTTGGAATTTGTTGTGACTAACGGAAAAGAAAAAGTTTTGATTATCCATCCTTAGGTACACAATTCAAAGAAAAGGGAGACCACGCTCCTAGGTGATTCACGTTCGTGATTGGATTGGAAGATCTTGCGGATTACCATCGATGTAACGTCAATCGGATCACGCGACAAAGGTATGATACTTTTAATTATATATGTTTAATTAATTAGATGGTTAAAGTTCATCTTTAAAAGGAAATTTTTTGAAATATACTAAACCTATTTTAGTCTCGCTTCCGATGCGTGCAATCGTTTTTTTCTCCTACAGTTGGTATCAGAGCCTTGGTTGTACCCTTTAATTAATTAATGTATATATACGTGATTCAATTTCTTTTTATTGTGATTATGCATGTTTAGAAAGAGATGGCACTCTAGGTATTGTCATATATAATTACATTGGAATGTATGGATTTATATATGTTATTATATGGATTGTTATTGCTCGATTTTGGTCCAAGAATTTCAATGTATTTTTGTTTCGGAATTGTAACAAGAAGGGTGGCCTATCATCGCCATAATTCCTTCTTGGTAGTTGCTAAGTTTTTATTTTTTTTTTATTTTAAGTGTATTAAAATTAAGTGCAGTTTTTTTATTGTATTAAATAGTGCAGTTTTTATTGTATTAAAATACTGCAGTGATTAAAAAAAAAAAAACTGCAGTATTTTTTTTTTGTTTAAATAAAGTAGTAATACATTCAAGCATTGAAGATTCGAAGATTTGAAGAATTGGAAGCAACTGGAACAAGCTTGGTACCGTGCGCACCATAGCAATGAGCGTGCGTGCAAGTTAGTGCGTAGCTACGCTTGTTGGGAACATGGGATGCGCACGACAGCCCCTTATGTGTCATGGGCTGTGCATGGCAGTCCTTTGGGTATAATGGACTGCACATGGTGGCCCCCCAAGGGGTGTGCATGCCCAAAGGTGGCAGCCGAGGGGTGAGCGAGAGGAAGATGGCCGCTTGAAGACTTGTTCGCCAAGAAGGAATATTTTGTATTTCCAACAATTGTAATTCACTTGTTTTTTCTAGGATGGACCAAAATTGTGGCTATTTATTTTTCGTAAATATTACAATATTTATTGTTGTATGATAATATGACATATAGAATAGGAGTGCCACTCATATATCTCTTTTGGTATGAACATGCATTGAATGATTTAGGTATCTAATTGGCATCTAGATAACTTGGTAAATCATTCTATGGGATTTAATCACACGTCTTAAATAATTGAGTGGGAGAAGGTGTTTTGAAACACCTACGGCCTCCAAGGTTGGTTGAGCTTTATTATTTATTGGTAATCCCCCCCAAGGGGCGTCCATGAATGGAATTTAGCAAAAAACTTCCTTACAAGGATAGACTAGACAATTGACTCAAACGAGATCTACTCTCAAAGGAGGGATTTTCGTAACAGAAAATTGAAGGTCGATATCTTGGTAACACACTTAATGTGGTTTTAATGATATCCTCCCAAGAGTTCATGTCAATAAAATCACAAGGCTAAAATTGAAAACGATGGTTGTTACGTTAACAATTAGGTGGGACCTAGTCCAACTAGTAAATGGTGCGAACTCCCAAAGGAGGCGTGACATTTATGGGTGTTGGATCATCGTTGAATTTTTACGATTGAATTATTCATTTAATTCAAGATAAATATTCGAAAGTGCTTTATCATGATTATTTACTTATATATGTTTTTATTTTATTTAGAAATCATGACCCAATCCCTAATCAACTTCCAAAAAGATAAAACTTTAACTAGTAATAATTATGTCACATGGAAAAGGAAAAATTGGGTTGTTGCTGCAAGCTAAAAAACATAAATTTATTCTATCTACTCCTAAGCCACTTGCTCATACTTATGAATCTAATGGCACAAGTCAAGAGATTCATTTGGTTGGTAAAGTTGCTACTGTTGAGACCCGTAAGAAGGTCAAGAAATAACAGAAGAAAAAGCAACTTGGGCCTACCAAGAAAGTAACCAAGATCAAAGGGAAGTGCTTCCTTTGTGGTGAAAAGGGACATTGGAAAAGTAATTGCCCAAAGTCTCAGAACAAGAAGGAGCAAGGTAATATTAATTATTTTGAAACATGTTTTCTGGCAGATTCTAAAGATTCTTGGATCTTAGACTCTGGAACCACTAATCATGTTTGTTATTCCTTGCAAGGGTTCCAGGAAAGGAAAAGATTGAATAAAAATGAAATCAACTTACGTTTATGCAACAGAGCGTTGGTGTTTGCCAGTGTTGTGGGAGATATTAGAGTCAATCTAGATTCTAGTAGGCATTTAGATTTGATAGACATTTATTATGTACCTCAATTCAAGAGGAATTTAATTTCAGTTTCTTGTTTGAATAAATTTGGATATTCGGTTACTTTTAATAAAGATTTTATTATTAGTAAGAATAACAAATTTGTTTGCAAAGGTACATTGGAAAATGGTCTATTCTATTTACATAGAAATATCTCTCACTTGTTAGACACAGAATTATCGCAACCTAATCATAAAAGAGTAAAATTATCAAAAGATGAAACCTATCTATGGCATTTGCGACTAGGTTATATTAACCTTAATAGGATTAAAAGATTGGTTAGTGATGGACCTTTAAATGACTTAAAGGTTGATGATCTACCAACTTGTGAATCCTGTTTGGAAGATAAAATGACCAAGAGGTCGTTCACGACCAAAGGCACAAGAGCTACTGAATGTTTAGGATTAATACATACTGATGTATGTGGTCCTATGAGCATTCAAGCTAGAGGTGGATATGAGTACTTCATCACTTTCATAGATGATTGCTCGAGATTTGGCTATGTGTATCTCATGAGACATAAGTTGGATGCTTTTGACATGTTCAAAGCATTCAAAGCTGAAGTAGAAAATTAGCTTGAGAAACACATAAAAGTCTTGAGATCTGATCGTGGTAGAGAATATCTATCTGGTGAGTTTCAGCAATATCTTATTGATAATGGGATTATTTCTCAGTTTTCTGCACCAGTTACACCTCAACAGAATGGGGTAGCAGAAAGGAGAAATAGAACTCTTTTAGACATGGTTAGGTCTATGTTGAGTTATTTAACGCTTCCTGTTTCTTTTTGGGGATATGTTTTACAAACTGCAACATATATTCTAAACGATTTACCATCTAAGTCGGTTTCTCAAACACCGCATGAGTTGTGGACTGGGCGAAAACATAGTTTACAACACTTAAGGATATTTGGATGTCCTACACATGTGTTAAAAGGAAAGATGGAAAAGATGGAGTCCTATTCAGAAACATGCATATTTGTGGGGTATCCAAAAGGAACAAAAATGTATTATTTCTATAGTCCTTTAGATCTTAAAGTATTTGTTTCGACAAATGCTAAATTTCTGGAAGAGGATTATATGAATAGCTTTATACCTAAAATTAGAATTGTTCTGAATGAGCTATCAGGAGATACAATTCCACAAGAGATTTCACAACCTGGCCCAATTGTAAATTCCGTACCATCTCAAGATCAACAACTTACCATTCCTCGTCGTAGTAGGAGGGTTAGTAGACAACCCGAGAGATACATCGGTCTAGGAGAATCAGTGGAGAATCTCCCAGACGACGATGATCCCTACACATACAAGGAAGCAATGGAAGATGTTGATTGTCGCCATTGGCAAAAGGCAATGCAATCCAAAATTGAATCTATTTTCAAAAACAAAGTCTGGACTCTTGTAGACTTGCCTAAAGGGATAAAAGCCATTGGGTGCAAATGGGTATACAAGAGGAAAAGAGGTATGGACGGAAAGGTGGAAACTTTTAAAGCTAGATTGGTAGCTAAATGTTACACACAGAGGGATGGTATCGATTCCGAGGAAACCTTCTCTCTTGTGGCCATGCTTAAATCCATTAGGATACTCTTATCCATTGCAGCGTCTCTAGACCTAGAGATTTGGCAAATGGACGTCAAGACAACTTTCCTTAATGGAAGTCTTGACGAGAGCATCTATATGATGCAACCAGTAGGATTCATTGAAAAGGGCCAAGAGGAAAAGGTATGCAAGTTGCAAAAATATATATATGGATTAAAGCAAGCATCCAGATCCTGGAACATAAGGTTTGATCAAGCTGTGAAAAGTTTTGGATTCATTCAAAACCTTGACGAACCTTGTGTATATAAAAGGATTAAAGACGACAAGTTGGTTTTTCTAATTCTTTATGTTGATGATATACTACTCATCGGAAACGATGTAGGTGTATTGACATCAGTAAAAGAATGGTTAGCAAAACAATTTGATATGGACTTAGGAGAAGTAAGTTATATTCTTGGTATCCAAGTAATAAGGGATAGAAAGAATAGAACGATTGCACTATCCCAAGTTTCATACATAGATAAAATCTTGTCTAGGTTCTCCAAGCAAGATTCCAAGAAAGGTATATTACCTTTCAGACATGGAATCAAACTTTTTAAGGAACAAGTTCCTAAGAATGAGCATGAAGAGCAATTCATGAGTAGGGTTCCATATGCCTCTGCAGTTGGAAGTCTCATGTATGCTATGCTCTGCACTAGAGCAGATATTTGTTTTGCTATTGGCATAGTTAGCAGGTTTCAATCGAAACCTAATCCTGATCACTGGACGGCAGTCAAGTATATTTTTAAGTATCTCAAGAGAACTAGAGATCATATGCTTGTATACTCAGGAAGGGATTTAATTCCCGTTGGGTATACAAATTTTGATTTCCAGTCAGATTCTGACTCCAGAAAATCCACATCAGGATCTGTGTTTACTCTTGAAGGAGGAGCAGTCATATGGAGGAGTATCAAGCAATCTTGTATTGCTGACTCTACCATGGAAGCTGAGTATGTTGCTGCATACCAGGCTGCCAAAGAGGCTGTTTGGCTCCGTCAATTCTTGATTGACTTAGAAGTGGTTCCTAGTGCGAATAAGCAGATCACTATCTACTGTGACAACAGTGGAGCAGTGGCTAATTCAAGAGAACCAAGAAGTCATAAGAGAGGAAAACACATTGAAATGAAGTATCATCTTTTAAGGAAGATTGTGCATAGGGGTGACGTGACGATCACCAAAATCACATCATAAGAAAATCTAGCGGATCCCTTCACAAAAGCTCTGCCACAGAAGAGTTTTGATGGGCACCTAGAGAACATGGGAATGAAGGATATGACATACTTGCCATAGAGCAAGTGGGAGATTGTTAGGATTATGCTCAATAGCAAGAGTGTAATATTGTATTTAACAATATTTTCATATTAATAAAGTGATTTCTGGTTTAACAAAACTTATAGCATTTATAGTTTATTTATTATAATTGTCAAAAGTAAATAATCATAAGGTCAAAAGACTATGAGAAAAGAAGAATTGTTCGTACATCTGGATATGTATGAGGTAGACGCAATTCTTTAGTTAGTCTTGAATAACGTTCAAAACTTAAGTTAAAGGTTGGGCACTTTTATCTTGATAAAGTTGTAGAATTCTTTTGCTAGCATCTGAGTGGGATCAAATGTGTTATGATGAGTCTAAAATCATCGAAGGGGCTTCGAGTAAAAGAATCTAGTGCACTGGGTGCATTGAACAGGATCACAATGAAATACTTTATCTAGAACCGTCAGTAGATAAAAGTTTTTTCATTATCAGGACAATCGGAGAGTCTATCTCAATCCTTAGATAAATGATGGACTTATTGTTACAAGTGTTATCATTTGAGCTATCAATGAATACGATTATATAGCATAGTCTATCCTCGATAGTTTGGTGGTATTCATTTGTTAATCGATAAAGGACTTCATTTATAGATATGGACATCGTGGCTCCATTTATTAAATGTGAGTAGAATATCATCATATGGATGTTTTGAGGTATTGGATATTAAATCTTAACGTTGAGTTTTCAATAGTAACTATTGAAAGATGACTTCTGGACAAGTCATAATATATATCCAAGTTCAAAATGTGGTCATATGAGTAAATATGGTAACTTGGAGAGCTATAGGCGGTCTATGAGCTCTTGGCGATTACTGATATTCTTCACGAGGATTCACTATCTTCTATAAGATTGTCTAGGGTATGAATGATGATCATTTACCTATTCTATCTTTATTTAAGAGTTCAATTTTAGCTCTTTAGTGGAATGAGCTAAAATTAATAGATCGAACCTAAGTGAATCATTTGTTGATTGTGATTGGGTTATGTCTATTGAAGCTTAAATATAGATAGCCCGCCAAGATCCCCAATCCACACGGACTTGCATGGATCACTTGATATATTCTACCGGACTAATTATGGGTCCATCTAGAATTGTATTAAATATATTAAGAACATAATTTGCACATTATTTATTTAATGGGCTGTTAAATTATATTAATATATTAATGAAAGACATGTGAGCTTGTTTATTTTGGTAAGAATGGGTCTAGTTTACATGTGGGCTTTTTAATTAAAGGTCCAATGTATTTAATAAAATGAAAGATAATATTAGGCCCATGTTTTTTTTATATGGGCGGCAAGGCTATTGAAATAGTCTAATATATTATTTTATTTTATTATTTGATTAAATGGAAATTGATTGATTGATTGTTTGATTATTTAATTAAGAATCAATATCTTTTTCTGACTAGGAAATATGTTTCTTAGTATTATACTATTGTTAGTAGTATAATAAATATTAAAGACTTTATTTGGTAAGTAGATAAATAAAAGGAAGTTATTTATCTAGTCAAATTAGGAAGTCTTTGATATAGTCACAAATACACTAGTGAGTTGGATTAGGGTTAGGATTATAAGGTTAATAGGAATTTGGAAAAAGCACAAATCCTCTTTTAGTGAGGAATTCGGCCAACCCTAGGTTTTCCTATCAAGAGAATTCAGCCAAACCTAATTTGATAGAGAAAGGAATTCAGCCACCCTATAAATACTATAGGATTCAGCCACCTTGATTAATTCTTGCTTGAGAGATTTATTTCTTTAACTTAGAAAATAAATCCAACTCCAAGAAAGGGTGTAGAATTCGGCCAAGAGAAAGAAGAGAAAAGAATTGTTTTTATTTCGATAGTGCACTAATAGGCTTTTACATTAAAAGGCTTTGTGTACAATTTCGAACAAGGTTCACGCGAGTTTCAATCATAACGATTGTGAATTCAAAACTGACCGGAACATTCTTTCTAGTCTCTTGGAATTTGTTGTGACTAACGGAAAAGAAAAAGTTTTGATTATCCATCCTTAGGTACACAATTCAAAGAAAAGGGAGACCACGCTCCTAGGTGATTCACGTTCGTGATTGGATTGGAAGATCTTACGGATTACGATCGACGCAATGTCAATCGGATCACGCGACAAAGGTATGATACTTTTAATTATATATGTTTAATTAATTAGAGGGTTAAGGTTCATCTTTAAAAGGAAAATTTTTGAAATATACTAAACCTATTTTAGTCTTGCTTCCACTGCGTGCAATCGTTTTTTTCTCTTACACTTATATGGTAATTTACTTAATAAGTGTGCACCGTTGCTTTGTCTATTATCCATGTCATTTTTAGGTTGAATAATACATTTTTGGACTAGGAGAATTATTTGGGAAGTACACTTGAATGACCTATAATTTATCTCCATGCATGAGATTTTTTTTTTTACATGCTTGAATTGATATGCATGCATGATATTTATTGAAACTAATTATTGCACGGTGTGTATAAAACTATCTAGAGGGGGGGGGGGGGGGGGGGGGGGGGGGGGGGGGGGGGGTGAATAGATTTTACGCTTTTTTACCCAATTTTTCGTGTTAGTCAAAATTACGAATTTACCTTCAAGATAATATAAACAAGCAAGTGTAATATGGTGCGGAAATTAAAACAACACTTGATTTTTCCGTGGAAACCCTCACGGGAAAAACCACGGGCTATGTAAGTAAGCCACACTCGAACCTCGAATCCACTAAATGTGCAAACGATTACAACCTAATCCCGGAAGTAATCACACACCTACCTAATCCCGGTATGAGTGAACCTAGTCCAGTTTTGCTTGTGATCTAAGCAACCTAATCCCGGATGCTACACATAAGACTTACTTTCTCTATGAAGAGAAAACAACCCTAAGTGAATATATGTGAATATCCAAAATGCAACATAGAGCAAGGGAAACCCTATATGCTTATCTAAGATGATTAATCTGCAATTAAGAACAATCCTAGATATCAAAACTAAATGACATGTCAATTAGTTTAGCTAATCAATATTAAGCACAAAACCTAATATGCTAGCACAATACAACTTCTCAAACATACATCATACTAATCTCAATCTTGTATTCAAAGAATATAAAATCACATACAAGTAATTAAATTGAGATTGCTAGATAAGAGAAACACAAAATATGTAAGATATTAGTGAAAAGCTTACCAAGCAAAGTATGATGAAGAATCCATGCAAGATGTCATCTAGATGATCTAAGATGATGCTAGATGATGATTGATGATCATGGAACAAGTGTTTGAGTGATTAAAAATGAGTTCTTTGGAATTTTTCTTCTCTTTGAAAAATATCCTAAGTATGGAATCTGAATATGAACTCTTGTGTTTGACCTAAAGTCAAAGTGGCATATATATAGGGTGTCAAGATGAAGTGTGGTCGTTTTGATAAATGACACCAATATTTGCCTTGGGCGCTGTACGTAGAGCGCCCTTGTACAGCGCCTGTACAGCGCCCTTGCTCTGTTTTCACGAGAAAACAGAGAGGCGCTGTACGAACAGCGCTTTGTACAGCGCTCGTACAGCGCCCATCCAAAATGCATCAGACCTGATGCATTTAAATGGAATTAATTGCATCAGGTATAAGGGGCGCTGTTCGAACAGCGCTTTGTAGAGCGCTTTGAACAGCGCCCTTTGCAATGCTTGAATTCTAAAAATGTGCATGAAGAGACAATGGGCAATGCAAGATGCAATCAACCTAACATGCAAGAAGAGATGTTAATGAACATTAAAGCACACATAAAAGACACACAACATACAAGGATTAAACATATGCATGAGTTGTGAGTGTGTGCATCTATCTCTTCAAGACAAGTAAGCACTTAGAGTATTACCTTTGGTGCTTGTCAATAGTGAGGTCTTCAAAAGGGCCTAAGCAATAACAACAACATCTAAGCTACCCTTACAAAGCATCCCCACTTATGGTTTGATCTCGAAATAAGCCAATTAAAAACAACGGGAATCCTAACATTTATTATTGCTCATATTTGAATGCAAATGTGTGTGAAAGCAAATGACAAGACTACAATCAATAAGGATCTTGTATCCATTCAATCAATAAGGATGTTACATCCAATGTAGTCTAGTCTCTCTTCTTTAATGTGTAAATAAGGCTACTATCATACATATGTTTTATCCGGAAAAATCAAATAGGATTATATATATCTATGTCTTGGTTTGCCTTTAAGGATTGATATAGTAGCTCTTTTCTTACAATATTTTAAAGAAAATATATTTTGCTTGCTCATGACAAAAGGGTACAAATTGGTTTGAATTCCTTGGAAACTCTTTTGATGTTTGTTTTGCCAAATACCATTGCTTGAACTTTGATGTTATATGTCTTGTAATACAAAGCAATAGCTTCACACATTTTCTTTAAAATAAATCTCCTTGAATCTCTCTCAATTATTTAAGTTGCATAAAGTTCTTGTATATGATTATGCAAATATCTTTTATGCTGTTAACTCTCTTTACTAAGACAACCCAATTGAGGATACTTATTTGCCTATCTTATGAAAAAAAGGGAGAGTAGTATTTATGAAAGATAGGGGAGTTTTTGCCGTGGGAGAATCATGCTTTGAGGGGAAGTAACCCATTTAGGGGGAGCATTGCATTGCATTATATTTCATATTGCTTTACTTTAATGCAAATGCTTTTATATTTGAGCTTTCATTTTTGATCACCTCACATACACTTGTCTTGGAAATTGTAGTTGCTATGTTTTATAGGGTTTGCTTATTCTACAAGAGATTGAAGACCTGAAGATTTAAACTTTAGGTTGAAAATATATAATCTATGTCTAAACAACCTAGATGGGTGGGGGGTGGGTTAATCCAATTATTTACCAAAATTTTGGATTAGTCAATATTACAAAAATTAACCCAATATAATGAAATACAATCAACATAATTGTTAAACGACTAAAAAGGCAGGGGTCCAAAAAAGAATTTTCCATCCATACCAAGATTAATTGAAATAGAAGGGTACTACATGAAGTATCCGACTACCCCAAGAAAAAGCCAAACCGATATGTCCAGGTATACCTTCTGTAAGTCAGGATCTGGATCAGGGTCTTCCGGATTATCAGGTACTAGAAGACAGGGAAGTCAAGGTCCTAAGGACCCCGTCATCATACTACCCCAACATCCAGGTGATACTGGTACCACGATCTAGCTAGACACGGAACATCCCGATACCCCGATCCCTCATAGGATCGGTCTACCAGGCAACATGAACTATGGTAAGCAGTATGAGCATCAGAAGAGCATACTATTAGGAATGGAATGACCGGTACGCCAAAAAACCAGTATCAAGCTACAAGAAGGACAGTATGCGCCAATGTTTGAAAAAAAAACAAGGAAAGTTGACTTTTTTCCCGCCACTCGTGAGTTCCATTTAAATGGGAACAGTCAACTCTGTCAAATTCTGCCAAAAAGGGAATCACTCGATTCCGGGAATGGATCCCACAATCTTCTCAGAACCGCCATCAAAGTCCCTTAATTTGTTAAACAGATTCGCCAAAATGAACGGAGTAACGAGCAAGCAAAGGGACTTATAAAAGTGACATGACTCTCGAAAGAGAGGGGATCATATTTTTTTACCCATATCCCCACCATATTTCTACTTATCACTTGCACGAGACCACCGTCGCCAACCATGTCAATAATCCTTCATACCTAAACACTCCTTAAAACATCATTGTATTATGTGTTCATAAGAGAATGATCAATAAAGAGTTATTCTCTAGTTTTATGTTAAATTGTCTCCATTTTTATTCATCACTGTATTTTACTTGCTTTCACTGAGAATTCATAGGTATCGAACAACGTGATACCTCTCCGACTGCGACCTACCCTGGTCATGGTCTAAAAGTTGTTAATATGAAATTAGCCCCATCAACAATTTTCCGTTAACACTTTTTGGCGTTGTCTGTGGAAGTATCCTCCCAACCATTTACAAAGAAACTGCCTAGTTCTACCTAGAAGGCACTAAGATAAGACTCCGATCCTCTCAAGAGTAGTCCGACCCATTGAGACCCCAATCCCTTGCTTCCACTCAGAGAATCCAAAGGAAAGGAAGGGGATCAAGAAACCATAACTTGACACCGGTCCCTCCACCCAATACGGGCTCCACGCCCCTAGACCTGGCTATCTAGGAAGTTAATTGGGATACCATAGACCAGCAGGTTGCTGCCTTTGTAGAAAGCGTCCGCCTCCGGATGATCTCCTAGGGAATACCCTTCGAGGTACCTAGAACCACGGGAGATGTTGAACCGAGTACCCGAGTACTGGTCTTCAACAGACTTGGACCACCACTCCCAGCTCAAGACTACCCCGGGGATTTCAGACCCTGACAAGTGAAATCAGTTGTTGATGTGCCTCTCAAGAGGAACCAGCCAACAACCATCGGTAGTAGAGGAGAGGGCTCCAAGCCCGATACAGATGGTAGTACCAGATCCAGAATGAATCCTTGAAGAAATCATCCTTAGAAAGAAGAGTGCAAGGAAGCAACCGTGGTATCAGAAACCTCAGATAATGAAGGTTCAGAAGCTCGGTCTAGGAACGGAGGAATCAGACACCTCGAAGACCAGATGGCCAAGATGGCAAAGGAACTTGAGGAGCTGAGTAAGGGAAAACACCGGGGAACACAAAAGAATCCCTTAGGGGAGATGAATGCACCCTTCTCTAGAAGGATTCAGATAAGGATTCGGGAGGCAGAGCCACCCCCCAAATTTAAAATGCTAGTCGAAAAGTATTCCGGATCAGAGGATCCCACGAGCCACCTAGAGAGCTTTGTACATCAGATGGAGATATAGAACGCTACCCGGTCAGCAATGTGCAGGATGTTTCCTTCAACTCTGACAGACTATGCCAATACGTGGTTTAAAAAGTTACCACTAGGTAGCACAGATTCTTTTACACAGCTTACAACGGATTTTTGTGTCCAGTTCCAAGGGATCAAACCTCGACCCAAAGATCCCATCCTGGTCCAGTATGTGATCCAAGAGCGTGGCGAAATGTTAAGGTCCTTCGTGGGAGAAATTTCACAAGGAAGTGATCCAAATGGGAGTGTTCATCGAGAAGGAGACCTTGTCCAACTTCCGAAGGAACCTATGGGCCGGCAGGCTATTCCGGTCATTTGCCAAACACCCACCTAAAACATACCAGGAGGCCTATGATAGGGCTTTACAGGAAGTGGAGATAGACGAACAGCTCTGGATCAAGGTCGAGCATGATAAAGTCCTATCAACTAAGCGCCCGAAGAATGAGGTTTGTCAATAAGTCCCAGAATCAACCTCCAAACCAGTCTACCTACTGGTCACCTCCTTTCCCCCAGTATCGAGATAGGTACCCCACAAGAAGGATTCTTCTAAGAACCACACTCCCACCAAGGGAGGTAGCACAGATAACAGGAGAAGAAGACGGGTACAACCATTACACCACTCTCAATGCATCCCGGGAGACCATTTACCTTGCCATCCGTGATAAAGGTTTGCTCAGGAAACCCGGTCTTATAAAGATCCTGGCTGACTAGAGGAACCGCTACAAGTACTGTGATTTCCATAAAGATATATGACATAACACATCGGAATGCTACAACCTCCGCAACCAAATCAAAGGATTGGTAAGGGGAGACCTCTTGATCGAATTTCTGCAACAGGTATGGGATAGTATCAAGATGGGGAAGGAAGTGCAGAGAGAGATGCATGAAGCAATAGAGAGAAAGAGGGATAATGGGAAGGATCTGATGCAACAGATCCAGATCATCAACACCATCAGTGGAGGCCATACACTAGCAGGAACCTTCAACAACTCAAGAAAGAACCATGCTAGGAAGATCCCCCGACTCATTTCTGGTCACGACGTACTCCGGGTCACTAGGGAATCCCAAGACCTCCCTCGTGTAAGCCAGATCATTTTCATAGAGGAGGATGTCTACAATACGGTTCAGCCACATGATGACCTGATGGTGGTCACAGTGCAGATAGCTAATTGTCAAGTTCACCGCGTCCTGATTGATATCAGAAGTAGAGTTGACATCCTTTTCAAAGGAACTGAAACTAATTATAGCACGGTGTGTATAAAACTATCTAGAGGGGGGTGAATAGATTTTAAGCATATTACCCAATTTTTCGTATTAAGTCAAAATTACGAATTTACCCATAACTAGATATAACAACAAATCAAGTATAAAATACGGAAATTAAATAAGACTTGATTTTTACGTGGAAACTCTCACGGGAAAAACCACGGGCTAGTAAGTAAGCCACACTCGAACCTCGAATCCACTAAATGTGTAAAACGATTACAACCTAATCCCGGAAGTAATCACACACCTACCTAATCCCGGTATGAGTGAACCTAGTCCAATTTGCTTGCGATCTAAGCAATCTAATCCCGGATGCTACACACAAGACTTACTTTCTCTATGAAGAGAATAACAACCCTAAGTGAATATATGAATATCCAAAATGCAACATAGAGCAAGGGAAACCCTATATGCTTATCTAAGATGATTAATATGCAATTAGAACAATCCTAGATATTAAAAACTAAATGACATGTCAAATAGTTTAGCTAATCAAGATTAAGCACAAAACCTAATTAGCTATCACAATACAACTTCTCAAACATACATCATACTAATCTCAAACTTGTATTCAAAGTATATAAAATAACATACAAGTAATTAATTGAGATTGCTTGTTAAGAAAAACACAAAATATGTAAGATATTAGTGAAAAGCTTACCAAGCAAAGTATGATGAAGAATCCATGCAAGATGACATCTAGATGATCAAAGATGATGCTAGATGATGATTGATGATCATGAAAAAGTGTTTGAGTTAATAAAAATGAGTTCTTGGAATTTTTCTTCTCTTTGAAAAATATCCTAAGTATGAAATCTGAATATGAACTCTTGTTATTGACCTAAAGTCAAAGTGGCATATATATAGGGGGCCAAATCAAAGTGTGGTCGTTTTGATAAGTTAGCCTCATATTTGCCTTGGGCGCTGTACGTAGGGCGCTTCTGTACAGCGCCTGTACAGCGCCCCTGCTCTGTTCTCACAAGAAAATAGAGGGGCGCTTTACGTAGAGCGCCCTGTACAGCGCTTTGTACAGCGCTCGTACAGCGACCGAATTAAATCGATCAGGTCTGTACAGCGCTCGAAGGGGGCTGTTCGTACAGCGCTTTTGTAGAGCGCTTTTGGGAGCGCCCAATGCAAAAATGCAATCCTAAGTCTAAGCATGATAAGGCAATTGGATATGCAAGATGCAATCAAACTAACATGCAAGAAGAGATGTTAATGAACATTAAAGCACACAAATAAGACACACAACATACAAGGATTAAACATATGCATGAGTTGTGAGTGTGTGCAACTATCTCTTCAAGACAAGTAAGCACATAGAAAATTACCTTCGGTGCTTATCAAGAATGAGGTCTTCAAAGGGCCTTAGCAATAACACCTACACTTAGGCTACCCTTACAAAGAATCCCCAACATGTGGTTTGTCCACGAAATGAGCCAATCAACAAATGGGAACCTTACAGGAACACTCGAGAAGTTCAACTTAAAGAACTCCTTTTACAACAGTTGTACCACGCCCTTGTATGCATTCATAGGGGACTCACTCATGCTAGTAGGGTCGAAGATTCTACCTGTAATAATCGGGGAAGCTCCTCTCCAGCAGATTATAATGACAGACTTCGTTGTGGTTGACACCCCATCTGCTTAAAATGCTATCCTGGGAAGACCCTTCCTATCAGGAATCAGGGGAGTAATATCCATCTACCACAACATGCTGAAGTTCCCAGTCAGAACCGGGGTTGGAGAGGTTTGATGAGATCAGCAAACATCCCATAAGTGCTATGCGGTGTCCACCAATCCCACTGTGCTGGCCAAGCAATGCACGCATATAACCAAAGAGCTGCGCAATGAGGTACTAAAAGGGGATTTGGGTCCCAGGAAAATAACTCGGAATACCCATAAAGAATCTGACGGGGTATTAGCTCCAAACTGACCCTACCGAACAAATATGGTAGTTCTAAGTGAAGCCTACAAGTTAGAGACATGGATGGCAACCCAGTAAACCCCATCTAGAATGTTGATCACCTCAAGAGATTTTTTATTTCGACCGGTATTACTCAGAGTATGTACCCCAAATTAGATTTGTATCACTTGAAAATTCAATAAAAAAGTCAGTTTTTTCCTACATGTTTCTCCTATGATCTCCTTGGAAATTTCGCCCATAACCGCCTTAAGACCAGAAGAGCTACACATTGCTCTTAATGCCTTGGTCCAGGTCAAACCCTCTAGGAGGATCGCCATAACTGAATTGCCTTAAGACCAGGAGAGCTACATAGCACTCATAATGCCTTAGATCGGGTCAATCCATCTAGGAGGATCACCATAACTGAATTGCCTTAACACCAGGAGAGCTACACAACGCTCCTGATGCCCTGGACCAGGTCAATCCCTCCAGGAGGATCGCTATAATTGAATCGCCTCAAGAGCAGGAAAAATCCACATGACACTTCTGTTGCTTTGGACAAGACCCAACCCTCTCCAGGAAGGGTCTGGTGCATAAGTGCCTAAGTGGCATAGTTGCCTACCAGACCAATGATGCGAAGTCATGGCCTTGGTTACCCGTCACAGTCCTCAAGACCAGGAGAGCCTATTCGGCACTCCTGAAGCCTCGGACGGGGAATACCCCTCTCCAGGAAAACATGGTGCTAAAGTGGCCCTAGTTGCCAACCATGACAGATCGCCTAAGGATCAGAATCCCTTATAAGGGATGCCTGGTGCCACAGATTTTCCATATGAAGACCTGGTGTTAAAATGGCCTTAGTAGCCTGCTAGGATCAATTCGCCAAAGGATCGAGATTCCTTGTATATGAGTGCCTGATACCTTGATTCGCCTAAACAGAAGACCTGGTGTTGCAATAGCCTTGATTTCCTACCAGGATCAGTTCTCATAGGGACCAGGACTCCTTGCGCAGGAATACCTGGTACCCTGACTTGCCTTATAAGAATCAAGAAGTAGCCTTAGTGGCTCACCAGGATCGATCCGAGACCAAGACCCTCTATGCAAAAGGTACTTAATACTTTGAGTTGTATTATTCAAGCTTGGGAGTCAAAACAGCCTTAATGGTCTACCAGGTTTAGCTCTTTTCACTAGGATCAGGTTAGCCTTGGTACATATTACTTGAAAAATTTCCCTTAATTTTACAAAGGGACTACCTACCAGACTACATTCGAAAATGGTCAAATTTCAATATCCTCCTGGGTGAAATGAAGACTCAACCAGTATCAACACTTCAAATATGTATTACCAAGGTTATGGGACAAGTATCCGGGTACTGAGTGCTACTAACATTCCAAGTAGGTTGTATACGGATAATGGGTAAGTATGCAAACATAAAGTCCTACCAGGATCTAATGTGAACCAGAGACATAATTCATGCAAAGAAGAAGAAGCTTTCTATTGATCAAGCAGGGAGCCTAACCCCTTTTTCCGGGCTACAAAAAATATATATATGTGAAGAAAAATAAAAAAGCATAAGTCATGCATCCTTTGTGAAACAAATTAACGGTGTGTATAAAACTATCTAGAGGGGGGGTGAATAGATTTTAATCGTTATTACCCAATTTTTGCGTTTAGTCAAATTTACGAAAATGCCCCAAATTAGACAATATAATAATCAAGTGTAATATGGTGCGGAAATATAAACGACACTTGATTTTTACGTGAAAACCCTCACGGGAAAAACCACGGGCTGGTAAGTGTGCCACACTCGAACCTCGAATCCACTAATTGTGATAACGTATACAACCTAATCCAGGTTTGACGGCCTAATCCCGACCAATATCCCGCTACCACTACCCGCAGGCCTGTAAAAGTGGACCTAGTCCAATTTGCTCATGTGACCACCTAATCCCGGTGTCCGACCTAATCCCGGTCTATCACACAAGACTTACTTCTCTGAAGAGATCAAACACCCTATGTGAATATGCAATGAATATTCAAAGAGCAAATAAAGCTAGGAAACCTTAGATGCTTATCTAGGATTATATGATGACAATAAAATCAATCCTAGATATCAAAATAGCTATATGACATGGCATACAACTTTAGCTAAGTAAAGGATAACCAATCCTAGATACAAAGCTATCACAAGTAACCCACAAACATTCAAAAGATTAACTAGTTGATTAAAAAACAATCTATCAACCTAGTTATCAATAAATCACACAAGAATGTTTATGGCATAGCTTTTAGGCAATAATGACCTAATCAATTAAGCTATCAAAAAATAATCTCAATCATATAATGAGATTAATTAGCTAGATATAAAATATGCATGAAAACCTAGCTAACATAAATAACCCAATCAACACATAATCTCAATCAAGTATGTAGAAATTACTCAAAGAACATACAAGTGATAAAAAAGATAAATTGATAAATAAAAACACTAATTATGTAAGATAAAAGTGTTCAACAAATCATACCATGTGTGTTGAAGAAGACCCATGCATTAGCACAGGCTAGATGAACTTAGATGATGCCTAGATGATGATTTGTGCATGTGGTAATGGGTTTAGAGAGATAAAGATGTAATCCTTAAGCTTTTTCTCTCAAGTGTCTCTTTCTCTCTCAAGAATATGGAGCCTCTCTCTCTAGGGTTTGATTTTGTGGCTCACCCCTCAAAATGATGAGAAAGATATGTATTTATAATGCCCAAGTGAAACTATGTCGTTTTGGAAGAAATGGAAAAAATATGGGCATTTTCGCGGTACTCGCGTCAGTGCAGCGACTCAATATTCGAGCACTTCGAAACATGACCAAACGACATCGAAACCTTTCATATGATATATCGTTGGAAAGGTATGGATGTCTAATTTCTACTTGTTTTTACAGAATGACATTTTGATATCTGTAGAAAAAGTTATAGTCAATTGAGTGACCAAAGGTCAGAAACGGACAACAATAGAGTTGCCCTGTTTTGGTTAGAACTTTGGAGATTTTAAAACCAATCCAAACGGTCATGAAATATTACGAATAATATACCGTTGGAAAGGTATGGGTGTCTAGTTTGTACAAAAATGTTCAAAACTCATTTTGAGGCTTTGTGTAAAAAGTTATGGCCACAAGACCATACATAGGTCGGTTTTGAAAATCATTTAAACATTGAAATCAAATCTTTTGAAACTAGACACTCTACTCCAAACAACCAAACCAAAACTACCACTTATCCAAGAGAAGAATGAGACCTTTTCAAATGGTCAACCATCGCGCTAAGACATACACACCATTGTGCAAGTGCGGACGTTTCCGATCACACAAACGGAAACGAATTACACCACACTTAAGACTAATCATGAAGTGCAAGTGTGGGTATTGAATGCATCCTAATGCCTAACATGTCATGGCATTATCATTGAACAAGATGCACTCAATTCAAACATGCATGAATAAAATTCATGACTTTGCATCCTAATGCCTAAACATGTCATGGCATTTCAATGAACAAGATGCAATCAAATAAAACATGCAAGAAGAGATGTTCAAGAACATGCATGCACACATATAAAACACACAACATACAATAATAAGATTTATGCATGAGTTGTGTGTGTGTGCAACTAGATCTCTTCAAAGCAAGTAAGCACTAGAATTTACCTTTGGTGCTTCTTCTCTTGAGGTCTTGAGAGGGCCTTGGTTGTGTAAAACACCAACCATCAAATACCTAAGCTACCCTTACATCAAGCCCCAATATGTGGTTTGTCCACGAAATAAGCCAATCAATAGATGGGAATCCTTACACTTTGCATCCTTTTTCTCCCTTGTCCCATAATTTTGGCTTGTAATGTCAGCTTCCTCAGCCACCTTGGTTCCTGCATCAGCCAGATTCTCCCCAGCTCTTAGTACCCCGGGTTCAGCAAGAGCCACCACCACTTTCACGAGCTTAGTCTCTGTCTCAGTAGGATCCCCTACATTCTGCATCCGGCCATCTTGGTGGGCAGGAGGATCAGAAAGTGCCCAGGGAGCCTAACCCCTTTTTCCGGGCTACAAAAAATATATATATGTGAAGAAAAATAAAAAAACATAAGTCATGCATCATCTACATCCTTCTTCTCCCTTATCCCATAATTTTGGCCTGTAATGTCAGCTTCCTCAGCCACCTTGGTTCCTGCATCAGCCAGATTCTCCCCAGCTCCTAGTACCCCGGGTTCAGCAAGAGCCACCACCACCTTCATGAGCTTAGTCTCTGTCTCAGTAGGATCCCCTACATTCTGCATCTGGCCATCTTGGTGGGCAGGAGGATCAGAAAATGCCCCTTCAGTTATTCCTACTAGGTCAGTAGGAGTAGGCAGATCAAGCTCTTAGAGCAAGGAAGGATCATGGGTAGTAGCAGTTGAGGAGGGATCCACCTGAACCGGGGCAGCACCTAAGAGTTGGGTAATCCTGGCCTTAATTTGTTCCCGATCCCACCCTAATGTGGCCTTCAGGTCGAAAGGAAGATGAAGGGCTCGAGCAACCTCGTTGGAAGCAAAAAAGTACCCATCCCCAAAAGAGCTATCCACCATGGCCTCTAAAGCCCTTATCGAATCTTGCAAGTCCTGGACCTCCTACTGAAGCAGGGCATTCAGATCATTCCTCTCCTTACGCCGGTGCACTGACCTGAGCGTTTATGTATCTAAGACGCGCTTCCACCTCTCCGAGTCTACCAAAGCCTCCTCCTTGCCTCTCTCAACTTGAGTCAAAGACCTGTTCGGGAAGTATATACTCTTCTTAGACCGATCCAGGTTCTTTTTGGTGTCCTCTAACTCGGCCCTAACAGCAGTGGTAGCCTTTTAGAAAGCTTTCACCTGTTTTTCCATCGCCAAGGTGAACTTAAATGCCTACAAGAAAGGAAAAGGTAAGTACCTCTCCCAAGATTATACAAGACAAAGAAGAAGATGAAGAACCATACCTCGGTAAGAAGGGAAGCTCCCTTTGAGACCATAATGTCCCAAGGTAAGGAAGTCTCAACCTGCAGGCTACCACCATGGCACACCTTTGCGAATCGGGCTAGCACCTCCTCACGGTTTCTATCTCGCTACCGTGACCTGAAGGTGTATCAGTAGAAGGAGTTGCCATAGTACCAGTATTTTTCTCCTTGCTTATCCTGAGTTGATACCGGGTAGGAGCAGTTGAAGAAGGAGGATAAGGAGAAGCAGCTTGTGAAGGTCTAACTATAGGGGTAGCGAGAGCCTGCTTCTAAATTTGACCAGGAGGACCTTGGATCCTGGCAGCCTTTTTAGCCATCTCGCTCAAGGAGACGCGTGCTAAAGGCAGGGTAGGAAGTGGAGCAGAAGAACACATATGAGACCTCGATGGAGCCGGAGATAGGATGGTTTCAGGTTGACTGGACCTGGATGGAGCACTAATACTAGTAGTAGAAGGAAATACTCAACAACTAAAAAGAAGCATAGAGGAGTAAGCTACATACGCGGATAAGCAAGGGAGATCTTGAGGTACCGGTCTACCCTAGCACATTAAAGGAGTCAAAAGCGGGTTGCTTCAGGACCGAGCCATGATTCTGTTCAGTATGCCCAGTGATTCTGTAAAAATATTCCCTTTACCCCACTTATTTTACCCAGTAAACCGAGTGGGAATCGAGTACTCAGTCCCACCGATATGCACTAAGCTACCCCACTCTCCTCCTACCGCGACCCAATCACCTGCTAAGGGTGGCTGAACTTTGTGTTTGCTCCGGGAACTTGGAACTTCAGAGGGTTGGATGCCATCAAATAAAATTGGCCCTTGAGACCCGGCGTTAGAGACGCCACTTGGAAGATGTAGCAGATTTCATCAAAACCGGTTCCCTTACCACGTTGTCCATCTCACATTGCTCCCTCCAGAGCACTAGAAACCCTGTTAGATGCTTCTAAAACCCCGGTGAAAGCTGTAAAGGAGCAAGCCTAAGAGCTTGAAGCACTCTACGAATAGTGGGGTGAAGGGTTAGTCTGACTCCGTATTCAAAGGCAGCCACATGAATGGGAAAGTAGCCTTTATGAGGGGTATACACATCGTAACCCCGATGTGGAAGAGAAAGGGTGATGGCATCGGGAACCTGGTATTCTCTCCTTAGGCGCGTAAGGGTGTCAAAAGTACTGATAGAGTCGGGGATGACCCGGTATTCAAGGGGAAGGGTAAGAACCCCACCCTGGCCATCTCTAACTGGGGAACCCTCCTGCTCAACATCATCATTGTCTTCGCCTTCCCCGGTTCCCCCTAGTCCACTATTTCGACCGTGGTATTAGGTCTATTGCTGAAGCTCGACCCTATGCTCGTGTTCCTAGCGGAAAGGTGGTGCTGGAATGGAGTAGAACTTTCCACGACATTGTCTCCACCGCGCTCCCTCTTCTTCCTAGAATTCAATTGAGAGCTCTCAACTGAATTGTTCTCCTCTAGGTTGAGAAGGTCGTCAAGGCTGTCAGTAGGTGATGGTGGAAACGCCATTGAAGAAATAAGAAGAGAAAGATTTTCGGAATTGCCTAAAAGAAGGATGGCTTTTGTTTTAGAAAGAGAGGTAGGGTTTGCTTTTTGAATTTTGAAATCAATAGGTTTGAGTGAAGAGGAAGGACGAAATATTTATAGAAGAAGGTAGACGGTTACCGGAATAAAACAGGAATTAATGATCGGAGACATGAGAGTGGCGGTTTCGAGAAAATTGAACCAAAAATGATTCGATCAAACAAGTAGACCAATCCTCGCCTGACACAATTGTTCATTAAATGCAAGCATATCAAAGGAGGATTTCCTCCTAGATAGTTGAAGCCAGCTAGGCAGGATGGGTAAAATCCTTCAAGTATCCAAATATCCTGACTCCAACCCCTACTAGGTACCGGTGTTGTTAGGTTTTGGTTTGTCTTGACATTAATTCCATATCAAAACGTTGTTGTTATATTATTGATTAGTGGTCTTAGGATTGATGATAAGAAGCTTCACGGATCGACTTGGCCGCGGTTCATGCAAGATGAAGTTTTCGAAGAGGAATAAAGCTACATTGCTCTACAAAGGTATATTGACCTCATTCCTCTTACAAGGCTTAGGCACATACTCATAATTCATTCATATGTGTCTATGCATTATTGTACACCATTCATATAACATATTCACATGATTTTAGTATGCATGCATTGAACTCATATTAGCATACATTGTAGAATTGCATGTTCTAGGACTATGTCTAAGAAATGGCATGCTCATGTGATCTTGTGTTTATTTGTTTGTGTTTTATTTATTTTGGACTTGAACATGATCTCTTATGTTTCCTTATTGAGTCCCGATCATTTTGGTTACTCATAGTTTAGGTTTCGAGTCCAAACAATGTAGCTATGCTACTTTGTGTTCTCATTCATTGAGTTGTCTTCGTCGTCACTTTCCGAGATGAATGCTCAACATTTTGTCAAAGTTTCATAGTCATCGTTGTGCGTGAGGGAGTCATGATTCTTAATCAAAAGACGGATTTGAAATCGGAGTTTGAAGGCCCGGATACAGCCGAAGAACGCGAGCGGAGCGTGGGAGAAGCAAGCAAGGCCAACAGCCGAGCTTGTTGGCCACGTGTGGCCCGCGTGTGCCACACGGCCATGCCACCTCTCTGCCCACGTATGCCACACACAATCCACATGTGGAGCTAAGGTGGTAGCTACTGATTGGTGGTTGTTTCCCTCTCTTGATTTCATTTAAAACTCCTCCATTTCCCTTCCATTCATTTCTAAGAAGAAAAGTTTGAAAAACTCAAACCAGAATTTTCTCTCAATTTTTTCTCACCTTCCAAACACAATAACTTTCTCATACGAAGTTGGAATTGGTTGATTCAAGTTGGATATTATTTGTATTCAAGTTCTCTACCTTTTGTGCAGCTGTTTGGTCGAGTTTTACATATGTCTCATCATTAATTCCGAATCAACCTGTGAATCCAAGGTAGTAGTCTTATCTTTGAGTTTTCTTCTTTTATAATCTTCAATATACTTAGGGTTTCTTCTTCTATATATCTTTGTATGTATGGTGAATGCTATTGCGAAAGATAACTTCACAATCAAACTTAATCAAAAGTCTAATTAGAGACATATGTAAACTAGTTTCTAGGATTCTAGGTTTTTCACATGATTGTGAGTTGTATTGTGATTAGATTGATATCTAGGATTGTTTGTGACTTGATTGAATCATTTTATGATTAATAATCCTTGAAATGTGTTTTGATCCATTGATTGATGCAATCTAGGATTAGTGTATGTATATGTGTTTTTAGAGCTATTTAGGATTAATTTGATTTATCATTTTATCCTTACTCTAAATCTTTGGCTAAAATATTCATTGAATACATTTTGTGATTCTAGCATTTTGTGTGTATATTGATAACATCTTGAATATGTGCTTCATGATTATGATTGATTCAAGTGTTATATGTGTGAATGGAACTATGAGCTATTTATGTTAGGTGTTTCACATGCTCTAGGTTTAATTCAAGTTTTGTATCTAGACTATATTTCTTGTGTTCTCACATGCTTAAGTCTAGTTGTTCCATATAATGTATTGATCACATGTTCTATGTTGAATTGATTGTTTGCATCATTTGCATTCACATAATCACACTAGGAAGTCCTTGTAAAAGACATGAAGTCTTGGCTAGTACAATGCGTCTGGATAGTCAAACAAGGAAGTCTTGGTTAGGACAATGCGTCTGGATAACCAAGCAAGGAGTCTTAACTAGAGTCGGGATGACTTGGATAGTTAAGTAAGGAGTCATGGCTAGGATCGGGAAGGTCCGGATAGTCATGCATGGGAGGCTTTCTAGAGGCTCTCTAGAGGCATGAGTGCCTTGGATAGGGAGTTGGCTATTGTGTTGGTAGGCCTAAGCTTATGGATAGACGTAGACTCCAATAGAGTGGGGTACACAGGATGTGTATGCACTCTTGAGGAATTTCTAGTCTTCCATCGATATTGGTTTGGTATAGAATCCGATATATGGTGGTTTCGCATCATTGAGGGGTTTTGTATCTTCCAATAGGGGTTGGGTAGACAAAGACTCCATGTGGACTTTGATCATAGGATTGGTCACTTGTATGGAATTTCTTATCTATAATCCAATATATATAGTACCCAATGGTTGTAGTTCAACCCGTTGATGTTTCCTTGGAGGTTTTACCACGTTAAAAAAATCTCTTGTGTCAATTCTTTATATCTCTCTCTTTCTTATCTTGTATATATGTATGTTCATATCTTGTAGTACATTCTTCACTTGTGATGTAATTGAAATCAAGATGTGTTAAATGTGATTTGTAAACAATACTTAGTGATCATATTTGTATATACTATTCTTTTGTATATTTGAACTTTTAATGTATAGTTGTATTTGTTTAATACTTGTAATAAAATGAACAATTGAATATTCAAGTATTCTTTGTTATTGAACTTTTATGTTATTATACCTCATACAGCAAATTGATGAATAGATAATACTTTAATGATCAAATGCTTACCATGTCTATGAATGTTTTTTGGTTTATGTGCTGTATGTAATATCTTGAGGGACAAACATATGTTTGTTTCAAGGGATTGAAAAAGGCGTAAAAACCTATTCACCCCCTCTCTAGGTACGCTTTAAGCTATTTAACTACGTGTGTATACTTTCAGGTGTTCACGTCAGGGGGACTTCTGTTAACCGCCTAAAAAGGCAGGGGTCCAAAAAAGAATTTTCCATCCATACCAAGATTAATTGAAATAGAAGGGTACTACAGGGAATATCCGGCTACCCAGAGAAGAAGCTCAACTGATAGTCTAGGTATACCTTCTGTAAATCAGGATCCAGATCAGGGTCTTCTGGATTATCAGGTACCGGTAGACAGGAAAGTCAAGGTCCTAAGGGCCCCGTCATCATACTACCTCGACATCTAGGGGATACTGGTACCATGATCTAGCAAGACACGGAACATCCTGATACCCCGATCCCTCATAGAACTGGTCTACCAGGCAACAGGAACTATGGTAAGCAGTAGGAGCATCAGAAGAGCATACTATCAGGAAAGGAAGGACCGATACGCCAAAGAACCAGGATCAAGCTATAAGAAGGATAGTATGCGCCTACGTTTGAAAAAAAACAAGGAAAGTTGACTTTTTTCCCGCCACTCATGAGTTCCATTTAAATGGGAACAACCAACTCTATCAAATTCCGCCAAAATGGTAATCGCTCGATTTCGGGTATGGATCCCAGAATCTTCTCAGAACCGCTATCAACGTCCCTTAATTTGCTAAACAGATTCGCCAAAATGAATGGAGTAACGAGCAAGCAAAGGGACATATAAAAGGGACATGGCTCTCGAAATAGAGGGGATCAGATGTTTTTCCCACATCCCCACCGTATTTCTACTTATCGATTAGCACGAGACCACCATCGCCAACCGTGTCAAGAAACCTTCATACCTAAACACTCCTTAAAACATCATTGTATTATGTGTTAATATGAGAATGATTAGTAAAGAGTTATTCTCCTACTTTATATTAAATTGTCTCCATTTTTATTCATCACCATATTTTACTTGCTTTCACTCAGAATTCATAGGTATTAAACAACGTGATACCTCTCCAACTGTGACCTACTCTAGTCGTGGTCTAAAAGTTGTTAATAGGAAATTAGCCCCATCAACAATTTCCGTTAACAGTAATTAAAGTGAGGAAAACAATAAATTGCTCGTTGATTGATTTACGTGAGAAACCCATAACTGGAAAAAACTCACAAGCTATTCTGCTAGCCACACACGATCTTCAAATCTACTATATGTAATGATGTTTACAACTGTTGACGGTGATTTTTCGTGGTCACCCAGTCAATGATCTGATTTCAGTTTATACTACTTTTTGAATAGGAATGATTGAAAACCAAGAAGAATAATAAACGTAGTTACGTGGTAAAACTCCGATGACCGGAGAAACATCCACGGGTTGTTGCTTTAGCAACGAAGTAAAATCCACTATAAAAAGCTGTTACAAAATATTGCATTCTCATCTCTCTTGCTAATTCTTGCGTACCCCTTATTTTGTGTGTTATAGGGGTATTTATACATAATGTTACTAGGGTTTGTGGGTGCCGCTAGGGTTTGGTGTCGTGGTGCCCAAGTCTTGGGCGATTGTCCAGTCCTAGACGGATTCTGTTTCCTTCTTGAGTGTAACATGTTTCCTGATTTGGCTGAGTCCGAGTTTGGGCCTGATTCCTTCTCCTTTATTTGTGGAAAACCTATTTGTTTCCTTGTTGAACTCTGGGCAGCCACACCGTTGTTTATTGTGGGGATGCTAGTTGTTGATTCTGCCTACGTGTTCGGGGCGTGAATGCTGGTGACTATCTTTTTTATCGAATCCCGAGTATGCCCGAGCAGGCTTTGCTGCCCGAGCCGATTCTCTTCGTTTGTGATCGGGTTGCTTTAATCTTTGCCGAGTAAGTCGCTTTGGGGGATTTCTGCCCCTTCGAGTTGACTTCTCTAGACTCCTACTTATGTGGCTTCTTATGGTGATGACGTGTCCTTTATGACGATTTTTACCTATAACAATACCCCCTTAAATATTTGAGCCGACTATGTCGAATCAGGTCTTCTCGGGACAAATATTTAACTTAATATACTTCCTTTTGTTATAACTTGTCTTCGTTCGTCGTTTTCTGCATTAATGTATCCTCGTTTGATTCGAAGCATTAAATGACGTGTCTTAATTACGTCCGCACGCATCTGATTTACCATTCATTCAGAAATCTCTTGATAGTGACGTTTTGGCTCTCCGACGGCTCAAGGCGATCTCTGGTTGCCACTTGTCCCCTCCTATTTGGTCGTGGTACAAGGCATTTATGAGACATAACCCTTCTGCTCGCCTGTGCGTCGCCCACGTCACGACCCACGTCTCTCTGTTTTTCCCACTTCCCCACATCTGCTAGGGTTTTGGTCTTTTTTGAAATCGATATCATGCCTATATATATATGAGCTTTGCACTAATGGGAAAAATCTCTATCTCCGCCATTTTCGTCTTCCTTCAAGAAACTACTCTGATCTTTGCTATAGATTTTCTGGGAAAATTTTCTGAAAAGCCTTCTTGAACCTCCAACTCGCTTTAAATCTCGGGTATCCCTTGATCTTGTTTTGTCAGAATCCCAGTCTCTATCCCCCCTGATTTCTGCTTGAAGGTTCTCCTTTTGCGGTTATTACTTCTCCAGCTTCCTGTTGTCCTAAGGTTAGTTCTCGTGGACTTTGAAGCTAGACGTCGTCTTTTTACTATTGGTATGATTGCTATTGAGCAAAATGATACTCTCACTGCTGCGCATGTTCACAGGTTATTAGAGGATCCTCCCTTCGATCAACCACGTTTCATTGACACTAATGTTTCTGGAATTTACCGTGACAACCCTGCTACTTCTGAAGTTCCTCCCACTCCCGAAGTTCATTCTGTTTCTTCTGATTCTTCAACCCCCGAGTCTTACCATCCCAAGGAGTCTTATCACCCCGAGGTTCAGTCGGATTCATCTACCTCTAACCCTAGTTCTACTTGGCTGTGGTGGAGACGAATGGGGAAGCATGCTAGCAAACGCAAGGTGTACAAGGACTCCCACTCCTGAGAGAGTCGTATCGGCTCTCAGATATTGCATGAGAGTGACGTGGAGGAGGAGCATCGGGCAGCTCGCCTCGTTTTCTCTCCCGAGCAGGCATGCGCTTATGATGTTGAGCCGAATGTGGTTGGTCCCACCGAAATAAGTAAATACATAAGTCGATTTGACTTGGATACCAACCGCGTTCAGTTGAGCCCGCATGGTGCCCCCCGCCGGGCATGGTGGCGGTTTATGGGGCAATGCTTTCTTGCGACGTGACCCTTCCACCCCAGCCTTTCATTACTTGGTTTCTTGCGGAAGCCCAACTTGCCCCTGCTCAGTTGACCCCGAACAGTTACAGGATTTTGATGTGCATGTGGCACATGTGGCATCGAATGAAGTGGCCACCTCCTACTCCTCGCGAGATCAGGCACTTCTACTCATTGAAACCGCTGGGCAAGTCGGGAATTTATTTTCTTTACTCAGCTAAGCCCGAACATTGGATTCTAAAGATGTGGAAGTCCGTGGGCAAGTTGAGTCGACTGTTGACGAGAAGATGAAGGGGTTCGTCTGGGGCTTCCCTTCTTCTAACAAATTTTGGAAGAACAGTTGGTTCTTTGTTTCTTTTGACCTTGATGAGACTCGGGTGACGTACAAGGTCCCTCGATATTTTTGCTCACCTGAGCATTGGAACCGAGCGACTTCAACTTATACTGATAGTGAGCTTGTGGCTTTGGCTCGGGCTGCGATGCGGCCTTTGGCAAAAAGAGGCAGGCCGTATCTCTACAGTGAGAGCAAGATGATAAAAGCTCGCCTCTTCCCTCAGATTTCTGCCCATCAGCGACGCCGTGAGTTTTTCTTATTTCATTTCCATGTTATTTTTAGGTAACTAATCTTTTGTTTAGTCGGCTCGATAATCACAAGTTCCCTCTTTTCCAGTGTACGATGTAGATATTGTTTGTGACGTTCAGGCGCGCCGGATGAAGTCTGTGGTTGAGGTCAGTCGGAAAGAGGCTTTGCGCCAAGAAGCGGCTGGGATTGCACCTCCAAAAGGTGATTCTGACAAGAGTTCTCCAGAAGATATCCCTGAGGAGGAACATAATGAGGGTATTCCCGAATACACACCTTAGGAGACTCGCGATGCTGGTGAGGAAGCTGGCCTAGCGGGGAACTTGCAAAATCCGGGTGAACCTTCTACAGGCGAGGCAACTACACAAACAGACAGTCTTGCCCGCTCAAGGCTCAAGGGTAAGGAGAAGGTTGGGGAGCCTACCGAGCCAGTAGCTCTTTCTCATCGGACTCCCTTATCTCGCTTTATTGTAAACGAGCTAGTAATGCACCATGGGATGCTGAGCCAGCTAGGGAGCCCCTTGATGCGGTGGCCCCTGAAATTCCGGTCCCTCCCAAGTCAATCCCCGTTCCTTCTTCCGCGGGTGGTGGTGCTGAGTTGAGACATCCTGACCTGGATTTTGAAGATCCTACTACTGGCTTGAACACTCGCGGGAGGCAGCCTGGGAATGAACGGGACCACTCGCCTAATAATCAGGGCAATCTGAGGGGTCCTGCTTTTGATGAAGTGGCTGCCGCGTCTCAAGGCATCGACGGGGCCGGGGGGCCCTTTGGCACTGCACCAACTTCTATCCCCTTATCACCTGAGGTTGGGGTTGATGTTGAGGTGGAGGATCCTGCTTCCAACCTTGACACTCGCGGGAAGCAATCCGAAAAAAGAAAGGCTTCATTTTCTCCTGGGCGTCCTGCTCCCAAGATTCCCCGGGTGGTTACCTATGTTGACTTGTCTTCGGGTGACAAGGAGACTGGCGTTAGGGTTGAAAATAAGCTTCTTCCTACCCCCCCAGAGATCATGCTAAGACTCGGGCTGGAGACTTTGGTGGCTCTTTCCCCCAAGCTCAAACATCTACCGTTATGCCCGATGCTGGTGCCAGTGGCTCGGGGTTACCGAGTCAACCTGGTGATCCTACTCCCCAGTCCATGTTGAAAGCCATGTCCTCGGGCCATGCTTACATTGGGGAGGATCATTGGAGTCGCCTTAGGGTTGGTACTTCGTCTGACCGACTCTGCAGCTTCTTCAATAGTGCCTCCTATGTGAGTAATGCTTCAACTATATGTATAATTTTGTATTTTCTTTTTCTACTGTCACTTTACTTTGTTATTCACTATTGATTTGTTGTAGATGGTGGCCGAGATGTCCGAGGCTTGCCGAACCAGTGAAGCCTAGGAAGAAAGAATAAAACGGCTAGAAGCCCAACTAAAGGAGAGTGAAGATCGCCGCGCTCGGGTTGAGTTGGCTTGTCAGGAAGGGGCCAGGTCAAATTAGGTGCTCCTGGATCAATGTTTGGCACGCCAAATGGAGGCTGAACAGAAGGCATCTTTTACTGTTGAGGAGGCTTAGACTTTGCAAGATCAGTTCTCATCCACTCAGGATGCTTTGCTCTAGGCCGAGCAGAACGCAGAAGATGCTAAATCATCTTATGAGCGCCGAATCGAAGACTTAGAGCGTCAGGCCTTGACAGTTAAGTCCCTGTCGAAGGAAGCTAGGCTGGAGGTGGAGATACAAGGAGTCGATTGTTTTAAGAGATCTCCGGCCTATGATGCTTTGCTTCTCCGGGAGTTCCAACGGGGGATGGTCTCGGCTGGGGAGTTCTTCAAGATGAAGAATAGGGCAACTGATCGGGCTAGGGCCAACTGGAGCCTTTCAATTAAGAAGCATGTGGATACATCTATGGAGTCTCTTCGGATCCAGATGAAAGAGTGGCGAGCATATTGTCGGAGTAAAGGTAAGGTGCCACATCCCATGCATCTGGAGGTTCCCACTGCCGATTCCTTCTCCACTTTTTACGCTTGTCAGAAAACGGGGATTGATGGTGAGAATCCTGACGTTAGGCTCGTCCTTGGGACTTACTATATCGCCTAGATGGATGATGAGGAAGAAGACGTGATCGTATGGCCCTCTGATGATAGCCTCCTGAGCGAATATGTAATGGAACCTGACCCGAGCGTCGGCGGGAGCAGCTTACAACCCCCAGCGCCGTCTTCTTGATCTTTTATTTGATTATTTTTGTAATGATCTTTGTATTCACCTTTACTCATATATATGAATCTTTATTCTTATGCTGTTCCACTGTTTCTAACTCCCTGCATGATAAACACATAAATGGGATGAACTAAATCTGTATTGAGTATAATTTACTTGATAGCTTATACTCGACTATCTCTGAGCTTATGGATTTTTGGAAATCCCTAACTTTACTTTGGCCGAGTATCTTATTAACCGGCATTTAATTAATTCAGCCGAGTATCTTATTTAACCGGCATTTAATTAATTCGGCCGAGTATCTTATTTAACCGGCATTTAATTAATTCGGCCGAGTATCTTATTTAACCGGCATTTAATTAATTCAGCCGAGTATCTTATTTAACTGGCATTTGTCTTTCGGCCTTTTATTAAGGTCGTTTTACCTCAACGTTACGCTGAGGCTCACCACGACCATACGTTAAGGTCCTTGCACAAGTCACCTAGGACGTCTCCCGGTTTTGTCTGTGCAAGGTTTCGCCGAATCATTGGGGTAATATACACCGGCTAACACGGTTGCACATCTCACTAGCCTTTCTAGCGGCGCTCTGAGCAGTTTTCCAGTTACCCTAGTGCCTCGGTTTTGCCTTTTTGCTAAGAGATGCGTTCGCATCGTCTTAACTAGACGGGCACGCTACTTCAGCTTTTTCGCCCTTCGAGCACTACTCGTCCGCTCTTTCACGGCTTCATAGCGCTCGAATTTTATTCTAAAATATAATTATACCCTAATGAGTTTAATGTTGACATACAAAAGGTAATATTTAAATCAATATGAACCCCCTTCAATAACAGCTTTTACCCTATTACTTACACAACCAAATACACCAAAAAACACATCCCGAAATCCACTCAAAAACATTTCAACACACTTCAAGTTCAGTGTACACAAGAAAAAAAAAAGTTTAGTACACTACATATTTCAAAGAAAAAAAAAGTCCGATATACTGCATATTCCAAAAAAAAAAAAAAAAAAAAACCCAACACACTCCAAATTCCAAGCAACAAAATATCTATCACAATCCATATTGTCAAGCAAAATCAATCCATGTTAATGACATCCATTTCTGTTCAGTAGAAGAATGACACATGTTCTATCATCATGCTAGCGACAAACTAAAGTTCAAAAACCCATAATTTACATTTTTCATATTATAATATTAAATTAAACCAAAAACAACAAAAAGTGTTTGAAATTCAAACCAAGCAAGTGAAGCAAAATTTATAAAGCAAGTGACAGAGACAAAATTTATAAATGAAATTTTACAAGAAAAAAAAAAAAAAAACAAACAAAACAACTGACAGAGACAAATGAAAGCAAACCCTAAACCCATTTCATAAAAAAAAAAATTAATAATAATCAAAACTCTTATTTGTATCAATTTTCATAATGTATTATGTATAAAAAACGACATAAACGACCTACCATAAATGAAACAAAATCACTAGTGACAAAACATATACAAAGCAAGTGATAGAGACAAAATTTATTAATGAAATTTTACAAGAAAAAAAATTAAAACAAACAAAACAACTGACAGAGACAAATGAAAGCAAAACCTAAACCCATTTCATCAAAAAAAAAAATCAAAACTCTGATTTTTATCAATTTTCATAATGTATTATGTATAAAAATGACCTACCATCTTTATTAAACATGCAATTAAATTTATCAAGTTCAAAGGAAAAAACCTCAAATTTGCTTTTACAGGAACCCTAATTTGCGAAATTGAAGGACAACAAACAATCTGTACGAAACCCACACAACAACCATCATTTACATACTAGAAAAAAGAAACAAAAACAAACAAACCTTCTTCAAAATGGATGCAACAAATCCCACTCGGTTCTTTCTTCTTTGAAACTTTGAGTGGTAATGATTGATGAACAAAATAAAGTACTTCAATTGTTCAAAATCTAGTCATGAATTGTTTGTTTGCAATATTGGGTACCCATTTTTACGGCTTTGGTAACCATTTTTTAATTTTTGAAACTTGAAGGTAACCATTTTCACGGCTTTGGTAACCATTGTTACGGTTTTGATAACCATTTATGATTTTTGACATTTAGACTTATAACTACTTTCATGGCTTTGGTAACCACCTTCACGGTTCTAGTAACCATATCTATGGCTTCGGTAACCATTTTTAATATTTTAAAATTTTGACTTGTAACAACTTTCACGGGTTTGGTAACCATCTTTACGGCTTCGGTAACCATTTTTTAATTTTTGAAATTTTGACTTGTAACCATTTTCACGGCTTTGGTAACCATCTTCATGGCTCCGGTAACCATTTTTACGGCTTTGGTAACAATTTTGAAATTTTGAAATTTTGACTTGTAACCATTTTCATGGCTTTGGTAACCACCTTCACAGCTCTAGTAACCATTTTTACGGTTTCGGTAACCATTTTTAAATTTTTAAAATTTTGACTTGTAACCTGTTATAGGTAAAAATAGTCGTGAGGGACACGTCATCGCCATAAAAGGTCATGCAAGCAGGAGTCAAAATAAGTCAACTTATGAAGCAGAAATCCCCTACGACAACTTACTCGGAAAAAGAGTAAGTAGCCCGACCGCAAACAAAAACAATCAGCTCGGGCAGTAAATCTTACTCAGGTACATACTCGGACACACTCGGGCACACTCGGGCATACTCAGGAGTCAATAAGACAGATAGTCACCAGCGTTCATATTCCAAACACAGGACATAATCAGCAACCGGTGTCTCCACGATAAGCAACGGTGTGGCTGCTCAGAGTTCAAATAAGGAAAACAAATATTTTTCCCGCAAATAAAAGAGGAATCAGAATCAAACTTGGACTCAGCCAAATCAGGAAATATACTACAAAAAAGGAAGCAGAATCCGTTTAGGACTAGAACACACGCCCAAAACTTGGGCACCAAGTACCAAACCCTAGCGGCAGCATCAAACCCTAATAGCAACATGTATAAGTACTCCCTTTATACAGAAATAGGGGGTACGCGAGAAAGAGAGAAATTATAAGGCAATATTTTTGTAACAATTCTTCATAGTAAATTTGGCTTCGTTGCTAAGGCAACAACCCGTGGATGTTTCTCCAATCATTGGAGTTTTACCACGTAATTGCTTGTTATTTCTTCTTGATTGTTAATCATTCTCGTTCATAAAACTATAGCAATTCGAAAATAAATCATTGACTCGGTGACCATCAAAAATCACCGTCAACAATTGTAACCATTTTCACGGCTTTGGTAACCACCTTCACAGCTCTAGTAACCATTTTTACGGTTTCGGTAACCATTTTTAAATTTTTAAAATTTTGACTTGTAACCATTTTCACAGGTTTGGTAACCATCTTTACCGCTTCGGTAACCATTTTTAAATTTTTGAAATTTTGACTTGTAACCATTTTCACGGCTTTAGTAACCACCTTCATGGCTCCGGTAACCATTTTTACTGCTTTGGTAATCATTTTTTAATTTTTAAAATTTTGACTTGTAACCATTTGCATAGCATTGGTAACCACCTTCACGGCTCCAGTAACCATTTCTACCGCTTCAGTAACCATTTTCACAGGTTTGGTGACCATCTTTACAGCTTCGGTAATCATTTTTTAATTTTTGAAATTCTTACTTATAACCATTTTCACGGCTTTGGTAACCATCTTCACGGCTCCGGTAACTATTCTTACGGCTTTGGTAACCATCTTTTAATTTTTGAAATTTTGACTTGTAACCATTTTCACGGCTTTGGTAACCACCTTCACGACTCCGATAACCATTTTTACGACTTTGGTAACCATTTTCCAATTTTTAAAATTTTGACTTGTAACCATTTTCACGGCTATGGTAACCACCTTTACTGTTCTTGTAACCATTTTTATGGGTTTTGTAACCATTTTACGATTTTTGAAATTTTAACTTGTTATCACTTTCACGGCTTTGGTAACCATTAATTTTAATGAAAACATTAATTTTTTTATCAATTTACTTTTTGTAATATATATATATATATATAATTATTTGTAATTATAAATTTAAATAATTATATATAAAAACAGGGAAAATATATATTAGGTGGGGGTGTTACTGGATTGAGATTTTAATAGACAATTTTGAAAAGTAAAAGTCTAGTGGTATTGGATTGAGACTTTTTAATAAGTTAGATATGTTAGGTGGTATTCGATTAGGACTTTTAATTTATTTATTTTTTAAGTCCATAATATCTTGTGGTTGATTCAGTGATTCACCTTGCTTGCATGGTTGATGGTTGATTCACTGATTTAGTTGATTCACTTTACTTGCATGGCTGCATGGCTCATTCACTAAAAAGTGTTTTAAAAAAAATTATTGTATAGAAGTGACCGCCTAACCTATTGAATGGGATTTTAGTTTATTTCTATTTTACAATCAGATTTTTTTAGTTGGCAATTAATATACAAGCCTTTAGATCCATTTGCAAATGATCCAACATATCAAATGTTTTTTATTTAAGGAAAATGTTTGGGTATTGGCCATTAAATGGGAGTGTTGCCACGGGGCCAAAACTCTTTCATTTTTTATATTTTTCTCTTTACTTTGGGTTACGTGGCAACCAACCATTGGTTGGTCAGTACCTTTGGTACTGACCAGTCAGCACCCAAGTGTTGTTCTTTTTTTAAATGATCTAATAGGCCAAATGTTTTTTTAAAAAAAAAGGAGTAATTGCACAAAGGTCCCCTGAGTTTAGGCATAATTACACACATATAGACTTTTACCTAATATTACACAAACATCCCCTATTGTCAGTTGAGTTCCATCCAAACTAACGGTTGACCAAATTTTTATTATTAAAAGTCCAAAATACCCTTAGTTATAAAATAAATTATATAAAAATGCAATAAAGAAATTTAATTATATTTTTTTCAAACAAATTTTAAAAGACAAAAATATATAAAACAAAAAATTTAGAATTTTAAAAAAAAAAAATAGAAAGAGGAATAAAGGAAAATTTTTAAGAAAATTAATGGAGAACATATCTCAAATACACAATTGCTGGGACTTAGATCCATAATCATGTAAAACAAAACTATATTTTAAATTTTTGACATTAAAATACAATCATTATTGAAGATTGAAAATTGAATATAATTGTAGAATCTCATTTATTACTAAAAATCTTGTGACTTTGATGGAATCCTATTGATGATTGAAAATTGAATATAATTATGGTTTGTTAGTTTATGAATCATCAATAATAATTGTATTTTAATGTTAAACTTAAAATCTAGTTTTCTTTTTTATGATTGTGGATCCAAGTCCCATCAATGACATATTTGAGATCGACATGTTCTCCATTTCTTTTCTTAAAAAATTTCTTTTATTCTTTTTTCTATTTTTTTTAAGTATAAATTTTTTGTTTTATATATTTTTGTCTTTTAAAATTTGTTTGAAAAAAATATAATTAAAAGTTTTTTATTTGCATTTTATATAATTTATTTTATTTTAAGGGGAACAAAATAAAGTATAAATAAGTAACTAATGGTATTTTGGACTTTTAATACTAAAAATCTGGTCAACAGTTAGTTTGGATAGAAGTCAATTGACGATAATGGATGTTTGTGTAATATTTAGTAAAATGTCCACATGCATGTAATTAGGCCTAAATTCGAGGAAAGTTTGTGCACTTACTCTTTTAAATAACTGCACAGCAGCCAACCCACAACTGACTCAATGACATAGAAAACATCATAGTTAACGCTAAGTGAGAGTCGAATACGCAAACACAGTGGCAGACCCAGAAATTTTAATAAGGTAGGGCACTTGAAAAAATTAAAATAGCAATTATATGAAAAAATACTGAAAAATTAAGATCGTAGTAAAATAGTTTTTTTAGATAAAATAAAATAAATAGAATACTTAATCAGATTAATTAAATAATCTTACATTAAAAAAGAAATAAAAACAAGAAAAAAAATATTTTAAAAAATAAATAATAACAAGAAAAATAACATAAATAATGAAAAAAAAAATTACCATCTAATTTTATAATAAGAATTTTTGTTTTGCATTTATAATGAATTCAATTTAAATTTATACAAAAATAATTTATTAATAACTATTACTAGACATATTTTTAAATTTTTCTATTCTTCAAATTATTGGTAAATTATTGATTTATTAATTCTAAATAAATTAAAACTATAAAATAATTAAAGAAAAATACTAAGGATAAGATAAAATGAATCATAGTAATAGATTGACTATTTTAATCCAATAAAGTAAAATATAAGATTTTAGGGTTTATTAATTGGATGTGTTAGGTGTGTCAAATTAAAAATGATAAAAATCCAAAATAATAATATATAATTTAATATAAATTAAGTAAACACAAATTAATGATAATTACGAAATTGACAACGATGGAATTGAGAAAATGAATCAGAAATGATGGTAAAATAAATAAAACATAAAAAAAAACTAGAAGATAAAATTGAGTTTAAAAAGGCACATAAAAAATTAAAAGGTAATATCGAATTGAAGATTGCTTGCAATGGGACTTGAACCCAGAACCCTTAGTCTAAAAAGTTAGATATACTACCAGCCATACTAATGGTAATATAATGTTAACATTCTTAATAAATATGTATATTACACAGAATCAAGTTTTTAAAAAAAAATTGATGTAGGGCAAGGGCCCTACCTAGTCCCCACGTGGGTCCGCCCTGCGCAAACAGCAGAGTGCGTACCGAGACTGTAGACGCCGGTTTGTACTTTCTCTCTCTCAATGATGATCACTTGCCTCCGCGCCTGCCATCCCCCTCCCCTCCTCCTCCACTCCGCACGTGCCATACTATTCTCTCTCCTCCCGCATGGCGCCGACTGCGATCTCCTACTCTTTCCTCCACCATGAGGCTGCTGGCGCGTGCGCCTAATGCCACCATCACCACCACCAACGACGGGAGTGTGTTGCGAGAGGGAATCGCTGAGTTTTACGACGAGTCGTCCGGTCTCTGGGAGGATATATGGGGAGACCACATGCACCACGGCTACTACAACCCGGATTCCTCCGTTTCCGTCTCCGATCACCGTGCTGCCCAGGTCCGAATGATCGAAGAGGCCCTCCGTTTCGCCGCCGTCTCCGGTCGGTTTTTTTATACCATCTTTAATTTCTCTCTTGGTAATATTGAAAGAAGAAAATGAAAATAGTAGAAAATAGTGCAGTATATATATATATATATAGAGAGAGAGAGAGAGTAATGTGGTTCAAATGATAAATAACAATTTGGTGAAATTTTTAAATATCAAATTATTCATCTTTAACCATGTCAAAATCAAAGCAAACAAAATTTATAATAATCGAATCATTCAATCAATGCTAACTTATGTATCATGTAAGCGTAGATATGTGAATTTTTCATCTGCAGACAACTTAATAAGACGCTGGTTATTCAAATCTTTGATTTTTGTAGACCACGGGATTGAAATACAATGACTAACAACTAACCATATAACTATGCATAATCTTTATGTTTGTTTGTTTCTAAATATGTGAAGGAAGATGAATATATGACAAGTGATTATATTTGTGAATTTTTTTTCAGAAGAGTCAACAGAGAAGCCTGAGAGAGTAGTTGATGTTGGGTGTGGGATAGGAGGTAGCTCTAGATATATATCTAGGAAATTTGGGGCTAAATGCCTAGGCATCACCCTCAGTCCTGTTCAAGCACAGAGGGCCAATGCTCTTGCTGCCGCTCAAGGCTTAGCTGACCGGGTTTATTTTAACTTTTCGGTTTTGCTTTCATACGTCATTATTTACTTAAGATATGGTTTAGAGTTATTACTTGAAGATTATGTACTCATTTCTAGTAGATATACTCTTGGTGGAATGTGCCTCTAACGTAAAATTTGTACTTCCTGTTCCCTTTTTTCGAATTTTAGATTAGGCTGTCTGCATCAATGGTGCTTGTATTTCAATGGTTCATGTTTGTTTGATTTTTTTTAATGGAACATGTTGGCAAAAATATGTCCGTTCTCTTGCAAGAGAATTTAATCTACTTAATGATTGCATCACCTTTTACTGAGAAGTATGAGAAATAGATTTTTGGATGTAACGGTGTGAACGATTAGCAGGTTTCCTTTCAAGTTGCAGATGCTTTGGAGCAACCATTTCCTGATGGGCAATTTGATCTAGTTTGGTCAATGGAGAGTGGAGAACACATGCCCAATAAAAAGAAGGTTTAATAAAGCCCTACTTATTCTAGTTTGGTTTTTCAGTGCATTCCTGAAATTTGTCATTGTATTCATATGGCATTATTATTTCAATTAACTCTTGCAACTTGACAGTTTGTTAGTGAGTTGGCTCGAGTTGCAGCCCCAGGGGCTACAATAATAATTGTAACATGGTGCCATAGAGATCTTGCCCCTTCTGAACAGTCCTTGCAGCAATGGGAAAAGGAGCTCTTGAATATGCGATGCCTATTATCTTCCCTCTTGGTGTTCTACTGCTGATTATGTTGAATTACTTCAATCCCTTTCTCTCCAGGTAATACTTCCAATAGTTAGCTTCAACATTCTTAAAACAGTGTCAAACATCCATGATCACTATTTGATATAATAGATATTGATCGTTATTGACCGATCAATATCTGGATTCAACACGAGACAGCTTATCCACGTGGCTTAAGTGCCACTTTGGTGTATTAACAACTTTGTAACTCTTAATGGGACTTGCAAATTGCTGTGGCAGGAAATAAAAGCAGCAGATTGGTCTCAGTATGTTGCCCCATTCTGGCCAGCAGTGATACGTCAGCGTTGACATGGAAGGGCCTTACATCTCTTCTGCATAGTGGTAAGCTTAGCCTTCCTTAGTAGAATCCGTTCATATATATATATATATATATATATAACTAATTCCTTTTGTCTTCTCTCAAGTTTCATTTTTCATTTCCGCTTAAAAAAAGCACGGTTTAGTTACCTTTTTAAATGAGCTGTATGTTAATATATTATGGAATTTTCGGTGGAAGTAGTTTTAACTTTTAAATTTGTCACATGTTGAAAAAGAAGCCCATTTGATAAGGCTGTTTGTTGATTAGATTTGAATGTTGTGATAATCAGGATTAAAAACCATAAAAGGAGCATTCGCAATGCCGTTGATGATTGAAGGATACAAGAAGGACCTTATCAAGTTTTCTATCGTTACATGTCGAATGCCACGGAAGTAAAAGTAGCCAGGTTTAGGATTATAAATTGGTTTTCCCAATAAATGACATTGTTGTCCTCTTCAAATGGTTTCCAGAGATTCAGAGGATGCGGGAAAGAAACAGTAGCAATGATGTTTCTGTTTAAAAATTTCATTATTGATTGCTTCAATTTTCATTATTGATTTTGCTTGCAATTGTCCTTTCTATCAGCTAATCATCTTCTACATTTCTGTTGAACAACTTTCTTGAAATCCTGTGATTATATTTATGACTATGAGCTGTGCTAACTGCCACTAGACAGTCGCTCCAATGGGCATTGGAGTGACACCTGTCTCGAGAATATATTGGACTCAACTCTCAAGCAAATGTGAGAAGCATCATCAACTTTCTCTAGATTTAAAGATATGTAATTTTGTTATAACAAGTTTTCGACTCTTGATAGAAAAAATATGAAAACACAACATTTCATTTTACATGTCTTGATTTGAATTTTTACATGGTTCAAATATTTAGGAATGCATTAAGAATGTGTTGTTTTCATTCGAACAATATTTTGATTAGTTTGGGTTCACAATTATGGAGACCTTGAGTTTCTCCGAAATTAACATTTTATTGTTCAAGGCTCCGAATTGTGAGTCCGTCGCTCCCAGGCTCTCCCAACTGTTGTCTTCATAGCCGAAGCGGTGAGAGCCAAGAGCTCACTACTCCTAGTGGTGGTTCTCTCACCGCTAGGGCGATGAGAGACGGGCTCACCACTCCCAACAGTGGTCTTCACTGCTATAGCGATGAGAACCGAGACCCGACCACTTGTGCTGCGAGCTTGGCTGCAATTTGTTGTTTTCGTGTAGTAATTCCTTTTTGGTTTTTCCGTGATTTTTCAAATTTTGAATTTTGATTTTTGAAAGTAATTTTCATGTTCTTCAATTAGGAAAAGTGAAACAAAATTCTTTTAGGAAAACTAGGCCTATTAGATAATATTTTTTGTTTTTGTTTTCTGTTTTATATATTTTCATTTGAAAATAAGACATTGATTTTCAAAAAAATGCATAAGAATATAAAATCCCAATAAAACTGAATTTTATATAACTACAAAGTTTTAAAATAGGTGAAAGAAAAAATGATATGTATTACAGTTCAATTGGGCCATATCACTGGGTCAATATTTTGGCTACTGATTGGTCAACACTCAAACATTATCCTCTGTAGGGACCTAGTTTTCTCACAAAGAAGTTAAAAAGATAATGAAGTTAGACCGGTGTCTTTTGCCGAATAAAAATAAAATAGACTTGAAAAAAAAAAGTAGATATAAAAAAATAAATACTAACCGTTGATGTTTTTAATTGCCACATGTCAATAGTTCTTAAATTCTAACAATTATTTGTTTTTTTTTTTTTTTCTAAAATCTAAATATATCTGAATTGTATTTAATTTGAGCTGACAGCAATAAGAAACATGGATAACATATTTGTTTTTCTGTATCTAAAATATGAATTAAAAAAGTTAAGCGGTTTGTTTTTAAAAATACAATATCTGAAAACCTAAAATTTGAAATTCATACCCTTACACTATCAATGTTGATATGCATTACATTATTAATAATAAATTTAAATTATAATTTAATTTATTTGTTTACATATTGAAATGAAATATATTTTATATTCACTCGTCAGTTTGTGGTGCCAAATTAAGGTCAAAGGCTGTGTTTGTTACACAGGATTTGACTATGGACGGTTCTCTCCCCACTATTCGTGGTCCCCACATTTGTTGTACAGTCCTCTCCCCACGGTGGGGCTATGTCCTGTTGTGGGACAAGGATCATTTTCTCACCTCATCTTTTTAAAGCATGTAATTGATTATTAATAAAGTATCAATCACATCTTAACCATTCATTCATTGCAATACTTATGTGTCTAAATCTACCGCCTCTCACTCTCTCACATGTCATCCCTCACTTGCCCACCTCTCTTTTGATTGTCTATATATATGTTCATCTTATCACATGTAAAAGTGTTAGAAAAATTACTCAAATTCAATCTTTCTCGCTCTCTCTCTCATCTCTTGTCTCATTTAACTGTTATTCTAATCTCTCTCTCCTATCTAATTAATTGTCAACTATTCTTCATCTATTTTATTTATTCTTTTTTTTTTGAACGAATCTATTTTATTTATTCTTTTTATTCTTTTACAACAAGTTATCAGCACGATCGTGATATTCGTGTATATAAGTAAAAAGGATCCCCTGATGGATGATTTACTTATTTATTCTCTTTAATCCCAGTATTTTAGATCTGTATATATTTCCGTATATAAGATGGCTTTGCCGTCAACGGAACATATATATAAAATTCTAGGGTAATTGCACAAACATCCCCTAACGTTTGATATAACTAAACACATATGGCAGTTTTGGTCATATTAACACAAACATCCCCTGATCTTTGTGAAATATTGCACTAACATCTCCTACCGTTAACTTTTTACTATTAAACAGTGGTCAAAGGGGCGAAATGACTAAAATACCCCTATTTTGCATTTTAAAGTTAAAATATTAATAAAATCAAATCTCCATCTTCCTCATTTTTCTCATATTCAAATAATCAAACAACAGATCTCTAAATCATCAAACAAAAAATTCTTCATATTATTATTTTTTTTAATTAAAATATTTTTAGTGAAAATGACCATATTACCCCTAACCATTAAGTGCTAACTGCAGAAAATTAACGGTAGGGGATGTTAGTGCAATATTTTTCAAAGGTCAGGGAATGTTTGTGTTAATATAGCCAAAACAGTCATATGTGTGTAATTATATCAAACGTCAGGGGATGTTTGTGCAATTACCCCTAAAATTATGAATTTATTCTCTTTAAATCTCAATATTCTGGATCTATATATATTTCGTATATAAGATGGCTTTGCCGTCAATGAAACATATATATGTAGTTCTAGATTTATTTATGCACATAGCAGGTGAACTCAGCCTTTTGGAATTGTTTTTTACAGGACATATATACTGTTCTGGAATTGTTTATTATACTCTTTAATTATATTCAATTTAATTTAAAGAAAAAGAAGCTGTAAGCATGTCTAAACTTTCAAATTTGAAGTTCGATGCACTCAAAGTGTCAGGAGATAACTACATGTCATAGGTTATTGATGCCGGATTATACTTAAAATCCTAGGGCCTATACTACACCATTGATGTAGCCTGGCTAATGAGCATGATAGATCCACTGCCATGGTCATAATCTGTTATCATCTACATGATGATTTAAAGGCTCAATATCTTACCGTTACAGAACCTGAAGAAATGTGGCGGGAGCTAAAAGATCGCTATGACCATCAACAAGATGTTACATTACCAATTGCAAAGTACGAATGGTTGAATTTGAGGTTCCAAGACCACAATTCAGTCTTTGATTATAATTCTGATTTATTCAGGATCACCACAAGACTGAAATTGTGTGGTGAGGAGGTATCTGAAAAGGAAATGTTAGAAAAGACATTTACAACCTTTCATGTCTCGAATATTATATTGCAACAGCAATATCGAGATCGCAGATCCTCAAAGTATTCAGAATTGATCTCGTGCCTATTAGTAGCAGAAAAGAATAATGAGCTACTAATAAAAAAATCACGAAACACACCCGACTGGTTCTAAAGCATAACCATAAGTGAATGCTAATACCGTCGGATACTATGGTCATGGTCGCAATCGTGGTCGTGATCATGGTCATGGTCATGGACGTGGTAATAATCATAATCCAGATCATAGACGTGGTTATGGTCGTAATGCTAATCGTGGCCGTAGTAATGGTCGTAATCCAGGTCGTAATCCTGGTCGGGGCTATGGACGTAGTTCCAGAAGAGGACGTGGTTAATCCAGACCATACAAAGGAAAAAGGATTCAGAATATGCTGAATGCAAAAGAGAACGTGTGTTATAGGTATGGTTGTTACAATCATTGGTCAAATGAATGTAGCACACCTAAACATCTTGTTAAGCTTTATCAAGCATCAATTAAAGAAAAGGGGAAGAAACCAGAGACACATTTCATTGAAGATCCATACCGTATGGATTTTACACATCTTAATGTGATAGACTTCTTTAATGATCCAAAAGACAAGTTGACTGTTTCAATTGGTGATGGAGATGTCCATACCAATTAAATACTATTTCAGTAGTATTATTTTGTTATTGCTTTAATTGGTGATGGGAATGTCCATACCAATTAAATACTACTTACAGTAGTATTATTTTGTTATTTTGTTTATGTAAAATATTTCTCAATGTAATATATACTTTTTGAATCACTTTGTCTGATGTGCATTTTATATTATTTTTTCTTTATGAAGCATACAATGAATCTAAACGATAAATTGAGGGTTATTGAAAAGCTAGAAGCAGTAGATATATGTCTAGCCGATAGTGCAACAACTTATATAATTCTGTGTAGTCAGAAATATTTCATGAATTTAGCATTGCTAAAAGCAAAGGTTAATACTGTATCAGGTCCAACGTACCTGATAGAAGGCTCTGGAAGAGCTATGATATTGTTATCAAACAATACTAAATTATGTATCGATGATGCATTATATTCAAGTAGATCCAGAAGGAATCTGCTTAGTTTCAAAGATATACGAAGAAATGGATATCACATTGAAACTATGAATATAGAGAATGTTAATATCTATGCATCACTTCTTATGATTCAAGCCATAAACTCATTATAGAAAATCTGCGTGTTTTATCTTCTGGATTATATTACACTATTATCAAAAGTGTTGAAATTTATGTAATTATGAATCAGAAGTTCCCAAATCCAAAAATGTTTGTACTCTGGCATGATCGTCTCGGTCACCCAGGATCTACAATGATGCGTAGAATTATTGAGAATTCTCATGGGCATCCATTAAAGAGCTAGAAGATTCTTTTATTTCATAAAAATTTATGTACTACATGTTCCTAAGGGAAATTAACAATAAAACCATCTTTTTCTAAAGTTGGTCTTGAGTCCCCATCATTTTTACAAAGAATTCAAGGGGACATATATGGACTTATGTGGACCTATGTGGACCTATTCATCCATCAAGTGGACCATTTCGTTATTTTATGGTTCTAGTTGATACATCCGTTAGATGGTCACATGTATGCTTATTATCAACACGTAATGTTACTTTTGCAAGATTACTTGCATATATTATCAGGCTTCGGGCTCATTTCCCGATTACTCAATTAAGTCCATACGCCTTGATAATGCTGGCGAATTTACTTCTAAGACATTTGATAAATATTGCAAAGTGGCTGGGATTGATGTTGAACATCTAGTTCTACATATTCATACTCAGAATGGATTAGCAGAATCACTTATTAAACGTGTCCAGATAATTGTAAGGACTTTATTATTACAAACGCAATTACCAATTTCTATATGAGGGCATGATGTTTTACATGCTGCTGCATTAATCCGGCTTCTGCCCACTACTTTTCATCAGTATTCACCAGTACAACTTGTACTTGGTCATCAACCAGATATATCTCATTTACGTACATTTGGGTGTGCAGTATATGTCCCAATTGTACCAACAAAAAGAACTAAAATGGGACCCCCAAAGGCGTTTGGGAATATATGTTGGTCTTGATTCACCATTAATTATTAGATATCTAGAACCTTTGACTGGTGATCTTTTCACAGGACGGTTTGTAGATTGTCATTTTGATGAAACAAATTTCCCATCATTAGAGGAATGAAAAACTTCTTCTGAAGAGAAACGTGAACTTTCCTGAAAAGTTCTGAGTCTAATTCAGTGAAACCCATACACATCTTAATGTGAGAATGAAGTACGTAAGATAGTACATCTTCAAGCAATAGCGAATCAATTACCAGATGCATTTACAGATGCTACTAAGGTAACAAAAGCATACATCTCTGATGTTAATGTACCGGCACGAGTGATTGTTCCAGAAAAACATTCTAAACAAGTTATAGCAAAAGAATCATCTTTTGCACCCCAGAAGTGCGGTAAACCATTTGGTTCAAAAGATAATATTCCTCGAAAAAGGAAAATAAATAAATCCACTTTCTCTAAGTTAACTCCAAAAGAGTTAAGTGTCCCTTCAGGGACACAGATTACTAGAGTGACAAAATCTCATATGGGGGAAGGAACCTCTGAAGAGATATAGGAATATATAAATGAGGAAATTTTTATAAATTATACAAGGGAATTGTGGAATCGTGAATAAACATTCATTGATGATATATTCTCATACACAATGGCAACTGAAATTATAAATGATGATTATGAACCTCATAATCTCAATGATTGTAGACAGATATCTGATTGACCTAAATGGAAAGAAGCGATTCAAGCAGAATTGACTTCATTAACCAAACGTGAAGTATTTGGATCAATAATCCAGACACCTAAAAAAGTCAAACCTGTTGGGTACAAATGGATTTTTATAAGGAAACGTAATGAGAAAAACGATGTCGTGACATATAAGGCACGACTCGTTGCACAAGGTTTCTCACAAAGACCTAGCATCGATTTCGATGTAACATATTCACCAGTGATGGATACAATTACGTTTCGATTTCTGATAAGCATGGTTGTCTTGGAAAGACTTGAAATGCGTCTAATGGATGTAGAGACTGCTTATCTATATGGTTCACTGGATTCAGATATTTACATGAAAATCCCTGAAGGGTTTAAAATGCCAGAATCATGTAACTTAAGATCTCGTAATTTGTATTTGATAAAATTACAAAGGTCCTTGTATGGATTAAAACAATCTAGATGGATGTGGTACAACCGTCTTAGTAAATATCTGATAAAAAAAAGGATATATTAATAATCATATATGTCCATGTGTTTTCATTAAGAAATTAGAATCTGAATTTGCTATTATAGCAGTTTATGTTGATGATATGAATTTAATTGGAACTCCTGGAGAGCTTCTGGAAACTGCTGAATACTTGAAAAAGGAATTCGAAATGAAAGATCTGGGAAAGATAAAATATTGTCTCAGCCTTGAGATCGAGCATAGATCAAATGGAGTACTTATCCATCAATCAGCATATATTGAAAATATTTTAAAAAGATTTCATATGGATAATGCTCATCCATTAAGTACTCCTATGGTTGTTAGAACTCTTGATCCTAAAAAGGATCTATTCCGTCCAAAAGAAAATGATGAAAAGATACTTGGTGCTGAGGTATCATATCTTAATGCTATTGTTTCTTTATTATATTTGGCTCAGTGTACTAGACCAGATATTGCATTCTCTGTGAATATACTGGCTAGATTTAGCACCAACTCAAAGGCATTGGAATGGAATCAAACATCTTTTTCGTTACCTTAGTGGAATGAAAGATTTAGGATTATTTTATACAAAATCTAACAATTTTTCAGGTTTACTTGGTTATGCTGATGTCGGGTATCTGTCTGATCCCCACAAAGCTCGTTCACAAACGAGATATGTTTTTATATATAATGGCACAACAATATCCTGGTGTTCCATAAAATAGACTTTGGCTGCTACATCATCTAATCATTCTGAAATCATCGCACTTCACGAAGCCAATCGAGAATGTGTTTGGTTAAGGTCAGTTATTCATCATATTCAGAATACTTGTGGGTTTTCATTATCTACAGAAATGCCAACACAGATATTTAAAGATAATGCAGCTTGCATTGCTCAAATTAGAGGGGGATATATCAAAAGAGATAGAACCAAACATATTTCTCATAAATTCTTCTATACTCATGAGCTTCAACAGAGCCGACAAATTGATGTTAAGCAAATACGGTCTAGAGATAATCTTGCATATCTATTTACCAAATCATTGCCTACATCAACTTTTGAGAAGTTGGTATATGGAATAGGCATGTGTCGACTCTCCAAATTACAAGATTAAATGCTAAAGTTTTATGAGGGGGAGCGTTCAATCAGAGGGAGCAAAGTTTTGAATAGACATGTGTACATTATACTATTTTTCCCTTCGATCAGGTTTTGTCTCACTGGGTTTTCCTGACAAGGTTTTTAATGAGATAATTTTTAATGTCCAACCCCATTAAATCCAGGAGATCATTGTATATATTTTACTTAGGTTTTATCCCATTAGGTTTTTACCTAGATATTAGTACATGTGGTATAAATCCAAAGGGGAGTGTTATAATATATGTGGTTTTTACCACATGTGTTATACACACACAAATATCACAACAAATATCTTCCCCTAAATCTTCCGCCTCTCACTCTCTCACATGTCATCCCCCACTTGCCCACCTCTCTTTTGATTGTCTATATATATATATATATATATATATATATATTCATCTGATAACATGTAAAAGTGTTAGAAAAATTACTCAAATTCAATACAAGTAACGCTCTCTCTCTCTCATCTCTTGTCTCATTTAACTGTTATTCTAATCTCTCTCTTCTTTCTAATTAATTGTCAACTATTCTTCATCTATTTTATTTCTTCTTTTTATTCTTTTACAACACGATCATCATTTTAGTAAATAATATTCACAAATATATGGAACTCACAAATCAACGTCTATTTTTACCAGAAAGGACTTGAATAAATGTATATATCCAACACAAAGTATCTCAATTTCACTAAACACAATCACTTACCAGGTCCTCTTAAATTCTTCAAACAAAATTGTTCACAATAACGAATTACACCGGCAAAAATACATTTCATTCCCATAAAAAGTCCGTAAAAAAACATTAACTTGTTTCGAAGTAAGAAATATTGAAATGACAATTATTTTCATAAGTGCATAAATATAAATATATAATCGGTGGTAAAGTCACCTGGTAATGCTAAGGTCATGGCCCCCAAGCCCACAATTTTTTTAAAAGCTTATTCAAATTTTATTTATATTTTTGTTACCCAAATCAAATGGACATCAATCTCATAGATCTCTGGTTTTTTTTTTTTCCTGACCCAAATCAGTTTTTATTGCAAATTCATACCAAATCTCTTGAAGTTGGATTTACATTGACACAATCTCTTGTAATGGCACCAACAAGATTTATGGGCTGTTTGTTTTTTTTACTATAAGATTTATTGTCTCTTATATATTAAATTAAGATAAATAAAAAATTTCTAATTTTTAAGTAACTCTAACACAACCTAACCAACTAATGGGGCGATGGCGGCGTCGCCTCTTGGGACCGGAGGATATTGCCGACCACCAACCTCCCATTCGATTTTGGAGAGGAGGTTGCTGCTCCCCTCTATGTATGGAGGCCGACGGCAGATGGAGAAGGAAAAGGAGATGGATGGGTGATTAGATTGAGGAGAAGAGAGAGAAATAGCTGTGATATGGCAATGAAGGAGGCGAAGAGAGAGACAATCGAGTGATGTGGTGGCGAAGGAGGTGGATTGAGAGACGATTTCGGTTGATTCGGTGTGGAGGTGGCGGTGGAGGGAGAGACATAGACAAGGAAGATGTGACAGAAATTGATCTGGTTGGAGAGCTAGTATTCTGGTTCAACCATAGGTGAACCATGACAGAGAGAGATCTGAACCTAATGTGATTTGCAGAGAAACTAAAATCCTAACAGCAATCGTAGATCCCATATATATATATATATATATATATATATATTATCAATTTAAGAAATAAAAATTATTTTGTTACAAATATCAAAGGATATTGAAAGGTTATAAATGGAAAATGTTAACAAATTTACATTTGTAACAAGTCATCCAAAATGAAAAAACAAACATATCATAGTATCTTATTTGTAACAAGTCATCCAAAATGAAAAAACAAACATATCATAGTATCTTAATTTGTAAGACTTATCTATATGTCTAACAAATTAAGGTCTTATAAGACTTTTAGATTAAAAAAATAGCCCTTTAGATTGAATCTTGATCTCTTTCAATTCCCTTTATTTTGGCTCATGGCCACCTTTATTTTATCTACACAATCGAAGATTTTTTGTTGTTTATAAAAATGATTCAAGACCAGAAGTCCCACCATTGATATCTGCTACTAGATTGATTGAAGAGATCGTCAGACTCAAAATTGCTCCAATCTTGACTTGGTGATGTAACGGAACTCTTAACAGGTTCCACCGTGGTCATTGTCAAAAGATTGGCTTTTTCTTCGAGACCCAAATACTCTGCTTTTATACTGCTATCATCTTCCAACAGAACACCAAGTCTTTGATCTGATCTTTCAAATAACAAACTGGGTTTCATTTCTGATTAACACTTTTTGTTCTCTCCATTAATAGAGATTCAAATCTCCACTAATAGAGATCTGCTAGATCTCCACCGGTTCATGTTTTTTTTTTTTCATTTTTTTATTTTTTTGTTGTAATTCTATCTCTATCGTCCATTTTAAATGTGGACGGTGGAGATCAATCTATCTATTTTAATATCTATTTTAAAAACTATTTTTATTTGTAATTTTTTATTTGATTTTTTAAATTTCTTTCTTAAAAGGAATTATTCAATTTTTTGTTTTTTAAATTATGCTGAAGTGGCAAAAATACCCTTGATTTTGACGGTCAAAATAGGTCAACAGTTAAGTTTGATCGAGTTTAACTAATGGTAAAGGAGGTCAACTAACAGTCAACTAATGGTGTGGGTTTTGCTGGTTGTTCAAACCAGAGGGTTTAATTTAGCATTTGATCAAAAGTCAGAGGGTTATTTACAATTCTCCCATAATTTTATTTAAGGGTAATTTAAATACAATCACGGTTAATACTGAAGAGGGGAGGGGTAGGGGGTGGTGGGGTTGAATAGGTTTTAAGGCCTTTTTCGATCCCTTGAAACAAACACAAGTTTATCCCTCTAGATAGCTTATATAACACCACAATAAACACAAACAAGCATGCATAAACTATTAATAAGCATATCAAATTGATAGATCAAACATAGCCTATAAATTGCATGTGGAGGTTGTACCAAAAATACATAAATCACCAAGTACTTGTACTCATTATAAATGTCTTAATAGTACAAGTACATATAAAAGATACAAAGACAATCAAAGATCTTGTCTCACAAGAATGTAATCAATTACAATGCCTTCAAGATTGATTTGATTAAAGTAAACAAATTACAAAGAGATAAGGAAAGAGAAACTTGACACACGATATTTTTTACATGGTAAACCTCCAAAAAGGAAACATCCACGGGTTGAATCCACAACCACCGATAAAATATTTTTCACTAGTTAAACAAGAGTACACACTCAAATGTGACTAACTCTCATGTATCACAATCTATTGGATATCCCTCATATCTATTCCCACTAGAGAGAAACTTGCCTATCCTATAACCGAGACATATCGCATGCCTCTAAAAAATACCCTTGCTCGGACTTACTAGAGGCCTCACACCTCACGCTAAGACTTCCCTTGCTCTATATTGAAGAATCATTCAACAACAAAAGACTTTTCTTGCTCGGCCTTATTGGAGCCTCACACCTCTTGCAAAGACTTCCCTTGCTTGTCTAATCAGAGTCTCACACCCATAGACAAGACTTTACTCAGACTTACTTAGAGGCCTCACACCTCTTAGCCAAGACTTTCCTTGCTTGGACTTACTTAGAACCTCACACTCTTAGCCAAGACTTCCACCTTTTACAAGGCAAGTGATCTAGTGATGCAAGCACAATCAACATAGGACATATGATCAATATGAACTATGTAAACTAGAGTTAGACAATGAGCACACAATGTATGATATTCTAGTTGTAGGGAAAAATACGGTCAACGCAGCGGAAGCGAGACTAAAAACAAGTTTAGTATATTTTAAAATTTTTCCTTTGATGAACCTTAACCCTTTAAAGTAATTAAACATATATATAAACTAACAAAAGTAAAATACCTTTTGTCACGTGATCCGATTGACTTACATCGATAGTAATCCGCAAGATCTTCAATCCTAGCACGAACGTGAATCACCTAGGAGCGTGGTCTCCCTTTTCTTTGAATTGCGTACCTGAGAATGGACAAACAAAATCTCTTTTTCTTAACGTTAGTCACAAAACATCCAAAAGACTACAAAGATTATTCCGGTCACTTTTGAGTTCTCAATCTAATGATTGAAACTCGCGTGAACCTTATTCGAAGTTATACACACAAGCCTATTGATGTATAAGCAATTAGTGTACTATCGAAAATAGAATAATCTCTTCTCTCTTGTGTCTTGGCCGAAAAAATCAAACACTTGTCTATGAGAATTAGAAGAAGAATAAGTTGATCAAATGAATCAAGTGAGAGCTCAAGGTGGCCGAACCCTATAAGGTGACTTATATAGGGTGGCCGAATTCTTCTTATCTTTCTCCTAGGGTTGGTCGAATTCTCCTCTTGATTTAATTAGGGTTGGCCGAATTCTCTACTAAAGAGAGTTTGTGCTTTACCCTAATTACTATCAACTTTAGAATCCTAACCCTAATTCAACTCATAAGTGTTTAATCCTTAATAAAAGACTTCCTTATTTGATTAAATAAATAAACCTTATTATTTATTTTCTTACCAAATAAGTCTTTTACTTTTAGTATACTACTACCAATAGTATAACTCTAGGAAACATATTTCCTGATCAGAAAAAGATTTTGTTTCTTAATTAAATAATTAATAAATTAATTAATTAATTCTCATTTAATCAAATAATAAAATAAAATAATATATTAGACTAATATCTAGTCTTGCCGCCCACATCATGTATATATGGGCTCAATATTATTTTCTTATTTTATTTAATCTATTAGACTTTAATTAAAAAGCCCACATGTGAACCAAACTAATTCTTACTAAAAGAAATAAGCCCACATGCCTTTCATTAATATATTAATATAACTGATCAACCTATTAAATAAATAATGTGCAAATTATATTCTTAATATATTAAATGCAATTCTAGATGGACCCATAAATTGGTCCGGTAGAATATATCAAGTGATCCATGCAAGTCCGTGTGGATTGGGGATCTTGGCGGGCTATCTAAATTTAAGCTTCAATAGACATAACCTAATCACAATCAACAAATGATTCACTTAGGTCTGATCCATTAATTTTAACTCATTCCACTAAAGAGCTAAAATTGAACTCTTAAATAAAGATAGAATAAGAAGATGTTCCTCATTCATACCCTAGACAATCATGTTGGAGATAGTGTATCCTCGTGATTAATATCAGTAATCGCCAAGAGTTCATAGACCGCCTATAACTCTCCAAGTTACCATATTTACTCATATGACCATGTTTTGAACTTGGATACTTTGACTTGTCTAGAAGCCATGTTTTCAATAGTCGCTATCAAAAACTCAACGTTGAGATTTAATATCCAATTACCTCAAAACATCCATATGATGATATTATACTCTCATTTAATAAATGGAGCCACGATGTCCATATCTATAAATGAAGTCCTCTATCGATTAACAAATGAATATCACCAAACTATCGAGGATAGACTATGCTATATAATTGTACTCATTGATAACTCAAATGATACCACTTGCAACCATAAGTCCATCATTTATCTCAGGATTAAGATAGACTCTCCGATTGTCCTGATAATGAAAAGACTATTATCTATTGACGGTTATAGATAAAGCTTTTCATTGTGATCCAGTTCAATGCACCCAGTGCACTAGATCCTTTTACTCGAAGACCCTTCGATGAAGACTCATCATATCTCATTTGATCCCACTCAAATGCTAGCAAAAGAATTCTACAACTTTAACAAGGTAAAGGTGCCCAACCTTTAACTTAAGTTGTGAACATTATTCAAGACTAACTAAAGAATTGTGTCTTCCTCATACATATCTAGATGTACGAACAATTCTTCTTTTCTCATAGTCTTTAGACCTTATGATTATTTACTTTGACAATTATAATATTAAACTATAAATGCTATAAGATTTATTAAACCAGAAATCACTTTATTAATATGAAAAAAATTGTCAATTACAATATTACACTCTTGCTATTGAGCATAATCCTAACACTAGTTTACAATCCAAGAGATGCAATCATACAAGATGATGCATGAACATATGAAATGTATGGATCGTGTACACTTCATGTAGACATAGACTTAGTCATGTGAACACACAAGTCAAAAATAGTCTAGTCATAAAAACATGAATCAAAACCTAGAGCATATGAAATACCTAGCACATATGATTCTTAGTTTCATTCACAAAGCTAATACTTGAATAAATCATATACATGAAGCACATATTCAAGATATTAGAAACATACACTAAAAATGCTAGAATCACAAAATATGATCAATGAATATTCTAGCAAGTATTTAGAGCAAAGATATAATTAATAATCAATTAAATCCAAGTTAGCTCAAAACACAAAATCAAATGTGCCAATCCTAGATTTGTTCAATTAAAAGATCCAAGCACATGCTAATGTTATTAATCATAAAATGAGTCAATCAAGTCACAATACAACTCTCAAATATGTGAAAAACTAGAATCATAAAAAACTAATTCATATTTGTCTCTAATTAGAATTGATTAGCTTTGATTTGAAGCTATCTTTCTCAATAGCTTTCATCATACATACACATACATATAGAAGAATAAAATCCAAGGTAATTGAAGGTTTAAAAAAGATGAATACACAAAGTTTAGTTCAGTACCTAAGAATCCTGAGCTGGTTCAATTTTGAGTAAAGAGCCACCACAAAGTGTGATCAAACAGCTACAAACTCTTTTGGAAAAGGTAGGGGACTTGATTATGAAGATTCTCCAACTTGAATCACTCAATTCGAAGTTCGAATGAGAAAGTTATGGTGTTTGGAAGATGAGAAAGTTGAAGAGAAAATTTCAGCTCAATATTTCAAATTTTCTTCTTAGAAATGAACAAGTGAGAGGGAGGGAACATTTAATGTGAACAGGAGGGAAAACAAAAGAGTGTGGGACCCACTTGGGAGGGCCTCTCTTGGATGTCCCCGTGGAGGCGTGTGGCAACCACAAGGAGGCCGAAAGGCCTTCTTCCCGTGGTGGCCACGCGCCTCCACGGGAAGACCTCCCTTGTTGGTCTTCGCTATTACGTTCTTCTCCTTGTGTACCCCTCGCGTTTTTCGACCGTTCTGAAATTCTTTTAACCACTTATAGTGTAAAGTATATCTAGAAATGGGGGGTGAATAGGCGTATGCCCAAAATTTTCGCACTTCTTTTTCAACAAAACAAATTGTTCACAATTTGAAAGCTTAACAAGTAGATTACTATAACAAGTCAATATGAATATGTTTGAGCAAGTGTTATAAGTAATACAAGTTAATATCAAACTTAAAAGCGAAAATCAACACAAGTGATTTTTGCGTGGTAAAACCTCAAAAGAGTAAACATCCATGGGTTGATACTACAACCACCGGCAAGTAATCCACTATGACAAATAAGAGATACACACTCAAAAAACAATCAATCCATGATACACTCTCTAAGCTATCAACTCCTATTCTACCATCGGGCCTAGTGAATCACTTAGTCTACTTCCTATCCAAGACGCTCACGTCTCTAGGAAGATTCCTTGCTTAGCCATTCGGATCACAAAGATCCTAGTTAAGCTTCCCTAGCCCAACCATCCGGAGCATCACACTCATAGCTAAGGCTTTTTGCTTAGTTATCTGGATCCCTTTGATCCAAACTAAGACTCCTTGCTTAACTATCCAGACCATTTGTCCTAATCAAGTCTTCTTACTCTAAACAAAGATTCACTCACTTTGAAAGAGACTTCTACCTATTACAAGGTAAAATGATCTAAGTGATGCAAATGATACAAACACAATCAAATAGAGAAAATAGATCAAACATACTCTATGAAGAATTAGATTTGCACAAATCAAGCTCACAAGCAAATATAGCTAATTCTTATGAACATGTGATTAGAGATCTAGATCAGGCATTCAAAATCATTCACAAAAATATCTAGAAACCTAAACATGTCAATCAAAGCTAGAGTAACAAGTTTTCAATAGAAATCACAAAACAAGCTTTGAAATCAAGTGAACAAGTTAACACTTGAAATCCATAAGATATTCAATCCAAACAAGGACTAGATTTAAATGATAGATAACACAATCAAAAATCCTAGTTCATGAACATGTGACAAAAACCTAGAAATCAACTATCAAGCTCATTAACAAAAAGTATTTCTAGAATCAAGTTCATCTTCTTCAAGTTTATTGAAAAGATGTTCATATGAAATCACAAAGGATAAACTCGAAAATCAATCAAAAAAGTCTAAAAATGGAATCAAAGACATTGTAAACATTTTTCATCAATCAATAAAGTAGATCCATGAAGTTGATCATAAGAAAAATGTAGAGAAGATAATTACCATACACAAAGATGAACCACGAATTGAAATCAGATGACTGCATTAAACCTAGACATATTTTGACTCTAAAAATGCTTGGGACTTGTTCCTCTCTTCAAGACCAACATTTTTTGTTTTTGAATCACGTAATTCAGAGTTGAAATGAGAAAGATATCACAAAATGAAAATTGTAGAAGTTGTAAACATTTCTGCAGAATTTTTGAATATAAATGGAGGGAAAAGGGATGGAGAATAGAAGGAATTCGATCACCTATGAGGCATTTGCCACCTCAGCTCCCCGTGGGAGGTGTGTGAGCCTCACGGGGTAGAGAGGTGGACTTCCCGTGAGGCTTACGCGCTCTCACGCGCCCTCACGAGAAGATGTCGCAAAATGGCCTTTGGCCATTCGCCTCCTTCGCGCTCCTCTCGCGTTCTTCGACCGTTCTCCGGCCTCAGAACTTCAATTCAAATCCGTTTTTAAATTAGAAACTGTGGCTCCCTCATGCACAAGGATGACTACAAAAATTTGACAAAAAGTTGTGAATTCGACTCGATACATGACGATGAAGACAACACATTGTGAGAGAACGTACAGTAGAGTAGCTTCCTAGTTTGGACTCGAAACCTAATGAGTAACCAAAATGACTAGGACTCAATAAAGAATCATATGAGATCATGTTTAAGTCAAAAATAAAAGAAACACAAAGTCACACAAGTATGCCATTTCCTAGAGATAGTCCTAGAACATGCAATTTCACAATGTTTGTCAACTAAGACTAATGCATATGCATACTTCAACAAGTGTGTGAGTGTGATATACCAAATGAGTACAACGTTGTAGGGACACATATGAATGCAATGTATATGTGTGCAGTTTGCTCAATGATACAGAGACACACATGTATGAATTGTGTATGTGTGTGTGTGCACGCTTATGCCTTGCAAGAGGAAGAAGTATCTCGATACCTTAGCATCCAAATAAGCAAATTTCCTCTTGAAGACGAATTTTGCATGCGACATTGTTTTTCTTCTTTGAAGCTTGATCTAATCTTAAATCACTTAAGCAACTAAGCAATACAAACAAAGAGCGTTTTGTTATGGAATCAAACCAACACAAATCTAAAACCTAACACGTCCTTTGCCCTCCTAACTCAGAATTCAAATCCGTTTCTGGATTACAAACCGTAACTCATTAACACACGAGGACGACTATGAAACTTTGACAATTGGATATGAACTCGACTCGATATATGAAGATAAAGACAACACATTGTTAGAAAACGTAAAGTTTCGTAACTTCTTAGTTTGAACTCGAAATATAATAAGTGAGTATCTGAAACGACCATGTAAGTTCCTCAAAGTTTGATTGGGTTATTTTGGTGATAAACCACATTTCGGGTTTGTGATGTAAAAGTAGCTTAGGCATTTAATTGTGGGTGATTAAGCACAACAAATGCTCTCTCAAGACCTCAAGACGATAAGCACTCCAAAGGTAAAACACTTGTGCTTACTTACATTGAAGAGAATAGTTGCACACACACACACACACACCTCATTTTGTTTGCATGTGTGTTTATTGCTTTCCATGAACATTCTCTTCACATTTCACACTTGCACTTCATTGTTAAATCTTGTTGTATGTTAGTGTGTCTATTAATTCATTTCCCGAAGTTGTTCGGAAGGGTCCGCGCATGCACATTGGTGTGCTTGGTTTAGCACAAAGATCGCCTTCAGAGAATACTCTTGGCTTCTCCTTTGGTTTCACCTCAATTGGTGAAACGGTAGTTTGATCTACGGCCCTGACCGCCGAATGGAAACCCGGTTTTATTCCAGGAGGTTCTGAAAGGTATTATGTGGTTATGATCAGCGGTCAGGCTACCGATGTAAACCGTCGTTAAGACCTGATTGATATTTATCTCTTGGGTTCAATTCAATGGTTGGAATCGATGGCCATGAAACCATCGAATGAAACCACCATTGATACCTGATGCTCTCGAGATAAATTCGGCAGTTGGTGGTCGCCAAATGAAACTGCTGATTGGCACGTTTCAGGGTAAACTTGTCTTTTCACCATGCTTTTTATTGCCCTCTATAAATACATCATTATCTCATTCTCTGAATAACACTCTTTTGAACATCATGAACCGTAAATTTGCAAGAGAGATTTTTGAGAGAAAAAGCAACCAAGATTGCTCATTTGATTCTCTAAACTCATTTCCATATGCATAAATCATCATCTAAGCATCATCTAGGATCATCTAGGGTGAGCTAATGTATTGGTCTTCTTCAACACACATGATTTGGTAAGATTAACACTATCTTCATACTTTTTAGTGTTTTTACTTAGCAATTAATATCTTTTATAACTTATATGCTTTTAGATCATATTCTAAATACGAGATTGAGATTATGTGATGATTGATTGAGTTGTTGTATTATGATAGCTAGGTTTTCATGATTATAATTTCTAGCTAATTCATCTCTTTGCTTGATTGAAATTGTTTTTGATAGTTATTGTCTATAATTACTTTATCTATGATAGCTATGTTATATGCCATGCCATATAGCAATTGATATCTAGGATTGATTTTAATTGTCATCATTTAATCCTAGATAAACATTTAGTGTAGCCTAGCATTAATTGCATATTGGATATCATTGCATATTCACATAGGTTGATTAATCTCTTCATTGAGAAGTAAGTCTTGTGACTAAGATAGCTTTGTGCGCAAGCAATTTAATCTAGAGTTGTTATTAAAGGCACATTGGGTAGTAGTGGTGGGTTAGTGACTGTGTAAGGTTTGACGTGGTCAACCTAGGTTGTAAACACCATTACAAGTAGTGATTTCGAGGATCGTGTGTGGCGCACATATCAGCCCGTGGTTTTTCCTTGCTAAGGCTTCCACGTAAAAATCAAGTGTCATTTAAATTCTGCACCTTACACTTGATTTATTGTTTGACTAGATTGGGGATTTTAATTGAATATTGACTAATCAAGAAAATTTGATAATTAACTTGATTAAAACCTATTCACCCCCCCCCCCCCCCCCCCCCCCCCCCCTAGGTAATTTAAACACACCGTTATATTTGTTTCAGACCGGAACTCAACAAAGAATTATTTAAGAACATATTCAAGTCCAAAAGCACTTATACACAAACAAATAAATGTAAGATCATACAAGTATACAATTTCTTAGAAATAGTTTTAGTACATGCATTTCTACTATGTATGTCAATATGAGATCAATGCATGAGCATACCCAAGACATGTGTGAATGTTTCATACTAATTTGGCGCTACGATGCAGGGACACTTATGAATGAATTGTGTATGTGTGCGCCTAAGCCTTGTAAGAGGAAGGAGGTCTTATTACCTTTATAGTCAATAACGCTTTCCTCGTACGAAGGCAACACTTTGCTTGAAACATTATCCGTTTTCTTTGAAGCTTGATCAACTTGGGCAACAAAACAATACAAAGCAAATAACATTTTTGATATAGAATAATGCCAACTAAACTCAAAATCCTAACATGTAATGTTAGAATTTTAAAATTATACTGACTTGGGGTGCACATACAAATTTCAAGGGGTGCAAATATCATCACTCTAATAGTTCTCATTGTGTTTTTTAGCACTAGACAAAAAAAAAAAATTAAAAAAAAAATGGGTGGAATCCATAAGAGCTTCATAATGGAAATGTAAGATAGGTTGAGTTGCGCCGATTCGACCCACATTTTAAAGGCCCACGCAGGTTATGGGTTATGCACTCTAGGCAAGCATGATAGGATAGTTTTTTTTTTTTTTTTTCAAATATTACAATTATTCTGGATCTTTAGAGGAGGGGGACATACTCGAACCCATGATCTCTAGGCGTAGGGTGTGAGGGGTAAACCACTAAACCAACCTCATCTTGTCTATGATAGGACAATTATGGACATAAGACTTGTTTGGCATAGCTTTTAGAGGGCTTAAAAGCTCTTTTGGAGCCTAAAAGTGCCTTTCAAGTCATTTGTTTGGAAGTTTTATGAAAAAGGTTCAACTATAGTTATGTTAGTTTCTAGTCATTGAATTTCAATCAAAAATCAAAGATTTTTTTTTAAATTAAAACTAAAATAAACTAAGGGCGCGTTTGCCGTTTGGTATCGTTTTTTTTTTAAATAGTGTGAAAGTTCTGGAGGCGTGTTTAATATATAAAGCTAGAGGGGGGGTGAATAGATTTTATCTAATTATTACCCAATTTTCGCGTGCATGTCAATTTTACGAAAATACCCCTAGCAAGTCAAAAATACATACAAGTGTAATAAGATGCGGAAATAATAAATGACACTTGATGTTTACGTGGAAAACCCAACCACTGGGAAAAACCACGGGCTGTTTAGTGCGCCACACTCGGACCTCGAAATCCACTAATTGAAATGGAGTTTACAACCTATGTAGACCTCGTCTAACACTCCGGTCAATAACCCCCCACTTCTACCACGCGGGCCTTTAAAAGTGGCTCTAGTCCAATTGCTTATGTGACCACCTGTTCCCGGTGTCCGACCTAATCCCGGTCAATCACACAAGACTTCAATCTCTCAAAAGAGATGCACAACCCTATGTGAATATGTATGAATATTCAATTATGCAATATAGAGCTAGGGTACTCTAGATGCTTACCTAGGATTATATGATGACAATAAAATCAATCCTAGATATGAAAATAGCTATATGTCATGGCATACAACTTTAGCTAAGTAAAGGATAACCAATCCTAGATACAAAGCTATCACAAAAAACCCACAAACATTCAAAAGATTAACTAGTTGATTAAAAAACAATCTATCAACCTAGTTATAAATAAATCACACAAGAATGTTTATGGCATAGCTTTTAGGCAATAATGACCTAATCAATTAAGCTATCAAAAATAATCTCAATCATATAATGAGATTAATTAGCTAGATATAAAATAGGCATGAAAACCTAGCTAACATAAATAACCCAATCAACACATAATCTCAATCATGTATGTAGAAATTAATCTAAACACATACAAGTAATAAATGAGATAAAATTGATAAATAGAAACACTAATTATGTAAGATAAAAGTGTTCAACAAATCATACCATGTGTGTTGAAGAAGACCCATGCATTAGCACATGCTAGATGAACCTAGATGATGCCTAGATGATGATTTGTGCATGTGGGAATGGGTTTAGAGAGATAAAGATGTAATCTTTAAACTTTTTCTCTCAAGTCTCTCTTTCTCTCTCAAGAATAAGGAGCCTCTTTCTCTAGGGTTTGATTTTGTGGCTCTGCCCTCAAAATGATGAGAAAGATATGTATTTATAATGCCCAAGTGAAACTATGTCGTTTTGGAAGAAGTGGAAAAATGATGGGCATTTTCGCGGTACTCGCGTCAGTGCAGCAACTCAATATTCAAGTGCTTCGAAACATGACCAAACGACATCAAAACCTTTCATATGATATATCGTTGGAAAGGTATGGATGTCTACTTTCTACTCGTTTTTACAGAATGACATTTTGATATCTGTAGAAAAAGTTATGGTCAATTGAGTGACCAAAGGTCAGAAACGGACAACAACATAGTTGCCCTGTTTTGGTGGTCACTTTGGAGAATTTAAAACCAATCCAAACGGTCATGAAATATTACGAATAATATACCGTTGGAAAGGTATGGGTGTCTAGTTTGTACAGAAATTTTCAAAACTCATTTTGAAGCTTTGTGTAAAAAGTTATGGTCACAAGACTATACAAAGGTCAGTTTTGAAAACACTTAAAACATTGAAATCCAATCTTTTAAAACTAGACACCTTACTCCAATCAATCAAACCAAAACTACCACTTATCCAAGAGGAGAATGAGACCTTCTCAAGTGGTCAACCATCGCGCTAAGACATGCACACCATCGTGCAAGCGCGGACGTTTCCGATCACACAAACGGAAACGAATTACACCACACTTAAGACTAATCATGAAGTGCAAGTGTGGGTATTGAATGCATCCTAATGCCTAACATGTCATGGCATTATCATTGAACAAGATGCACTCAATTCAAACATGCATGAATAAAATTCATGACTTTGCATCCTAATGCCTAAACATGTCATGACATTTCAATAAACTAGATGCAATTAAATAAACATGCATGAAGAGATATTCAACAATTATGAATGCACACATATGAAAACACACAACATATAAGAATAACATTTATGGATGAGTTGTGTGTGTGTGTGCAACTAGATCTCTTCAAAGCACGTAAGCACTAGAAATTTACCTTTGGTGCTTATCAAGATGAGGTCTTGAAAGGGCCTTGAGCTTGAATACCAATACCTAAGCTACCCTTACAAAGAACCCCACATGTGGTTTGTCCACGAAACAAGCCAATCAAATAAAGGGAATCCTTACATAGTGTTTTTGAAAACTATTTTTAAAAATGAAAATCATGTTTTAAAAATGTAATGTGTTTGATGTATTTTTTAAAAATAGTTTTTAAAAATGGAAAACAATATAAATATGTTTGATGTTGTTTTTAAAATGAGTAAATTAGTTGTTTAGATGGAAAAGTCATGGTTTGTTTTAAAATGATATTTTGAAATTGGTGAAAAACAATAAAAAGTTGTAACATTCAAAATGCTATTTTTCATTTTAAAATTAATTTTGTAAAACATGTAACCAAACAACATTAAATTTGTTTTTTTAACAAAAAACAAAAAATTATTTTTAAAAACATATATAAACACCACCTGCTTCTCTAAAAATGTTATTTACAATCAATGTGGAGCCTTAATTTGAGTGATTGAAAACCTAAGACATTCTTTCCATTTTCATTATTCTCTTAGATCATCTTCAACAGTCTCTCTTGGAGACTCTCTTATTTAAAGGTGTACGTTATTGCAAAAAACCATTAAGAGAGTATGTGCTCAAACAATACTCCCTTAAATGACCTTTTTAATAATGTATTATTATTATTATTATTTAAATGTTAGATATTGTGTTTAATAAATATTAGATATTATTTATCAATTATGATAAGTAGAGCACACTTTAAAATAATCTTAAATAAGTGAAGCCCACTTTAAGGGGGTTGAAAACACCCCTTAATTAAGGAAGTGAACTCCACCAAAACACAATTAAGAGAGCCATTTAGGGAGTTCTTTGAGCTATAAATACACACCTACTCCCTTAATTAAGCTAAGGGATGTCTTTAAGGGAGACTGTTAAAGATGCTCTTATATTCATGCCTTAGAGTATCTCCAACAGTCTTTATTGACGATTCCTCTTTGCTTAATTAAGGGAGAAGCTGTATTTTTACAGTAACGTGTTTTGGTGGAGCTCACTCTCTTAATTAAGGGGTGGCTTCAGTCCCCCTTAAGTGGGCTCTATATATTTAAATTTATTTTATTTTTTAAAAAAAAACAAAAAATATTTAACTTTTAAATCCTAACAGTATTTATTATCCAATGAATAATTTATTTTATAATAATTATTATAAAGTAAAATATCAAAATAATAATAAAAATTATTAAATAAGCCATTTAATAGAATATTATTGAAACATATACTGCTTTAATGGCTCCTTAAAACAACATCTATCCTTATTTGAAAGGGTTTCTAAAGAAGACGGTTAGATATGCTCTGACTCTGAACAAATTGGCCCTTAGATTTTTTTAGATTTTTTTTATTTATATATATATCATTTTAAAAAGGAATCTATTTAAAATTGGTGGGTATCATAGTGGGCACGTACTATTTACTTTTAGAAATGTAAATAAATGCAACTGCAACGTGTCATGATTCAATGACATAGAAAACAACATAGGTAACGGTAAGTGAGAGTCGAAAGTAGCGACTACAGAGACTGTGGAGGCACGGAAGTTTGTACTTTCTCTCTCTCAATGAAGACTACTTGCCTCCGCGCGTGTCACCCCCCTCCTCTCCTTCTTCACTCCCGCACGTGCCGTACCATTCCTCATTTTCTCTCTCCTCCCGCATGGCGGCCACTGCAATCTCCTCCTCTTTCCTCCACCAAGAGGCTGCTGGCGCGTGCGCCTAATGCCACCACCACCACCACCAACGACGCGCATGTGTTGCGGGAGAGAATCGCTGAGTTCTACGACGAGTCATCCAGTCTCTGGGAGGATATATGGGGAGACCACATGCACCACGGCTACTACAACCCGGATTCCTCCGTTACCGTCTCCGTCTCCGATCACCGTGCTGCCCAGGTCCGAATGATAGAAGAGGCCCTCCGTTTCGCCGCCGTCTCCGGTCGGTTTTTTATACCATCTTTAATTTCTCTCTTGGTAATATTGAAAGAAGAAAAGGAAATAGTAGAAAATAGTGCAGTATATATATATATATTTTTTAAATATCAAATTATTCATCTTTAACCATGTCTAAATCAAAACAAACAAAATCTATAATAATCGAATCATTCAATCAACTTATCATGTATGTCTCAGTATGTGTAGTTTATTGAATTATTTCAAGTACTAAGTGTATATATGTGAATTTGCTAATTCAAATCTTTGATTTTTGTAGTCCACCGGATTGAAATCCAATCACTAACAACTAACCATATAGCTATGCGGAATCTGACTAACAACTAACCGTGTAACTATAATGTGCAGAATCTTTATAATACCAAAACCCATAAATGAATGTGTGTGTGTGTGTATATATATATATGTTAGTTTGTTTCTACGTATGTGAAGGAAGATGAGTATATGACAAGTGATTATATTTGTGAATTGTTATTCAGAAGAGCCAACAGAGAAGCCTGAGAGAGTAGTTGATGTTGGGTGTGGAATAGGAGGCAGCTCTAGATATATATCTCGGAAATTTGGGGCTAAATGCCAAGGAATCACCCTCAGTCCTGTTCAAGCACAGAGGGCCAATGCTCTTGCTGCCGCTCAAGGCTTAGCTGACCGGGTTTGTTTTAACTTTTTGGTTTTGCTTTCATACGTCATTATATGGTTAAGAGTTATTACTTGAAGATTATGTACTCAGTTCTAGTAGATATACTCTTGGTGGAATGTGCCTCTAACGTAAAATTTGTACTTCCTGTTCCCTTTTTTCGAATTTTAGATTAGGCTGTCTGCATCAATGGTGATTGTATTTCAATGGTTCATGTTTTTTTTTTTTTTTTTTTTTTTTTTTTAATGGAACATGTTGGCAAAAATACGTCCGGTCTCTTGCAAGAGAATTTAATCTACCTGATGATTGCATCACCTTTAATGTAGTCATAACTGAGAAGTATGAGAAATAGATTTTTGGATTTAACGATGTGAACAATCAGCAGGTTTCCTTTCAAGTTGCAGATGCTTTGGAGCAACCATTTCCTGATGGGCAATTCGATCTAGTTTGGTCAATGGAGAGTGGAGAACACATGCCTGACAAGAAGAAGGTTTAATGAAGCCCTACTTATTTTCGTTTAGTTTTGCAGTATCTTGTGTATTCCTGAAATTTGTCATTGTATACATATGGCATGATTATTTCAATTAACTCTTTCAACCTGCCAGTTTGTTAGTGAGTTGGTTCGAGTCGCAGCCCCAGGAGCTACGATAATAATAGTGACATGGTGCCATAGAGATCTTGCTCCTTCCGAACAGTCCTTGCAGCAATGGGAAAAGGAGCTCTTGAATAAGATATGCAATGCTTATTATCTTCCTGCTTGGTGTTCTACTGCTGATTATGTTGAATTACTTCAATCCCTTTCTCTCCAGGTAATACTTCCAATAGTTAGCTTCAACATTCTTAAAACAGTGTCAAACATCCATGATCACTATTTGATATAATAGATATTGATCGTTATTGACCGATCAATATGTGGATTCAACACGAGACAACTTAGCCACGGGGCTTAAGTGCCACTTTGGTGTATTAACAACTTTGTAACTCTTAATGGGATTGGCAAATTACTGTGGCAGGATATAAAAGTAGCAGATTGGTCTCAGTATGTTGCCCCATTCTGGCCAGCAGTGATACGCTCAGCGTTGACATGGAAGGGCCTTACATCTCTTCTGCACAGTGGTAAGCTTAGCCTTCCTTAGTAGAATCCGTTCATATATATAACTAATTCCTTTTGTCTTCTCTCAAGTTTCATTTTTCATTTCCGCTTAAAAAAAGCGCAGTTTAGTTTCCTTTTTAAAAGAGCTGAATGTTAATATATTATGGAATTTTCGGTGGAAGTAGTTTTAACTTTTAAATTTGTCACATGTTGAAAAAGAAGCCCATTTGATAAGGCTGTTTCTTGATTGGATTTGAATGTTGTGATAATCAGGATTAAAAACCATAAAAGGAGCATTCGCAATGCCGTTGATGATTGAAGGATACAAGAAGGACCTTATCAAGTTTTCTATCATTACATGTCGAAAGCCACTGAAGTAAAAGTAGCCAGGTTTAGGATTATAAATTGGTTTTCCCAATAAATGACATTGTTGTCCTCTTCAAATGGTTTCTAGAGATTCAGAGGATGGGGGAAAGAAACAGTGGCAATGATGTTTCTGTTTAAAAATTTCATGATTGATTGCTTCAATTTTCATTATTGATTTTGCTTGCAATTGTCCTTTCTATCAGCTAATTATATTCTACATTTCTGTTGAACAACTTTCTTTATATTTATGACTATGACCTATTGAGCTGTGCTAACTGCCACTAGACAGTCGCTCCAATGGGAGCGACACCTGTCTCGAGAATATATTAGCGTCAAGCAAATGTGAGAAGCATCATCAACTTTTCAATAGATTTAAAGATATGTAATTTTGTTAAAACAAGTTTTCGACTCTTGAGAGAAAAAATAGGAAAGCAAAACATTTTATTTTACATGTCTTGATTTGAATTTTTACATGCTTCAAATATTTAGGAATGCATTTAGAATGTGTTGTTTTCATTTGAACAATCTTTTGATAAGTTTGGGTTCTCAATTATGGAGACCTTGAGTTCCTCCGAAATTAACATTTCATTGTTCAAGTGGCCATAACTTTTTTTACAAAATTTCAAATCATGTTTTGTCAAATTCTATAGAAAGTAGACTCTCATACTTTTCCAATAATATATCATACAAAAGAAACAATATTTCAACAATATTTCAATTGATGGGGTTTTGGATTGCTCAAAGAAAGCACAAGAGCGTGACCAACGATGGTCTCACCGTTAAGAGTGGTGAGAATTGAGAGTCCATCGCTCCTAGGCTCTCCCAACAGTCGTCCTCACCACCGAAGCGGTGAGAGCCAAGAGCTCGCTACTCCTAGCGAACCACCGCTAGAGAGATGAGAGACAAGAGCTCGCCACTCCCAACAGTGGTCTTCACTGCTATAGCGATGAGAACTGAGACCCCACCGCTATTGCTATGAGCTTGGCCGCAATTTGTTGTTTTCGTGTAGCAACTTCTTGTGTTTTCCGTTTTTGATTTTTCTGTAATTTTTCCAAAATTGATTTTTGATTTTTGAAAGTAACTTTCATGTTCTTCAATTAGGAAAAGTGAAACAAAAATCTTTTAGGAAAACTAAGGCCTATTATTGTTTTTGTTTTCAGTTTTATATATTTTTCATTTGAAAATAAGACATTTATTTTCATATTTTTATAAGCTCAAAACGCGTCTAGTGGTAAAAAATTGAAAATGGTATTCTAAAAAGAAAAAAAAAAGTCTAATATTGTAATATGTATTTAGTAAAATCGTTTTTTTCAATATATTTAAATTATATATACATTTATATATTATTAACAAAATTAATTAAAAATTGATTTACCATTGATATGTGTTTTTTTTTCTTCTAAAAAATATAATAAAAACAATTTTTTAATCATTGTATAATTATAAATAATTAATTAAGTAAGTAATTGTTATTAGTTGTTGATAATTTAATGATATACTTATTGTTTAATAATTGATTCAATTCTAAAAATTTTATATAACTAAAATAATTTACATAATTTAATAATTAAATATGGAATATTGGGAAAGAAATGGGAGGGAAACAAAAAATACTGAGAACATCAATTTTTTCCATCCAAGGCATAAACTCATGTGTATAGTTTCCCGTGTTCTCGTGGTTTCCTACTTTTTGATTCTTCATAACAGATTTGGATATTCTCCTAAACTAAGCTTTTAAGGATCCATTAACATGTGGTAATTGAAAACATCAATGGTCAGAATTTATTTTTAAAGTCTATTTGAAACATCAATGGCCAAGATTTAAATGGGTCGTTTTTACTAGAAAAAAAAATAATAGTAATAAACTAATAATAGTGGAAGGAAATATGAATTTTTGGAGACCCAATTTTCTTCACAAAGATGGATGAAGTTAGAATGGTTTCTTTTGCCGAATAAAAAATAAAATAAAACATACTTAAAAAATAATTTCTAACCATCGATCTTATCAATAGATCTTAAATTCTAACCATTGTTTGTTATTTTGTGTGAAATCTAAACAAGTCTTAATTGTACTGAAATCTGAATATGTCTAAAATAAGAAACCTGGACAACATGTTTGTTTTTTTATATCTGAAATCTGAATTAAAAAGGTAAGTTGTTTGTTTTTTAAAAATACAACATCTGAAAACCTGGAATTTGACATTCATACCCTTACACTATCAATGGTGATTGGTGATATGTATTACATTATTAATAATAAATTTTAAATTATAATTTAATTGTTGTAATTGGGTGGAATTTCCACCCCCTCTCCCAATTGGTCTCACCCACTTGGCTTCATCTACTTGACTTCACAATTAAGATATGGATGCAATAGTGATGCAAGTGGTTTAGTGTTTGCCTATATATTGGTCTCTCCATTTGTAATTTTATCGAGCTGGAGTTCAATAAACATACAGGCTGTGTTTGTTTAACAGGATTTGACTGGGATTGGACTATTTTTAGTCCAATCCTATGTTTGATGAGGCTTGGCAATCAGGACTATTTTTATCCTGAGTTCAATTTTATCCCATTAAAGCCAGATAAAATAAACCCATCTGAATCAACGGGATTATTTTATCCCCTGCAAATTTGGTTGTTCTTCTTCTTCAATCAAGTAAAAAAAAACAATTTCAGATGAACACGTCTACCAGTCATCACCCAACTCCCACACCAGCTCCCATATACCACCACCACCAACAAGAAATAGAAACCCAGAAATTAACACCCATTCACCACAATTGCCACTACCCCATGATGCAAGATGGGAAGAAGAAGAAGGGGAAAGAGAAAGAGAGGAACTCGGCGGCCAGATGAGATTAATTAAAAATAAATAAAAAAAAGCAAGAAAAAACGTGGTAATAGGGAAAAGATGAGAAAGAGTAAAAGAGACGGAGGAGAGAGAAATGAGAATAGAAAGTTCCAGAGAAAGGAGTGAAAGAGATGGGAGAGAGAGAAGGGAAAAATCTAGATAAAGGAAAGAAAGAGATGGGATTCAATTTTTAATCAGATTATTTTTAAATAACTTATTATTTTTATTATTTATTATTACATTATCTTTATCCAATCCCATCAAATACCAAACACATGATTGGACTATTTTTAGTCCAATCCTATGTTGCACCAAACACGGGAAACACTATAATGAATCCAATCCAGTCCAATCCAATCCAATCCAATCCAATCACATGTCTTAAAAATAGTCCAATCATATCTCGCGCAACAAAAGCAACCACAAAGGGTTAATATATATATATATATATATATATATATCTCATCTCATCTCGCATCTCTCATTTATTTCTTCATCATATCTCTTTATCTAATACTAGCTCTCATCTCTCTCATTTTATTTATTTATTTATTTATTTACAATACGTTATCAGTACGATTTCATATAAGTAGAGAGGATCCCCTGATGGGTGATTTACTTACCTTTAACTATTCACATTTATTTATATACAATATATCAGATGAGCTTATGCCTTTAATTTATTATGTCCTTTAAATACTCGTATTTATTTATATGCAATATATCAGGTGAGCTTATGCCCCTGACATAACCTATATATAGTTTCGTATACAAGATGGCTCATGCCGTCAAAGAAACATATATATAGTTCTGGATTTATTTATTATGCTCTTTAAATATTTGTATTATTTATTTATACGTAATATATGAGATCAGCTAGACCGAATAACCAAAACTTAAAGTTTCTGGAATTATGATATTTAAGTTGACATAATTTTAAAAACCGATGAGAACCTAGAGTTTTGGATCCAGTGTTATATACATGAATGCCATACTTTATTATTTGGAACCTAAAGTTTCAAATCCATTCAGAATTTGAGGTTTTTTGAATTTAATATATGAACTTACAGTTCATGGTCGAACATGAAGTTCTAAAAATCAATATGATCCATGATTTTATTTAATCTCATATATATGAAGTGATATGTTTACATATCATTCATTTGAGAAAAAGGATCTACACATTCAACATGATGTTGTGAGTATCATAAAAAAGATTTAAGATCCTAATGTATAATGAAATTGGAAATAATATTTTCATACATGCTTAATGCTCATGAAGAGCAATATTCAAATAAGGATCTACACATCCAACATGATATTGTGAGTATTATAAAAAAGATTTAAGATCTTAACATATAATGAAATTATAAATAATATTTTATACATTTCATACCTGTTCAATACTCTTAAAGAAAAAATATCAATAATTGATGAAAAGAGTCTGACCGCCTAACCGCCTGGGTAGAATATGATAAGAGAGAGATGATGAGTTAATTAAATAAATAGTGGGCCTAGGCATGATTGCTACATGGGTAATGGTTGTTAGGCTAATAATAATAATTAAAACAAAAGTTGTCAGATAGAACAAATATATAGTGATGATTGCGAGGAGATAATTATAATATATAAATATATATATATATATATATATTATATAAATATACAGAAATTCTATTATCAGTTCGAACTGATAAAAGTTATATCAGTTTCTTGCATGTGGGCCACTGGATTTAAATACTTTGACTTGGCTGTATGCACTTGTCAGTCAAAATATTTAAATCCAGTGACCCACATACAAGGAACTGATATAACTTTTGTCAGTTCGAACTGATAATAGAAAGACTGTATATATATATATATATATATATATATAATGGTGAGATCAGATGAGATATAAAATAGCTAGGGGTGGACAAAAAAGCCCATACACTGTAAATCGGACCAACCCAAATCAAACCACTCGTTTGGTCTGGTTTTGTACTTGAAAAAAAAAAAGCATATGGTTTTATTTTAGTAAAAGTAGTGTTTTAGTAAACGCTAGGCGCTAGACTTGACACGGTTCCGATTCCTACCAAACCGACGGTTTTAAACTTTTTTTTAATTTTTTTAATTTTTTTTATTAATAAAACTCAGTCATCAAGACAGTAAAACACCAATGGTTTGTCTAACCCAGATCAGTCCATCCATGTCCAACTACAACTGTCCAAGAAGAAGAACAAAAAAATCAAAATCAAAATCAGATGGTGCCATGGTGGTGATGCCGTGATGATGGTGGATCGAACTTCGAAGGGATTTGGGGTGGATCGAAGAAGAAGAGGAGGAGATAGATCGAAAAGAAGAAGAAGAAGAAGAAGAAGAATAGGAGGAGGAGGAGATCGGCCGAAAAGAAGAAGAAGAAGAAGAGGAGGAGGAGGAGGAGGAGATCTGAGATCGAAGAAGAAGGAGAAGAAGAAGAGGAGATCGAAGTAGAGGAGGAAAGAAAAAAAAGAAGAAGAAGAAGAAGAAGAAGAGAAGAGGAGGAGGAAAGAAGAAGGGTCTGACGGCAGTGGAAGAAGGATTTAGTTTAGGTTTAGGTTTAGGTTTAGGTTTAGGTTTAGTATTTATATTTATAAAAAATAAAAATAATAAAAATTGGAACCGCTGGTTTGAACCGGAACCAGAACCGGAACCGTCGGTTCTATTCCGGTTCGAACCGCCCTGTTCCACAAACCTTGGAACTGGAACTAGAACTGGAACTGGAACTGGAACTGAAACTGGAACCGACCTCCTCCGGTTCCGGTTTTTTCGGTTCCAGTTCCACAGTTCGAACCGAAACCGTGTCAGGTCTACTAGGCGCTAATCGGGCGGTGGACCAGCGCCCAACGCCTAGGCAGATTTCTAGACGGTTGGTTTTTTTTTTTTTTTTCCTACCTATAAAACCAATAATAAAACTCATATTATGATAAAATCCAAACAAAATCATCAACATAATTCCCTTTTTGTTTTTATGTCTTGTACATATTTAATATAGTTTTACTTTTTATTGTATATTTTAGATTTTTACATTGAAAGAGGGTATGATTTGTTATTTTACAAATATGCTTTTTAAAATTCAAAGACTCAAAAATCTCATCTCTCCTTCACGCCTTCTTCTTCTTCTTCAGTTCTTCTCTCTCTCTTTCACGCCTCCAATTTTCTTCTACCATTTCTCTCATTTCAAGCTTTCTCACTCCTCCATTAAAGCTTGTTTTTGAGTTATTTTTCATTAAATCTTGGTGGGTTTTGTTTATTAACATCACTTGAATCTAATTTGTGTGTTGATTTTGCTCATATTTTCTCCATTGATTCAATTTGCAAGAAAACCATTATATCTCGGTGACGTGTTGGTGGACTGATGCTGTGGTCGACGATTGGAAGAGGTTTGATTTAATGATTTTGGGTTTTGGTCTATGATTGTGATTTTCATGATCTGGGAAGTGGATTTTGGGTTTGATTTTCACTGTTTGGGGAAGAACCATTTTCTACAGATGATGCATTTAAAAAAACGGTGTAGGCGAAGTCAACGGCTTTGACTCCGCCTGGACCTGATTAATCGGTCTAAACCAAACTAGGCGGCCGATTTTTGACCATTGACCGTTGACTTTCTGTTGACCAATTTTTTCCAGCGATTTTGGCCAACTCAGGGCGGACGGGCGGTCGACCACCGCACAACGTCTAGGCGACCGCTCAGACCGTTTTTTCGAACACTATAGTCCCGTCCGATCTATGGTCCAAGTATATCAAACCCGATTCAGACTGTAAACCAAATACTTTTAGTATTACTATTATATATCATACCCAAAACTTTTTAATAAAATTTTAAAATTAAAAAGTTTAAGTCAAAAACCCTAATTTATTATTTCATAGTTGTTTTTTTTTTGCCACCAACCGGATAAGTTCGTGCAAAGTGAAAACCTCCATTACAAACAAAACTCCAAGCATGGGATGGTAAAAGATTTCAATCCGTTTCCATTATTTTATAAAGTTATTACTAATAATAAAAAATATTAATAATATTAAACCAAATTTGTGCTATTGTCTTTATTTAGTTGTAATTTTTTTATTTATTATTTGCATGTATTCAATTGCATTGTCATGATTATAGCAATAGCAAGTGATTTTATTTATTAATATTTTTTTTCTACTTCTAGAATTTCTACACAACACTTAATATTTATTTTTATTACTCTTTTAGCGTTTTTTAGTTTGATGAACCGTATGTAACAGTAACTTGCATGTCTCGTTAATTGCTCACCTTATCATGCCATATATATTTTTAAATGGTCAATTTCAAGTCAAAAACCGTTAGACTGAACCAGACCGAATCGAATAAATATAATTTTGTCTGGTCTGGTCTGGTCTGAAAAAATAAAATGGTCCAAACTGGTCCTTACAAGACCAAAATTTTCAAAATTCATAAAACCGAACTGTGCCCAGCCCTAAAAATAGCATTACATATAACATCTATAAAATTCCAAAAAGGAAAAATATATGTCTTGCCGATAGTGTAATGACTCACACAATTCCGCGGAGTCAGAAATATTTTATGAATTTAACTTTGCTCAGAGTAAATGTTAATACTGTATCAAGTCCAACAGATCTAATAGAAAGCTCTGGAAGAGCCACGATATTGTTATCAAATAATACTAAATTATGTATCAACGATGCATTATATTTAAGTGGATCCAGATGAAATCTGCTTAGTTTCAAAAATATACGGAGGAATGGATATCGTATTGAAACTATAAAATTCTCATTATTCAGGCCATAAACTCATTATAGAAAAGCTGTGTGCTTTATCATCTGGATTATATTACATAGTTATAAAAGTGTAAGTTTATGTAGTTATGAACTAGAAGTTCTCAGATCCAAAAATACTTATTTTTGACATGACAGTTTTGGTCATTAAGAATATACGATGATAAGTATGATCATCGAAAATTCTTGTGAACATCAATTAAAGAGCTAGAAGATTCTTTAATTCCATAATAATATATGCACTGCATATTCACAAATGGAGATTGGTAATAAAACCATCTCATTCTAAGGTTGGTTTTGAATCCATATCATTCAAAGGGATATATGTGGACATATTCATCCACCAAGAGAACCTTTTTATTATTTTATGGTTCCAATTGATGCATATACGAGATGGTCACATGTTCGTTTATTATCAAACATCTCTATATTACTAGCACATATTACTTAGGCATAATTTTAAAATTATCCACTCAAGTCAATGTCCCCTAATAATATTAATGAATTGACTTACAAGATATTTGATGAATATTGCAAAGCAGTTGGGATTGATGTTCAAATATCTAGTTTTCGCATGTACTCATAATCAGAATGGATCAACGGAATCACTTATCAAACATCTCCAGGTAATTGTGAGAATTTTATTAGTTCTATACAGTTACCAATTTCTATATGGGGACATTCTATACTACATGTTGTTGCATTCATATCTAACCCACTACTTATCATTATTATTTACCATTACAACTTGTAATTGGTCATTGACTTGCTCACTTTTTAAGATATTTGATTGTGTTGTAAATCTCCTTATTGCATCTTTGGCATAATCTAAGATAAGACTTATATATCATTATGAGATTAATGTTGATTTTGATTAATCTTTTATTAGATTATTTAAACTTCTGATAGTTTATATTTTTACGCAAAAGCTGCATATTATTATATTGATTAATTTCAAAATGGAAAGTTTCTCTAGAAGAGAAGAGTAAATGAAAAGTTACTCTTATACAAAATAGAGATATAAGTTCAATTCTCTACATATATAATAAATGTGTCTCATCTCAATCTTCATATCACTCAAATACGAAAGATAATTTATCATCATATGATTATTAATCAGTTACCTGATATATTAAAAGTAACAAATTTAATAAATTGCCATCTTATAAACCCCGAGCGGGTAATAGCGAAAGGCAATAAATAAATCATCTGATGCATATCATAAGCTTGTGAACCTTTGAAATGTATTGTTATTAGGATCCTAATGTAAACAAAACTCAAGTTACAAATAAATCAACTTTCTCAAAATCAACTCTATAAGAATATGATATATCTAAAGAAACGTAAGTCTATGAAATGCCTAAATCCATTGAAATTGAAGAAATCTCAATAGAGATACAAGAATATAGAAATTGAGAGAATTTCTATAAATCATACAAGTCTATGAAATGACTAAATCCATTGAAATAGAAGAAATCTCAATAGAGATACAAGAAATCTCAATAGAGATACAAGAATATAGAAATTGAGAGAATTTTTATAAATCATACAAGACTATGAAATGACTAAATCCATTAAAATGAAAGAAATCTCAACAGAGATACAAGAATATAGAAATTGAGAAAATTTCTATAAATCATATGAGATAAATGTGGAATCATAAGCAAACGGTCATTGATGATATATTTTTATACACTGTAGCTACTGAAATTATAAATGATAATTATGATATTCATAATATCAATGATTGTAGACAAAAGGCATGATTGGCCTAAATGAAAAGAAGCAATTCAAGAAGAATTGACTTCATAAGCCAAACAAAAGGTATTTAAACTAATAGTACTGCAAATACCTGGAGATGTCAAACTAGTTGCATACTAATGGGTTCTTTATATGGAAACGTAATAAGAAAAACGAGAATGTGAGATATTAAGCACAACTCGTAGTCTAAGGTATATCACATAAACATGGTATTCAATATTGATGAATACAATTACGTTTTGAATTTTTGATAAATATGGTTGCCTTTAAATGGCTTGAAATGCGTCTTCTAGAAGTATTAATCAATTATCTATATGATTTACTCATTGCAGATATTTATAATCCCTGAAGGATTTAAAATGCTAGAAGCATGTAAATCGAGATTTCGTAATCTATATTTGATGAATCTACAAAAAACCTTATATGAATTCAAAACAATATGGAAGGATGTGGTATAACCGTCTTAGTGAATATCTGATAAGATAAGGATATAATAATCATATTATATACTCATGTGTCTTCATAAAGAAATGAGAAAGAAAATATTGTCTCGACCTGAAAATCGAGCATAGTTCAAATGGAATGCTTGTCCATCAATCAAAGTATGTTGAAAAGATTCTGAAAAGATTTCATATGGATATTACTCATCCATTGAGTAATCATATGGGTGTTAGAACTCTTGATCCTAAGAAAGATCCATTCCAACCAATAGAAATTGGTGAAAAGATACTTGGTCCTGAAGTACCATATATTAATGCAATTAGTGTTTTGTTATATCTGGATCAATGTATTTGACCAGATAGTGCATTCTTAGGGAATGTACTTATTAGATTCATTTCAACACCAACTCAAAGGCATTGAAATGAGATTAAACATCTTTTCGTTATGTTATAGGTAAAAATATTCGTAAAAAGCACGTCACTACCATAAGAGGTCACGTAAGCATAAGTGAAGGGAAATCAACCTGAATAGCAAAAACCCAACGCAACCCAGCCACAAAGGGAATAGGCTCGGGCAACATAGCCTACTCGGTCGTACTCGGGCATACTCGGGATTCAACTATAAAGATAGTCGCAGAAATCCACACCTCAATCATATAGGTAGAATCAGCAACTAGCACCTCTACAATAAACTACAGTGTAGCTACTCAGAATCCAGTAAGGAAACAAGCAGGTTTCCCGTAGATAAGGGAGTAAGAATCCTATCCAAATTAGGACTCAGCAAAACCAGAAGATACGCAACACTCAAATAGGAAAGCAAGTCCTTTTAAGATTAAGAAAACCCTCAGAACTTGGGCACCACGATACCGAACCCTAGTGATACCCACAAACCCTAAACAACTATGTATAAATACCCCTGTAAAACACAAAACAGGGGGACGTGAGAATTGAGAGGAGAGATCAGAATGTGTATTCAATAACAGCTTTTATAGTGGATTTGACTTCGTTGCTTAGGCAACAACCCGTGGATGTTTCTCCGATCATCGGAGTTTTACCACGTATTTTTGTTCATTATTTGCTAATACTTTGTAGTGTTAATTTCAATCATTCTCGTTCATAAACTTGATATCAAATCGTTGATTGAGTGACTACGAAAAATCACCGTCAACACGTTACTTCATGGAATGAAAGATATAGGATTATACGAAATCTAACAATATTTCATATTTACTTGATTATGCTGATGTTGGATATCTATATGATCCACAAAAAGCTCGTTCATAAACAAGATATGTTTTTACCTATAATTACACAACAATTTAACAATGCTCCATAAAGCAAGTCTTTGCTTATACTCCTTTTAATCATTTATGATGTTATTACATTTCATGAAATAAACATTAGTATGCATCAGTTTAGCAATTTAGAAGATTGCTTCAAAAGATTTTTTTATCAAGGGGGGTGTTCCATCAGGGGAAGCATATCAAATGAAGTATATTAGTTATTTTGAGATATATGTGCATTGTATTCTTTTTCCTTTCAATCATGTTTTTGTCTCATTAGGTTTTTCTAATAAGGTTTTTAATGAGGCAATTCTCTAAGCACACCGAAAATCATTTGATCCATAAAGATCATTATAAATATTACATTGATCCAGTAGACCATCGTATATATGTTGTCTTGATCAAAAAGATCATTGTAAATATTACGTTGATCTTGATAATCATCGTATATATGTTACCTTGATCTAGAAGATCATCATAAATATTACTTTGATCTGACAGATCAATGTATATCTTTACTTAGGTTTTTATCCCAGTGAGTTTTTCTTAGTAAAATATAAATGTGAGAAATGTTTTGAAGAAAACACTAATTCTAGGCATCGTACTCGTTTTTTCCTTCGATCAATTTTTGTCCCACTGGATTTTCCTGACAAGGTTTTTAACGAGACAGTTTTGAGAATGTCTAACCCCATTAGATCCAGAGGATCATTGTATATATTTTGCATAGGTTTTGTCCCATTGGGTTTTTCATAAAAAATAACAATTCAAGTGGTGGAAATAATCCCGGTAGGTGGGGTGTTGTAACTGGGTGGATTTTCCACCGCCTCTCCCACTTGGTCTCACCCACTTGACTTCACAATTAAGATATGTATGCAATAATGATGCAAGTGGTTTAGTGTTTGCCTATATATTGGTCTCTCCATTTGCATATGCATAGGTTTTATCCCATTAGGTTTTTCCTAGAAAATAACAATACAAGTGGTGGACGGTTTCGAAAATAACAATCATAGTTTGTAGTTTGTTCAATGACTATTTTACCGAGAACCCACGATAAAACGATCAAATCTTCCATCGACGCTTTCGAATAGGTCAAAGTTTATTCCTTCGTATTGTTAATGTTGTGGAAGCTTGTAACAACTACTTTGTGCAACGAAGAGATGGACTCAGTAGACTGGGTTTGTCTGCTATTCAAAAATTAACAGCAGTTTTTCAGATGCTGGCATATGGTTTGCCAACAGATGCTACTGGCGAGTATATTAAAATAGGAAAGTCAACATAAATTGAAAGTTTGAAGAGATTTTGTCGTGCTGTTGTGGAGATATTTGCAGAGAAGTATCTAAGATCACCTAACGTTAATGACGTTGCCAGACTACTCTATATTGGTAAAGATCGTGGTTTTCCAAGAATGCTGGGTAGTCTAGATTGTATGCACTGGAAGTGGAAAAATTGTCCAACGGCTTGGGCAGGACAATATGCAGGTCATGGATTTTGTATTGAAATGACAAGTATGTCCTTAAGGAATTCTTAAATTACTAAATATAAAAGCAATGTTCCTAATAAGGGAGGGTAAATATGTCATTTAAAAAATTTCATACCAATAATATTTTTTTTATACTGTAATTAGACCTTTATACCTTTAAAATATTTAAAAGCTGCATAAGGATATGAATAAAATTACATGAGAATGGGTCATTTGAAAATTTTACATATAATTTGCCATGTCTGGTTTTTCATTTATATAAAAGCAAAAGCAAGGAAGAAGGAAGAGAGAGAGTTGTTTAACTGTAGTCTAATTTACATTAGTTACAAAAGTTGTGTGAATGAAAAAAAATTAGTGATTGTGGATATATGCCAAATGTGATTTACTTGTTGAAAATTCATAGATTTTTCTAAATTTAATTTTGTTGTTTATATTTGAACTTATTTATATGTTTAAGGCCATCCTTGAGGGTATTCTGATTGCTGTTGACTTGGGTCAGTTTCCCCTGAATGTAGAGTCAGATGCTTTGGGGTATTTACAATTGAAATCCAAACATAAAACTACGGTATCTAGTTGGATCAAAGTGTCTTTTGTGCTTTAAAACTACAGTAAACCTGAAGATTATTGTTCCGTAACAAATTGTACATATGTATAATCATGATACTCGTCATTGCTGCTATGTTGTAATTGCATTGTGAAAGTTGCATAAATTTGTATTCTAATTAACTAGATATGCCCTGCACTGTCGTTTGATTTTGAGGGTGAACGACTAGTTGTGTTATATTGGGGTTCAAAATTTTTTTGTCACTATTTGGGGCGTTTTTTGTAAGACAGGCACCATATTACTAATTTAAGTTTAAAAGGCATCTATTTAGGTGGCCAGACAAAAATACCCCTTTTTGTCACTTTGTGTCTTTTTCAAACGTTGGGAGAAAACCTTTTTGAACTTTTTCCGAGCCTTTTATAACAATCCCCGAGCTTTTTAAAATGTTACCCAAGCCTTTTCAAGGAAAATTCATAGGTTAATCGGTTTAGAATCTCTGAGCCTTTCTACACTCGATCCGAGCCTTTTCATGCGTTTTTTAGCCTTTTTACACTAGATCCGAGCCTTTTCATACACTACCTGAGCCTTTTAATGAACTGTTCGAGCCTTTTCATACATTGCCCAAGCCTTTTCATACACTACCCGAGCCTTTTAATGAAGTGTTCATGCTTTTCATACACTGCCCGTGCCTTTTCATACACTACTCGAGCCTTTTAATAAAGTGTTCGAGCCTTTTAATACACTGCCCGTGCCTTTTCATACACTTCCCGAGCCTTTTAATGAAGTGTTCGAGCCTTTTCATTTGTTCTCCGAGACTTTTCATTTGTTCTCCGAGCCTTTTCAATTAGATTCAAGGGATATTATCATTTTCCCCCCTACTTTTCACTATATTAGAAAGGTGAGGACAGGGTTTCTCGACTTTAGAAAGGTGACCCCCCCCCCCCCGATCAGATTTATTTAACAAACACCCCCCTCTGTCAAAAAAATCATCAACAGTAAAGGTTGACCGTTACTATTGGGGGGCAATTTCGTAAACTCCCTATAGGAACAGGAATCTAATTTGGACTGAGGGTTATTAAAGTCATTTGATATTTATAATTAATAATATTAAAAAAAAAATGGGTGAAGGATGTGTGGCCACGTCACTCCTCCACCCAAACGATCTTTATTAAACAAAATTCATTTTCAACCTTCATCTTCCAAAACCCATTCATCTTCAACCTTCATCTTCCAAATCATTCCCAACACCTAATCCCTAACCTAATCAACAACAACTCACACCAAACCCTAGCCTCCACCACCATTAAAACACCAAGCCCAACCGATCGATCTCCTCCCAACCGGAGATTGAATCCCGCCGCTTGATCTCTTAAGTCTTACCGCCGTCGATCCCTTTCTCTTTCTTCTCATCTATTTTCTCCTCTTTCTTTCCCTTGACAGAGGGGTGGCCACCGTGGCGCTCAATCTCTCTAGTGGCCGATCTCGATTTTAGGGTTTCTTATTCGAGTTTGGTTTGGGGTAGTGGTAGTGGTAGTGGTTTGTTTCTGGGGTTTGGTTCGGTTGGAGGTTCGATTCGGTTTGCTGGTTTGGTGTGTGTGTGCGTGTGGGTTGATGGGGTTGAGTTGGGTTTTGGGTTTGCTTTTGGGATCGATGGTGGATAGTTTTGGGTCGATGGTGGTCGATCGATAAGGGTGATGTGTTTCTGGCTTCTAGATTTCGTGATGATGACTGATTTACTGGGTTCTGGGTTGTGTTTGGCTGTGGTTTCAGTGTGTTTGGCGGTGGTGGTGTGGTAGTGGTGATGATGGTGGTAGTTTGTTAGTGTTAGTGGTGATGGTGGTGGTGTGTTTTCCAGAACTTCAATTTTTTTTTTTTTAATTTTTTGTTATTTGATAAAAAGATGGGTCTGAGATTGGATCGATGAAGTTGAAGATGAATAAGTTGAAGATGGATCTGGGTTTGGAGATTGGTGACGATGATGATGAATCGATGATAATGGTGGTGGTGTTTTTGTTGAATATGGCTTTTTCTGGAAATCGATGATCTGGGTTTATGTTGAATGTGGATATTTTGATGATGATCATCTTTAATTTTAATTTACTTTGTTTGAATAGATCTGGTCCTCTGGAAGATGGATTTGAATATTTGATTTTGTTTGAAGAGATGGATCTGGTGGAAGTCCAGATTGGATCTCCACCGTCCATCTCATGAAATGGATGGTAGAGATCTAATCTGGACTTCCACCAAATCCATCTTTTTTTTTCTTTTTTTAATGTTTTTAAATTCTTTTTAAATTATTTTAATTTAGGTTTTTAAAATTAAATTTTTTAAAAAAATCTCCACCGTTTATCTTAAAGATGGACGGTGGTGATCTATCTTTATTTTTCAATTATGTTTTTTTGTTTTAATTTTTTTTTTTCTAATTTGTTAATATACACACTCGATTACACAAAATTAATTAGAGGGTAAATTAGTAATTTTATATTTAGAGAGCATTTTGGTCTTTTTACAAACTGCAAATGGTTGCATGTAATCTGTTTTTAAAAGGCACAGGAGGGTATTTTGGTCTATTCATGCGTAAAAATATGTCAGAGTTAGGTTCTGTCAAGAAAAAGCTAACAGAAGGGGGAGTTTTAATAATATTTTCACTTCAGGGGTTAGACCGGCCAATTTCAGGAAACCATGTCCTCACTTTAATAATAGGGTAAAGGTTAGGGGGGAAAACAATCTTTTCCCTATATTCAAAATTCACACAACCAGTTTAAGGTTTACAAAAGGCTCGGAGAGTGTTTCAAAAGGCTCGAAAAAAGCATTAAAAGGCTTGGAAACCTAGATCTTCATCATCTCCTACACAAATTTTCATAAATTAAAACCCTAACCATACCCACAACCATACTCAGATCGACAAATCAAACCAAAACCAAAAACAATCTCTGGGGCCGCTGCCCCCCACACCGTCGACCCCTGAATGCATCTGCGTAGTGCCACAAAACTAATTATCCAATGAAGATGCATTGATAATGTTATGATGTTTAACCTCCATTGGAGATCTGTTATAGAGGAACATGAAAAAATAAAATCTCATAAAACGTTAAAGTAAGAAAGAGAATGTGTAAAATAAGGGTATTTTTGTCTGTTCACCATAATATGTGCTTTTTAAACTTAAGTTATTAAAGTGGTGACTTTCTTACAAAAATAAGTCAAAAAGGTGATATTTCCCACCATTTCCACTAGTTCAATATCAATGTATCTTGCTAACATGGCTTATAAAACTTGGTTTTATTTTAGTAGTGTCATTTATTAAAAGTTAAAACTACATTCCTCCTTATGGTCGACCAATGGGTACACAGCTGAAATCTGAGCAAAAAAGAGATGCAGGAATCCATAAATCAGCAACTCAATTTTATTAAATTGTTTTTAATGAAATTGAATAAACAATTTTAATTTTTTATTTTTTAAAAATATATATAATTTAAATAATTATTTTAACCAGTCTAATTTTAAATAACCATTTTATCCAGGTGAGGTGGGGCTATTTAGTCCCATGTTTAAAAATATATATATATTCTTCTTTTATTTAATTATAAAATGCTATATTTATGTAATATATCTTTTTATATGAGTGAGTCTCTCATAAGAGAACTCTTATTTTAATTTCGGTAAGGACCTTGATAAAATCACATCAATTTTTATGAATTTTGATCTGAATTTTTTTGAGGATGATAAGTTCAATGGAATGTATCTATGAATAAAATTTGAAAAATTTTCAACCACTAGAACTATTAATCCCGATTTTGTTAAATATGAAGGTATCGGAAAAAATGGATGAAATATTAGAAAATTCAAGAAAAACAGTTATAGTGCTTGAAAAATTCTCAAAATTTATTTATAAGTGGATTTCAATAAACTTATTATCCGTAAAAAAAATTCAAATTAAAATTCATAAAAATCGATGTGATTTTATCAAGGTCCTTACTGGAATTAAAATAAGGGATCCCTTATGACTTATGAGAGACTCACCCCTTTATATAATATTTAAAAATATTAAATATTAATTAAAAATGTTATTTCTTTAATATTAATTTTAAATATTTTAATTTTAAGACAAAATTAAAAAAATAATTAATTTAAAAATAATTATATCAATCAATTTCACACTTATTAAATATATGATAAAATTAATTTTTATCAAATCTCATGTACACTAAACAAGAGACATGGTCATTTTAATCGAATATCATACACCACCAAACACATCACACCACTATTTATTCCAATCATATCATATCCAATCCAATCACATGTAAATAATTATATCCTATCTCGCGCACCAAATGAGCCCATAAACTTCAAATTACGAGAGATCAAAAGTGTTGTTGGGTCACCAATGGAGCAAATATTGTTTAGATTCAGTTTATCATCACTTCGTGAGTTGATAACTTGTATTTTACAAGGATTTGATGATGGAAAGTGATTTGATATAGTTAGATTTATAGATAAATATCTCATTTGGTGCGCGAGATTCGATTTGACTATTTCATGGGTTTAGATTGATATGAGGCTGAGATTAGATGGGATTGGTTTGAACTATAATGGACTAAATTAATATTATTTTGTGTTTAAAGAAACATGAGACTGAACTGAATTAATACTATGTTTTGTTTGGAGAAATATGAGATTGAATTAAACACATTGTTCGAAAAGTTGGATTCGGCGACTGCCTAGGCGCCAATCGCTAGTCAGCTTCCAACCGCCGCGAATAAGGCTAAATCAACCTTTCTAGGCGACCGGGAGCCTTGTCAGCGGTAGCTCCGATGTTTTTCTGAAAAAGAAGAAAGATGTCGCTTGGATGTTTCCTTGAAACGAAGAAGAAGGCTGCTAGGACAAAAAAAAAAAATAAAAAAAAATAAAAAAAATAGCTAAAACGAAGTCGTTTTGAACTTCATTAAACAAAAGCCCAGTGTTTTAATTTATATATTATTAAAGTAACAATATCCATAAATATTTTTAAAATATAGATTTGCAATTTTATAATTTATTTATTTGAAAAAAAATAAATAAAAACATAGGTGGGAGTTATGGTAGGTCCAACATGTTTAGATTCTCTAATCTCATTGGGAGGGATTATGATTTAAATAATCTTAATTCATTGTAATCCGGTGAAAATTGAATAACAAACTATTGCAATAATTTCTTAAATGAAATAATTATTTAATTTATATATTATTAAATTAAAATATCTAAAACTATTTTTTTTAAATTATAGTTTCATATTATTATTCAATAAAAATAATTTATTATTAGAATTGAAAAAAAAAAAAAAAAAAAAAACTAAAAACTAAATGAATTTAGTTTTGTCCCACCGGGTGGGACTATATAAATCCACCAAAAATCTCACTAGAATGGGATTGTGGTGGGTCCAACTAGATTGGAGAGTCCAATCCAGTTGTACCCCAAACACTGGAAATGGGTAAGCAGGACTAAAAATAGTCCATTCCTCCCCTAGGTGCTATATGAGTATTTTGGACTTCTATTACTATTGGGTGCAAATGTAAAATCAATCAAGTTTTGTTATCAAAGATTGTTTTTTACTATTTGGCTATAAGTGATTTTTGTAAAAACAATGTTGCTATTTTTATTTCCCAATTAATTATTAATTTTTTAAGTTTGTGGTCATTCAAAAAAATCTTCTACTTGCTTCTCACGTTCAAAGATTTATTTCGGGAGTAAACTATACTCAAATGAAGCTTTTCCTTTTCCCATAAAGCAGACAAATCTTGCTACCCTCTTATGTGCAAAGTGCATTCCATCTTATATTGCAAAGAGAAAGTCAAAAATAGAAAAAATAAAATTAAAAGGATAAAAAGGAAAAGAAATTCTTGTAAACAATCAAAGTGAGAAAAAATAAATAAAGACAAGGAAGATGTTGATTTAGTGATTTATGTTTCACACATTCATATCAATGAAATTGTGAGTTCGAATTATGTTCCATCCTAAAATCCCGAAACTTATATTGTGATAGACGATCTTCTTCAATGCTAATATGCATTTTTGAGTTTCTAAGTGGTAACATATCAACATTTTCTATTGACTATAGATCCACTTTGACAAAAATAATAATAATAGAGAAATGCATATTATCATCTCCAATGCAATTATCTAAAATCAAATATGCATTTATTTTATGACCAATTGTTTTATTTTATTTTTTGAAGTATTACACTATTACATAAATTGAGGGTTTTTCTGGGGAGAGGGAGAACTCGAACCCGTAACCTTATGGTATAGGTGTGAGGGGTTTTACCACTGGACCAACCTCATCTCATCCATTTTATGACCAATCTTCATAAAACATTGAAATTCCCTTAAGCAATATAGTGTAAAATATACCTAGAGGGGGGGTGAATAGGTATTTACTCAAATTCTTCCAATATTAAAAATGATGCGGAGTACAACAAAGAAAATGCACACTTGATTAGATTTAGCAAATGAATTGATTTCACTAATACAAGAGTTAATCAATTTACAAGATATGCAATCAATGTAAGATATGGAAGATAAAGAAAAGTAAAAACAAAAATGAACACAAGTATTTTTTTACGTGGTAAAACCTCAAAGAGGAAACATCTACGGGTTGATACCACAACCACCGGCAAAGCAATCCACTATATGAAAATGACTTACACACTCAAGCTATCAACACATGATATCCGCTCAAGCTATCAACTCCTAATCTACCCTCGGGCTAGTGAATCACCAAGCCTACTTCCTATCCGAGATGTGTCCTACACCTCTAGAAAGCAACTTCCTATCCAAGACGCTCACGTCTCTAGGAAGATTTCGTGCTTAGCTATCCGGATCACAAAGATCCTAGTTAAGCTCTCCTAGCTCAACCATCCGGAGTACCACACTCCTAGCTAAGACTTTTGCTTGACTATCCGGACCACATGTCCTAATCAAGACTCCCTTGCTCTACACAAAGCTTCACTCACTTTGCAAGAGACTTCAACCTTATGCAAGGCTATGATCTAAAGTGATGCAAATGATGCAAGCACAATCAAATTAAGCTAGATGATCAATCAAGCAAAATGTACATGTTCAATGATAGTCTAGAATATGATTTCAACACACAATCACAAAAGTTATCTAGAAATCAAGACATGCAAATCAATAAGAACAAAGGTATCAATATTCAATTTAGCACACTAAAAACCTAGTTCTTAGATCATGAAATAAAACATAGAAAATAACATGAAGCACATCACACATATATTTTCTAGAATCAATTTCATGATAAATCAAGTTTAGCACATAAATGTTCAAGACTAATCACAAAGCTAAATCTCAATTACCAAATGATCAAATAACCCTAGCATGTGATCTAACATACTTTTCAACAAATTTCATCAATCAAATGGAAAGAATCAATAGATGATCAAAGATGAAATTGAAAAAGAAGAAGTTGAAACATACAAGCTGACCACGGACTGGAAATGGACCAGCTGAGAAAAATGCCGAAGTCAACTGCCTCTGGAAATGCTTGGGGTTTGTAGCTCTCTTCGAGACCAACAATTTTGGTTTTTGAATCGAATGATTTCGAGTTCGTATGAGAGAGATATGATCAAAACAAGTAAACAAAAATTGTAGAAAAACTGATGCGAGAATCAAGTGTTCTTCAAAAAAATTGCATCAGTGTGGAGGGAAGGAGGTTTGCTTAAAAGGAGGGAAAAGGAGAGATTTTCCGAGCAAATCGCGTGCTGCCATGTCACCACCCCGTGGGGGGCGCGTGGGGCCCACGGGAGCAGAGGGCTCCCTTGCCCGTGGGGCCCACGGCCTCCCTCACGGGCTGGCCAAGTGGCCACACGTGATTCACACTTCTCTCGCGCGCTCCCTCGGTTCATTGGCCCATATCTTGAGCATCCGACCTTCGATTTCAAATCCATTTTTGGATTACGAACCGTGACTCCCTCACGCACGACTACGACTACGACTACTCAACTTTGAAAAATGGTTGAGAAATCATCTCGGAATCCGATGATGAAGTCAACACAACAAATGAGAACGAAAAGTAGCATAGTCAACTTGTTTGGACTCGAAACCTTATGAATGAGTAACCGAAACGACCGGAACTCGATAAGGCATTAAATAAGAACATGTTCAAGTCCTAAACATAAAATACGAAAACAAATAAACACATATTCACACAAACATGCCATATCAAAGAGATAGTCACAAAGCATGCAATTTCACAATGTTTGTCAATACAAGATCAATGCATGAGCATGCTATGAAGTGTGTGAATGTGTTATACCAAATGTTTGAACCACGATGCAGGGACACACATGTATGAATTGTGTGTGTGTGCGCTAACGCCTTGCAAGAGGGTGTAAGTCAAGATTTACCTTTGACGTTTTTCACCTCTTGAAGACGACTTTTGCACTAGACGTTGCTCTTCACTCTTTAAGCTTCCTTTCTTCAAATAATGTCCTAAGCAACAACTAATACAAACATAGAGTGTTTTGCAATGGAATTAAGCCAATACAAATCATAAACCTTACAAACATTTATTTCAATCTCTCTCTCTCTCTCTCTCCTCTCTCTCTCTCTCTCCTCTTTTATTTTAAAATTAAATGGACCGTAATATGATTGGTAGAAATAGTTGGAAATCGCCAATATAGACGTAACTCAGTTGGTAGATGGACGAGCTTAAGGCTTTGGCAAATGACTGCGAGGTTAGTGGCTCAAATCCTACCAATGACAAAAGCTTTCAAAAAAATACCTGGTCCCGGATTAATAGATATTATCAAAAAAAACAAAAAATAGTTGAAAATCATTGTAACATTTCTAGGAGTCATTACCATTATTCTTTATTTTATTTTTATTTTGCTACATTACCTCCGTATTGAAGTTAAATAATTGCATTGAAATTATTTTTTCTACCTCGTTATCTATCTATCTATCTTATGTGACATTAAGTTTTCTTCAAATGCATAATAGCATAATAGCATTGAAGATGTTTTAATAGTTTTTTTAAAAAATTACATCAAATATAATCATGATTCATCTAGATGTATCGAATTCAAATATCAAACTCAAATTATCATGCAATTAATGATTAACCGATTAAAATTGTTTATTTGTCTATTTGTCATATGACAATAGACATGAATTAAAAATATAATGTGCATGATAAGATGAGATTGATTTAGTGATTTATCCCTTACACATACACCATGAGATTGTAGGTTTGAGTCTGTTTCATCCCTAAATCTTGAATTATTGTAATATTTTACATATTTTGTAAATATATATATATATATATATACATATATATCAATGGTTTTCCTATCGGTGCATACTGATGTATTTATATCATTGCATTGTATGTGAGTCATTGATTAAGCATAAGTGGATGTTGACATATACAAAGTAGTTGTATCTAATGGCTAATATTTAATAAACTGACAAATATATATTAGTGCGTACTGAGGAGAAAAAACCTAATATATATATATATAGTCTTTCCCTCCTCATGACGAATTGATTTTATTTATATTAGTTACACAAATATCAACCATTAGATTCACATACTTCAGTTTAGTCAAAGTATTTTTAAACTTAATCAATGACTCACAAGTTTGGTCATAATCTTAAAAGTTCAGTTTAGTCATGAGAAGAGAAAAGAAAAACTGTATATATATATATATATATATATACATATACGGACCCGTTCATATCAGTGCGCACTGATATAACTACATCAGTACCAATGCATGTGGACCACTGATTATGAAGAAGCTTTGATATGCATACACTTTGAGTCAAAGTATGTAAATCTAATGGTCCACATCCAAGGCATTGATAAAGTTATATCAATGCGTATTGACTTGAACATTTATATATATATATATATATATATATTACATTCTATATAATATAAATAATAAGAGAAAAAAAAAATATGTTTTTTAATTCCTAAAAAAAGGCTCAACTAGGGTTTCTTCATGGTTTTCACATGTATGGTGATGCTGCTGTTGTTTTGTAGGACCTGTTGCTACGGTTCTCTTGCAGTGCTGCGTTGTGTTTGCTAGTTCGTTTCTGATGCTGTTGTTCTGTTCAGTCGCCGGCGTGATCATTGTTGCTGTTGTTGTTCTATTCAGATGCCGGTGTGATCCTCTGGTCTTGGTCCCTTGTTACTACTGCTACTGCTATTTCTTAGAGGTGGATTTCGCTTGCACTTCTGTTGCGCAGGCGGTTGTTCAGTCTTCTCCTCTGGTTTGCAGCAGTTTGGTCGGCGAATTTGCTGCATCCTTCTTATTCGTCTCTCCCTATTTGGGTTGCCTTACTGTTGGTGCCGGCTGTCCTCTTCTGGTTAGTGTTTTTTTTTTATGCTTTGATTCTTTACTATTGCTCTATTTTGCTCTTTTTCTACTGCTGGATCGTTTTCATTCCATGGCTTCTCCATCTTCTGTTCCTTGTGGTGGTGGGGGGACGGTTTCTCCTAGTAGCTTAGGGTGCGGTTTAGGAAATGGGCTACCTTCTATACCTTCGGTGGATGATATTCAGGTTTGGATCATCTTTTTTTTTTTTTTTTTTTTTTTTTTTGAAGTGCCCTCTTGCGGTTGCTCTTTGGTAGGCGTTTTTTTTTTTTTTACATTTCAGAGGCGTGTCTCTGCTGATACTTGGTGCTCTTTTTTCTGTCAGGCCATGTCTGTTTCTTTCAATTATTAGATTAGGATTTTCTGGAAAGCTGCTATTCATGCAGTGGTGTGGAGTGTGTGGTATTCCCGTAACCAGTGGATTTTTGATGGGAAATCTGTTGATTTCAGGGTTGCTTTATCTCTTGTTTGACACTTTGTTTATGATACGAATCGTTTGAGGATCAGTTGTATGCGTAACTGTGTTGAATGATCTGCTGATTCTCCATCGGTTTGGCCTTAGTGGTCGTCCTGGTAAGGCTCTGGTTATTAGGAGTGTTGTCTGGTCGCCCCCTGCTCTGGGGTGGATCAAGGTTAATACAGATGGTGCTGCTTTGGGCTCGCCATGTGTGGGAAGTGATAAGGGTGTTTATCAGACTTGCAAATCTTTTGTTAAGGGCTGTTTTGCGGTCCCCCTTGGTCATGTTTTTGCTTTTGAGGCTGAGCTCCTTACGATTTCTTTAGCAATCAATTATGTGTGGAAGTTGGGTTGGCATAGGATCTGGCTCAAGAGTGGCTCTTCTCACGTTGTTCAGCTTCTTTCTGATAGATCTGATCAGGTTACCTGGCTTATTTGTCAAGCTTGGCAATGTTACCTTTATTAGATCTCGCATATGGAGTTCCAGGTCTCTCATATTTTCAGGGAAGGTAACCAGGTGGCGAATGCTCTCTCTAAGCATGTTTTGGGTATTCTATCTGATTTGTGGTGGTCTTCCACTCCTTCTTTTTGTTCTTTGTTAGTTGGTAATGACTATATGGGTAGAGAATCTTTCAGGTTTTCCTAGCTTTGCTTTTCTTGTTTGGCCTTCATGCCTCTAAGTTTTTTTGGGCTATGTCCTCTGTTTTCTGATGTTTTGTGGATTCTTTTGTTTTTTTTTTTTTTCCTTTTTAATATATGGATACTGCCCAGAGGTTTTTTCAGTATATGATTACTTGTGATGCTTTTCCCCTTTAAGTCAGTCCAATTTCATCAAAAAAATAAAATAAAAATCTATATAATATAAATATACAAGTATACTAACAATGCCAATATAATATAACTCTGTGTGTGTGGGGGCGGTAGGGGGCCATAGCCCACAACAAAATAATAATAATAATAATAATAATAATAATAATAATAATATATAGTATAAATATATAAATGCCAATATAATATAATATAATATCACTCTCTGGGTTGGGTTGTTGGGGGTTGGGGTTGGAAACAAAAAAATATATATATATATATTTTACATTCTATATAATATAAATATATAAGTATACCAATATAATATAATATATGTGTAGGTGGTGGGGGTGGGGGTGGGTCCGTGGGTGGGTGGGGAGTGGGGATAAAAAATAAATAAATTATATTTTATATAAATATGTAATATAAGTAATGCTACTTTACCTAAATTTAGTGTTCAAATTTGGTGCCCAAATGACGTGGCAACACTCTTGTCCATTCATTTAGATTGTATTATATTTGTTTGATTTAAATGAATTGATGAGAATGTTGCCACATCATTTGGACACCAGAATTGAACACCAAATTTGTACAATATAAGTATAAAAGTACACTAATAATGCTAACATAATATAAAAGTGTTGTGTTCTAAGTGGTTATTCAAATAGTGTTGTATGCCTGTATCCTATATAATATATCTAATAAATTGCGTGACCCCTTATTATATTTTAGGGTAAATTGCACAACCATTCCCTGGCATTAGGTTTAATTACAACTATATTCAGCTTTTACTCATAATAACACAAACATCCCCTATTGTTAATAGGAGGCTGTTAGAAGTTAACGGGGTAAGGGTAAATTTGTCCATTCCATTTGAAATGAGGTTGAATAATTGTTTTTTATTTTTTTTATTGCATTGGGAAATGTGAAGAGACTTTTAAAATGATAAAATGATAAATAAATAAAAAATCACTTATATTTCAAAACAAGAAAAAGAAAAATACATATATTATATCAAAAAAAATAACAAGTGTAGCCAGATCTTAGTCCAGAAATGGAGAGGGTCACACGACCCTTTTGCTGTTAAGCGAGGAGGCTAGCCTCCCCATTGCCGGCGCTAGATAGAGCCCACTCCATTCGTCGACGACAACTCCTATGGCATCGTCATCGTTGGCGATGACAGCGATGAAGAAGACGAAAACAAAGGGTGGGGCGGAGACAAACGCGTATAGTTGATAGAGGATCTCGACAAGCATGCAATGTTAGGACTATGCTCAGTAGCAAGAGTGTAATATTGTAATTAACAATCTTTTTCATATTAATAAAGTGATTTCTGGTTTAACAAATCTTATAGCATTTTTAGTTTAATATTATAATTGTCAAAGTAAATAATCATAAGGTCTAAAGACTATGAGAAAAGAAGAATTGTTCGTACACCTGGATATGTATGAGGTAGACACAATTCTTTAGTTAATCTTGAATAATATTCACAACTTAAGTTAAAGGTTGGGCACCTTTATCTTGTTAAAGTTGTAGAATTCTTTTGCTAGCATTTGAGTGGGATCAAATGAGATATGATGAATCTAAAATCATTGGAGTGTCTTCGAGTAAAAGAATCTAATGCACTGGGTGCATTGAATAGGATCACAATGAAAAGCTTTATCTAGAACCGTCAATAGATAATAGTCTTTTCATTATCAGGACAATCAGAGAGTCTATCTTAATCTTGAGATAAATGATAGACTTATGGTTGCAAGTGATATCATTTGAGTTATCAATGAGTACGATTATATAGCAGAGTCTATCCTCGATAGTTTGGTGATATTCATTGGTTAATCGATAGAGGACTTCATTTATAGATATGGACATCATGGCTCCTGTTGTATGTATAAATTCGCCAGGCTGACACGTCATCAAAGGAGCTAACAAAAGATTGCCACGTCATTCTTTGACTGGGTCAAGGAAAGGAGTTTGACCAGTCAGGATGATAAAATAGCTTAGACCAGAAGGAAGTCAAAGGCATGGTCTCCAAAACCAAAAACCTACTCGCCGAATATAGAAGTGCGCTCGCCAGATACGCAATACCCAGAAAATAAAGGTATTCGCTGGACCAGCACACTGGGCTCAAACCGACCCGGCAGAAACACAGAAGCAACAAGGAATCATAAAAAGGAAAGAAGACCCAATCCGTGACAGAAAAGGATCCTAATACAAATCAACAAGGGGAAACCCTAAATAAACATGTATAAATAGAATCACCTATCCCACGAGGAAGGGGTTCAGAAATATAGAGAGAGAAAAGAGAGCAATTGTGAGAGATTAGAGTGTGTAACAAAGCAACGAAAACCTAGTATTATTCTTCTGCCCTCAGGGGCGCCGTGGTTTTTTCCCATTCAAGGGTTTTCCACGTAAAACTTGTCTTTTGCATGTGTTCTTAATTTTCTTGCTTTATATTAAATTGATTTAATTGTTGAGTGCGTGGCAATCCAAATTTCACCGTCAACAATTGGCGCTAGAAGGAGGGGGCTTTTGAACAGAAAACTTCGAGGGACCCTTGCGAATCAGACAGCATGAACAACGACAGTGACAGAGATGGTAACTCCAGCGGAGATTTAGTTGTTGAACCAACTGCGCCAACGGGAAACAGGGCAGTGACAGTTGGGGAGCAGTCAGCAGCAACGCCAGGAACTAGGGCGGCTGATCCCGGGATTTTGCAGCACTTCCAAGCCGCATTGGTAAACCTAATCAGCGAAGCCAGCAAAATAGGACTTTCGCTCCCCATAGGGTTAGGAGTCTCATCTCCTTACGAGTTAACCACCCCTGGAACCCATCCACCCGGAAGGCTGCGGTCAGAAGTTCACATCACAATTCCCGACACTCAAGCAAGACAATCCACTGAGGAGACCCCCCAGGATCACACTGAGGATTTCGAGGGGAGAAAATCAAGGAAGGGAAAAGGTGTGATGAATGAAGAATCCAGGGAGGAACGAGACCAGGTGCGAACACATGGGGTCAATTCCAGCGACACATACCAGCGAAATCGGCGGAGACACCGGTCCATCTCATCTGAAGACAAGAGTCCTCGTCCGCGAAGGGAGTTGCGATCTAAAAGAACGAAGCGGAGAAGATCCGAGAGCACTGAAGATCGAAGAAGCCCAGATGGGAGAGGCAATCATGGTAGAATGACAATCAAGAGTAGGCTTGATCCAGCAGGAGAACCAACTGGTCAGCGAGATGTCACCTTACAAGAGCTATCGAGAAAAGTTTCAGCAATGGCGCGAAGGTATGGTCGTAATGTATCCTCGGATGATGAGTCAGATAGCCCATTCATCGAAACTATTGCTCGCACCCAATTTCCAGACAGATTTAGAATGCCAACTATTGAGCAATATAAGGAGAACAGGGATCCAAAGGAACATGTTCGCCGATTCCGCAATATCATGGCCCAATATTCATCCAATGACGGGTTGTTGTGTCTCACCTTCCCGTAAACATTCGGCGACCTCGCCTCTAGATGGTTCGGAAGGATTCCGCCCGGAACCATAAGTAGCTTCTCAAACCTCAGTAAGGCATTCATAAGGCAATTCATGGGAAGTGTCCAAAGAAGAAAGTCACTCGCCCATCTGTCAAACTTGAAACAGGAACATAACGAGTCAATCAAGAAGTATCTGGCCAGGTTCAGGAAGGAAGTGGCTCAAATTGAGGATGCCAGTGATGTAGCTGTAATCGCCGCTTTCACCAATGGGTTACAGAGTGGACGATTATCCTTTGACCTGCGAAGGGATAGACCTAAAACTTACGAGGAGATGATGGAAATAGCTGGCGACTATGCACTGGCAGAGGAAGAAGAAGTAGCACAAGGGGGTAGCTACGTGCATGGGCACAAGCCTAACTTGAAAACAGACCATAAGGACGACAAAAAGATGCAATCACGTGATCGCCAGAAGGATGAGAAAGGCCAAAAGGGATATTCAAGAGAGAGCAGGGGAAACACTCGAGCCAATAAGTTTCGAGGAAGGTACAACCATTACACCCCTTTAACTGGCGACCAGGAGGAGATATTGTCTGTGGTAGAAGACAAGGGACTCGCCAAATACCCCCGACAGCAATCAGCGAATGCAAGGAGAGATACAACTAAGTACTGATCCTAGGTTTGTTTGCTATCCTTTTCCCGTTCTTTCTTAGCCTACACCCAATGGCATGAGATCTTTTGCATACAAATCAAGCGTTCTTTCAATAACATATTCATATGCGATTATAATTTGAAATTTCTTGTGCATAACTTCTTTCGCATATGCTTGATGAGTGTATTTGCCAAGGTTCTGTGTGAAATATGAGCGATATCTTGTGAGAATTAGAGTTGAGACGAATTATATCTATGGCATTTGGCGAATGTGTTTTTGAAGCTAGAATGTCTTGAACTTGGGCTTTTCATTAAAATTGAGCAATGCTTTCAAATTTGTGACTTAACTTTAGTCTTTACCTATTGGCTCTAGCATGCATTGGCTTGAAAGGTACATGTGAGTTTGCATCTTGATTATTTAGCTTTTCGCAGAAATATGTTTGTGGGTAGTATAGCTGTAAACCCTCAGGAGACAACACTCCTCCTACTAGGGACACCTAGAGGTTTAAAGGCTTGTAGCATACGCTCAATGCTATCGTGTTCCCTACGAAAGTGGCCTAGCTTAGATTTAATTTTGTTTTTAGATTTTTAGTTTTTGTTTTTAGTTTTGTTTTGCTCGAGGACTAGCAAAAGATAGGTTTGGGGGTATTTGATCGGTTCATTTCTATACATGTTTTAGGCCCCGAATTCCTATTATTTATGCTTTGTTCTCGAGTAAATTAGGTTGTTTAATGTGTTTGTTGAACATGTGTAGGTCCATTCCATTCTAGTGGTGTTAAATCTTATTTTGGAAGAAAAGGAATCAAAAGATGAAGAAAAGGAGCAAATTGGAAGAAACAATGAAAAGATGATTTTCGGCCAGTGCAGAACCTCTATGTTTCGGGGCCCATATCTCTCAGCTCCGATTGAATTGTGTGTCCTACCACCTATGGATTGAAAGCTCCGGAAGTCTAGTTTCCGACGCACTTTTCGGATCACAATTCCGATATTCCTAGAAGAAGTTATGACCAATTTAGTAACCGAAGGTCAGGGCTGAAATGTTTACCGCGGACCAGACCGCCCCCCGTGCAACTTGCCTAGGGAGCGGCCTAGGCAGCGACCCAAAGCAGAAGAATTTCCGCTTGACGTGCAGCTGCTGAGGCAACATGCCTCCGGAGCGACCCAAGGAGCGGTAGTACGTATTTTTGGCGGATTTCATCTCCGAATTGGTCCAGAACTGTTCCAAAACTTCCCAAATCAAATCCTAATAATTTTAGAAGATCAAGACATGTTTAGGAAACTTCCTAAACTCAAATTAGGAGTCAATCATCAAGATAGGAAATCCAAGTTAGGAAAGGATTCTCATTCTTTGTTTCATTCTACTTTCCCACTTGGTGTATTTTCTAAACCTAAGAAGAATTGGGGGTTCACAAGGAAAAGTCACCTATAAATACTTCATATTCTTTTCAATTCAATGAGATAGCCAAGGGAGGTTCCAAGCCATAGAAGGGGGCCGTCCCCCATCACTTAGAGCCACCACAAGGGGATTAGACCCAAAAACACCATTCTTTCACATTTATTCATTCCATTCAATTATTCATTCACATCATCCATCCTTGGAGGATTCTTGGAAGCAAGAAGAAGGAGATTTCTAGCCAAGAAGCTATCAAGATAAATATGGGTTTTCTCTTCATCTCTTTTATGTTTTTGTTCTCTCCATTGATGTGTAACTAAACCTTTATTAGGGGATTGATGTAACCAATTTTGGACAACTCTATGTAATCAATTAGTCTATCTTTTTGTTAATCAATTGGGTTTTAGTCTTGTCTATTGAATTAATTGCTCTATATTACTGATTCATATTATTTTGTGGCCTCAATTGATATGAGTTTGTGATTTAGTTTATCCATGAGATTAGGGTTTAGATGTGAATGGCCTTTCCATTTAAATCACAATCATAAGCTTAATAGATTTGAAAGTTAATGTTTGCATGGCCTTGTTGCATTGATTTGGCTTAGAGTTTTGTTCCAAAGGATTTCGTTACTATCACTTGACACATGGCCTTTGTGCGAGTGGTGGGAAGGAGATTCGTTCTTAATTGTTTATCAAAACAAGCCCTAAACTTATTTGAAGTGTTTATTGAGACTAATTGAGAGCATTGAGTGTCCAAGAAAGGTGCATCGATTCCCTAGTATCTCCCCATATATTCATTCTTTGATTTGATTATTCGTTGATTTGATTTTTAGTTCAAGTAGTCATAAATTAGGTTAATTTTAGAATTAAACAATTTTTCCAAAGAAAAGCATTATGCAATTTAGTTTCTTCGCACTTAGAGTAATCCTTGCTAGATTAATTGGCTTTGACCGATAGAATCGCCGATCCCAGTGAACGAACTTTCTTAGTAAATTGAACACAGATTTTACTGCATCAATTTTGGCGCCGCTGCCGGGGATTGGTATAGAATCTATTAGTTGAATCTAGTTAATTTAGTTAGGTAGTGTGTGTCATTAGATTTTTTTTTTAGTTTTAGTTCTTTTGTTTCATCTTACTTCGTGGTAGTTGTGTTTTTGGTGTTTCAGGTTTCACAGTTACATGAACGGACGTCGTTATCTTGGAGGTAATCTAATCCTTGCTAACGACGAGATTGACCGAGTAGGCTGGGTTGCTAGACAGCTCGAAGAAATAGATCTTTCTGTTGAGGAAATGGATACACTGCAGCCAGAAAACTACCCAAGGAATGCAAGCGAATTCTTTTTGTCACTTTTTGAAGACAAAGGTGAGAAAGATGTTCTTATAGGGGAGACTTGTGCAACAAAAACATCATCAGAAATCAGTAATTTGAAGAGTGAAAATGCTAACTTGATGATGGAATTAGAGGCCCTAAGGAAGGAAAGAGATGAGGCAATTAAGAGGGCAGAAGAGCTTACAAGGTTGGTTGAAGAACAAGAGGAAGATTTTGCCCACAAGATAAGGAAAGTCCAAAGGCAAGCAGAACTGAAAGACCAGACAATAGATGCCATGAAGGAGGAATTGTGCAAAAACGAGAATGCTTTGAGAATAGGAAAGGTGAAGGAAAGCGATTATTTAGTGGAGCTTGAAAAGGCCGAAAGTACTATCAAGATCTTGACCAAGGAACAAGGCGTTAAGGGAGAGACTTTCGAGCGTAACATCATCAAAAGAGATTCAAGCCATTCCAATGCAAAGGTTAGTAATGTCACATGTGGTCCTCCATTTTTTCCTTACAATTGTTATTTTTGCCATACCAGGGGTCATAAAAAGGCCCAATGTGCGGAGTTTATTGAAAGATGCAAAAAGAAACAAAGAAAGCTGAGAGGAAAACCAAGGAGAATTCGACAAGTTTGGGTCCGCAAGGACAGATTGGACCAAGTAAGAGAAACTATCATTGATGGGAAGAAAGCCCTTGATATGAAAGAGTGTCCTAAACTCCTTGGCTCAAATGGTGGTAATACAAGCGGAGAAGTCGTTCAAATGAAAGTCATCACGCCTACAGAGCTGTAGTGCTCTCACACGTCTTGCCTAGACGTTAAATAAAGCGCTTGGTGGGAGGCAACCCACCTAGGTAATTTCTTTTTAGTTTTTAGTTTTTAGTTTTCTAGTTTTTTGTTTTGTGTGTTGAGTTCATACATGCCATGCTTTTTCTTTATTTGTTGTCCATGCTTTTAATGTCATACAAACATTGAGGACAATGTTTAGATTAGGTTTGGGGGTGTGAATTCGTGTTTGTTTGATTTTTTTCGATTCATTGATAAATCTGCGAAAAAGTGTCCTGTTTTGAAATTTTTGAGGCAAACGTTTTGTTAAAACTGTATTGATTGGTGAGGAAATAAATTTTTCCGTCCACGATGGGTTCTTCGTTTTTTCGATACGAATCCAACGGTATAAAGAATGAAAAATTCTGGGCGGTGGTTTAAAAGTTATGAATGTTTCTTCGACCAAAGGTCATAGGCAATGCCCTATTGTTGCGAAACAGTGCGTGCACTGTCTTCGTCGTCTGTTCTCTCACTTTTCCAATGCGAATTTTGAAATATGTTCTACATGAAAAGTGTGTGTTTGCATGTCTATTATCTTGTGCTAAAATTTGGTTAACTTTTGTTGAGTCATGTGAGAGATATACATTAAAGAACAGACGTAGGTCGATTTCAGAAGTCATCAGTTTTTGAATTTTTGTCCTCCATGTTGAGATGCTTCTTTTGTGTGCTTTAAGAGCCGTAATATATGCTTTATTCACTGAGTTTAAACTAACTTCTTGCCACTTAGAGTATTGCATTGTATTTTTCAAAATTTATGACATGCACTTGATGTGATAGTGGATAGGATGCATAGTTGGATTGCCATGATTAATAGTGGAGACTACCCTTGTGAGTTCACTAAGCCAAAAAGCATACATAAATGACATGATATGAGGGATATTTTGTTTCTACTCTTTAAACACTCAGTAGGTTCTTAGCATTAGATTCGATCTCTATAGGTTGTACATTGAGCATTAAAGAACAATTCTCATAAAAAAAAGATATCACATGTGGACTTGCTCTTGATTTAGTTGAACCTTTAGAAGTGATATAGGCAATGTGTGCTTGAACTCACTTAAAAGGCCTTAAATATTTCCTACCTTACGTGTGTGCTCCATAGCCCTGTTTGAAGCCAAACACAATAAGCCTTTTTCTTTCATCACCCACATTAACTTAACCCCAATAAGCCGTAATTTAGCCATACCATATAGCTTGGGATCATATAGAGGAAGTGATGAAGATGATTGAAGGGAGTTCGAAATCTGTGACTCGTGATGTACATGTACCAAAGAAAAAGCAAGAGAACAAACACCAAAGTGGTGTCAAGAAGAAATAGATGGAAAAGTTGTTATATTGAAAAGGAAAAAGAAAAAGAAAAAGAAAAAAAAGAAAGAGATAAATGAATGAGATGATGAATCAAATAAAAGAGAAAAGGAATAGAGCTTTACAATGAAGTGATGAGGAATCAAAGTCAACTCAAGAAGGAGAATGAACGAAAATTGTTCAAGAAGCCTAGATGCAAGTGGAATGAAGAATTCGAAGAAATTTGGCCTAGTATGAAGATTGCCAAAGAATTTCTCGATATGATCCTAGGTTTGTTTGCTATCCTTTTCCCGTTCTTTCTTAGCCTACACCCAATGGCCCCATTACAACCAAAGAAAAGACCTAATTGATCTTTTGGGGATGCTAGCTCGAGAGTAAGGTAAACATGTGCTCTATCTTGTTCTTAATGTTTGATTCTTTTCATGAGATCTTTTGCATACAAATCAAGCGTTCTTTCAATAACATATTCATATGCGATTATAATTTGAAATTTCTTGTGCATAACTTCTTTCGCATATGCTTGATGAGTGTATTTGCCAAGGTTCTGTGTGAAATATGAGCGATATCTTGTGAGAATTAGAGTTGAGACGAATTATATCTATGGCATTTGGCGAATGTGTTTTTGAAGCTAGAATGTCTTGAACTTGGGCTTTTCATTAAAATTGAGCAATGCTTTCAAATTTGTGACTTAACTTTAGTCTTTACCTATTGGCTCTAGCATGCATTGGCTTGAAAGGTACATGTGAGTTTGCATCTTGATTATTTAGCTTTTCGCAGAAATATGTTTGTGGGTAGTATAGCTGTAAACCCTCAGGAGACAACACTCCTCCTACTAGGGACACCTAGAGGTTTAAAGGCTTGTAGCATACGCTCAATGCTATCGTGTTCCCTACGAAAGTGGCCTAGCTTAGATTTAATTTTGTTTTTAGATTTTTAGTTTTTGTTTTTAGTTTTGTTTTGCTCGAGGACTAGCAAAAGATAGGTTTGGGGGTATTTGATCGGTTCATTTCTATACATGTTTTAGGCCCCGAATTCCTATTATTTATGCTTTGTTCTCGAGTAAATTAGGTTGTTTAATGTGTTTGTTGAACATGTGTAGGTCCATTCCATTCTAGTGGTGTTAAATCTTATTTTGGAAGAAAAGGAATCAAAAGATGAAGAAAAGGAGCAAATTGGAAGAAACAATGAAAAGATGATTTTCGGCCAGTGCAGAACCTCTATGTTGCGGGGCTCATATCTCTTAGCTCCGATTGAATTGTGTGTCCTATCACCTATGGATTGAAAGCCCCGGAAGTCTAGTTTCCGGCGCACTTTTCGGATCACAATTCCGATATTCCTAGAAGAAGTTATGACCAATTTAGTAACCGAAGGTCAGGGCTGAAATGTTTACCGCGGACCAGACCGCCCCCCGTGCAACTTGCCTAGGGAGCGGCCTAGGCAGCGACCCAAAGCAGAAGAATTTCCGCTTGACGTGCAGCTGCTGAGGCAACATGCCTCCGGAGCGACCCAAGGAGCGGTAGTACGTATTTTTGGCGGATTTCATCTCCGAATTGGTCCAGAACTGTTCCAAAACTTCCCAAATCAAATCCTAATAATTTTAGAAGATCAAGACATGTTTAGGAAACTTCCTAAACTCAAATTAGGAGTCAATCATCAAGATAGGAAATCCAAGTTAGGAAAGGATTCTCATTCTTTGTTTCATTCTACTTTCCCACTTGGTGTATTTTCTAAACCTAAGAAGAATTGGGGGTTCACAAGGAAAAGTCACCTATAAATACTTCATATTCTTTTCAATTCAATGAGATAGCCAAGGGAGGTTCCAAGCCATAGAAGGGGGCCGTCCCCCATCACTTGAGCCACCACAAGGGGATTAGACCCAAAAACACCATTCTTTCACATTTATTCATTCCATTCAATTATTCATTCACATCATCCATCCTTGGAGGATTCTTGGAAGCAAGAAGAAGGAGATTTCTAGCCAAGAAGCTATCAAGATAAATATGGGTTTTCTCTTCATCTCTTCTATGTTTTTGTTCTCTCCATTGATGTGTAACTAAACCTTTATTAGGGGATTGATGTAACCAATTTTGGACAACTCTATGTAATCAATTAGTCTATCTTTTTGTTAATCAATTGGGTTTTAGTCTTGTCTATTGAATTAATTGCTCTATATTACTGATTCATATTATTTTGTGGCCTCAATTGATATGAGTTTGTGATTTAGTTTATCCATGAGATTAGGGTTTAGATGTGAATGGCCTTTCCATTTAAATCACAATCATAAGCTTAATAGATTTGAAAGTTAATGTTTGCATGGCCTTGTTGCATTGATTTGGCTTAGAGTTTTGTTCCAAAGGATTTCGTTACTATCACTTGACACATGGCCTTTGTGCGAGTGGTGGGAAGGAGATTCGTTCTTAATTGTTTATCAAAACAAGCCCTAAACTTTATTGAAGTGTTTATTGAGACTAATTGAGAGCATTGAGTGTCTAAGAAAGGTGCATCGATTCCCTAGTATCTCCCCATATATTCATTCTTTGATTTGATTATTCTTTGATTTGATTATTCGTTGATTTAATTTTTAGTTCAAGTAGTCATAATTTAGGTTAATTTTAGAGTTAAACAATTTTTTCCAAAGAAAAGCATTATGCAATTTAGTTTCTTCGCATTTAGAGTAACCTTTGCTAGATTAATTGGTTTTAACTGATAAAATCGCCGATCCCAGTGAACGAACTTTCTTAGTAAATTGAACACAGATTTTACTGCATCAATTTTGGCGCCGCTGCCGGGGAAATTAACTAGATTAACTACCTCCAATTCGGAGAATAATTGAATGGAATGAATAAATGTGAAAGAATGGTGTTTTTGGGTCTAATCCCCTTGTGGTGGCTCTAAGTGATGGGGGACGGCCCCCTTCTATGGCTTGGAACCTCCCTTGGCTATCTCATTGAATTGAAAAGAATATGAAGTATTTATAGGTGACTTTTCCTTGTGAACCCCCAATTCTTCTTAGGTTTAGAAAATACACCAAGTGGGAAAGTAGAATGAAACAAAGAATGAGAATCCTTTCCTAACTTGGATTTCCTATCTTGATGATTGACTCCTAATTTGAGTTTAGGAAGTTTCCTAAACATGTCTTGATCTTCTAAAATTATTAGGATTTGATTTGGGAAGTTTTGGAACAGTTCTGGACCAATTCGGAGATGAAATCCGCCAAAAATACGTACTACCGCTCCTTGGGTCGCTCCGGAGGCATGTTGCCTCAGCAGCTGCACGTCAAGCGGAAATTCTTCTGCTTTGGGTCGCTGCCTAGGCCGCTCCCTAGGCAAGTTGCACGGGGGGCGGTCTGGTCCGCGGTAAACATTTCAGCCCTGACCTTCGGTTACTAAATTGGTCATAACTTCTTCTAGGAATATCGGAATTGTGATCCGAAAAGTGCGCCGGAAACTAGACTTCCGGGGCTTTCAATCCATAGGTGTTAGGACACACAATTCAATCGGAGCTAAGAGATATGAGCCCCGCAACATAGAGGTTCTGCACTGGCCGAAAATCATCTTTTCATTGTTTCTTCCAATTTGCTCCTTTTCTTCATCTTTTGATTCCTTTTCTTCCAAAATAAGATTTAACACCACTAGAATGGAATGGACCTACACATGTTCAACAAACACATTAAACAACCTAATTTACTCGAGAACAAAGCATAAATAATAGGAATTCGGGGCCTAAAACATGTATAGAAATGAACCGATCAAGTACTGTCGATTCCATAAAGATCATGGACATGAAACTTCAAAGTGTTTTCAGTTGCGCGATCACATCGAAAGCCTGATCAGAGATGGGCACCTGAAGGATTTTGCCTTGAAAGGGGACAAGCACGGGGGTCGCCAAGACAGCCGCCAAGGAAACGGGCAGGACAGGAAGAGTCCAAGGAGGAACAGTCCTAGCGCAGCCATAAACACTATTTTCGGTGGACCTCACACTGGGAGGAGCAATCGAGAAAGGATGTCAGAGGTTCGAGAAGTAATGTATGAAGGCAGGAGCATGGAAGTCAATTCTGTGCAGAGAAACCCCAAGAAAGGGAGAGAAGGACATGATCCCATAACGTTTACAGCAGAAGACTCAGACGGGATTGATGCAAAGCCTAATGATGCAATTGTCGTGGGAGTTCGAATAGCCCATAGGGATGTTCTTCGAGTGATGATTGACAACGGGAGTTCGGCTGATATTTTGAGTGCCAGAGTGTATGATGAGTTGCGGCTGGACAGGAAAGATCTTGAGCCATTCCATGTACCATTAAAAGGATTTGGTGGCGCAGAGGTTAGGTCGTTAGGAACAGTGAAACTGCCTGTAAGATTTGGAACAGCACCATGCCGACGAACAATCCTGTTGGACTTTGTCGTGGTTGACATCCATAATTGGCCGTATAATGCTCTACTTGGCCGACCGTTTCTTAACAAAGCTCGAGCTGTTACTTCAACCCATGCACTGAAAATAAAGTTCCCTACAGAGTTCGGCGTCGGAGAATTGAAAGGGTCGCAGGAGATGGCTCGCCGCGCCAACCTATCAATCTTCAAAGATAAAACAGGGATGGAAACCTTGAACATATTCGAAGTAGACATGGAAGTGCAGGAAGATAATCCGGAAAACTTTGAACTGGATCCAAGAGACAAAACAAGCAGAGAGAAGGAAGAACCGACTGAATCGGTTATTCTAGATGAAGCGGAACCAGATAAAACAGTAAAGATCGGAGCAAGGCTGACTGAACAAGTTAAAAAAGATGTGACGAACTTGTTGAAAGAATATAGGGGAATTTTCGCTTGGTGCCACGAAGACATGCCAGGGATTGATAGAAGCACAATTTCTCACAATCTGGCTGTGAATGAGAAATGCAAACCGGTAGTACAGAAAAGGAGAAGCTTCAACCCAGAAAGAAGTGCAGCGATAAAAGAGGAAGTGTCAAAGTTGCTCGCCGCAGGGTCAATTAGAGAAGTTAAGTACCCGGAATGGGTGGCGAATGTAGTCTTAGTAAAAAAGAAAAACAATCAATGGAGGATGTGTGTCGACTTCACCGACCTGAACAAAGCCTGCCCCAAGGACAGCTTCCCGTTACCAAGGATTGACCAGTTAGTAGATGCAACAGCCGGACATGAAACGTTGAGTTTCATGGATGCATATTCAGGATACAACCAGATAAAGATGCACAAGCCTGACGAAGAGAAGACAGCATTCACCACAGATCAGGGGTTGTATTGTTACACGGTCATGCCATTCGGCCTAAAGAACGCTGGGGCAACTTATCAGCGCTTGGTCAACAAGATGTTCGCCAGGCAAATAGGGAGAAATATGGAGGTTTATGTTGATGATATGCTGACAAAGAGTGTTACCGCAGATAGACATGCAGATGACCTGAGGGAAACGTTCGACGTACTGGTCAAGTATGGAATGAAGTTGAATCCGGCAAAATGTGTATTCGGCGTACCATCTGGGAGGTTTCTCGGATATCAGGTAAACCAAAGAGGAATAGAGGTGAACCTTGAAAAAATCCAAGCACTAGCAAGAATGGTCTCGCCAAAGACTCTGAAAGATGTCCAAAAACTCACAGGGTGCCTAGCATCGCTGAGCAGATTCATAGCCAAGTCAACAGACCGATGCCTACCATTTTTCAAAGCTTTAAAGAAGGGAAAGGGGATCGAATGGAATGAGGATTGCGAAAAAGCCTTCCAGGCCTTGAAAGACTACCTTGGACGGGCACCACTGCTATTAAAACCAGAAACAGCCGAGACATTGTACATGTACTTGTCCGTTTCTGAAGCAGCCACAAGTTCCGTGCTAGTACGACAGGAAGATGGAATCCAAAAGCCAGTATACTACACCAGCAAGGCACTGTTACCAGCCGAAACAAGGTACTCGCCGGCAGAAAAAATGGCACTCGCCCTAATAACAGCAGCAAGGAAGCTAAGACCATATTTCCAGGCTCATAGAATCAGGGTATACACCAACTGCCCACTGAAGTTAATCCTGCAGAAACCAGAGGTATCCGGTCGGTTAACAAAGTGGGCGATCGAATTAAGTGTATTCGATGTGGAATACCTCCCAAGGACAGCAATTAAAGCCCAGGCAGTGGCAGACTTCGTAGCAGAGTTCACTGAACCAAGCATAGAGGTGGCGAGAATGATGGTGGAGCAAAATAAGAAAATATTCAAATGGCAACTTCGCGTTGATGGCTCATCAAACACGCACGGCAGCGGGGCAGGTATAGTGCTGACAACACCGGAAGGAGACTCAGTCGAATGTGCCTTGCGTTTTGACTTCAAAGCCACCAACAATCAAGCTGAGTACGAGGCACTCATAGCAGGTTTAAAGATTAGCACAATCTTAGGAGCAGACGAGGTGGAAATTTTCAGCGACTCTCAAGTTGTTGTCAATCAGGTGCTAGATGAATACCAGGCGAGAGAAGAAAGCATGATCACTTACCTGGAATTAGCAAGGGAGCTGTTAGAAAGATTCAAAGAGTATAGAATTGTTCATGTCCCCAGAGAAGAAAATGAAAAGGCTGATGCCTTAGCCAAACTGGCATCTGCCACGATCAACATTTGGCCCAACAATATCTCTATGATCCGCCTATTGCAGCCGAGTATAGTTAAAACAAAGGAAATCGGGGCAGTCTTTGGCGAGAGGGACAGCTGGATCACGCCAATTAAAGAATATCTCGTCAACGATATACTTCCGAGTGACCCATTGGAAGCAAGGCGGTTGAAATACAGAGCAACAAGATACTCGGTACTCAATGGAGAACTATACAAGAGGGGATACTCGAGGGCACTGCAGAGATGTGTCGGGCCTGAAGAAGCAGAAGGTATCCTAAGAAGCATACACAGTGGAAATTGTGGGAACCACGCTGGGGGTGCCAGCCTAGCCCACAAAACATTGAGACAGGGTTTTTACTGGCCAACTCTGTTCGCCGACTCCAAAAGGGTGGCAGCGAGATGTGAAGCATGTCAGAAAATCGCCAATAACATCCGACAACCACCTGAGCTCCTGCAAAGTATTATCTCGCCTTGGCCATTCGCCATGTGGGGAATAGACTTGATCGGCCCAATGCCAACAGCAACTGGAGGAGCAAAGCATGCCATAGTAGACGTGGATTATTTTACAAAATTGGTAGAAGCCGAGCCATTGGTACATATAACAGAAGCAAACACCATTAGCTTTGTGAAGAAAAATATCTTGTACAGATTCGGGATACCAAACACCATCATCACAGACAATGGAACCCAATTTGATGGCAGGAAATTCAGGGAACTGTGTGATAAGTATGGCATCAACAACTACTACGCTTCTCCAGCACATCCACAGACGAATGGCCAAACTGAAGCAGTGAACAAAATCATCAAGCACAACCTGAAAGCTAAATTGGCAACCAAAAAGGGGAGCTGGGCGGATAAGTTACCATAAGTGCTCTGGGCATATCGAACAACGGAAAGGGGTTCAACAGGCGAAACCCCGTATTCCATGGCTTACGGAGCAGAAGCTGTTATTCCCGTGGAAACATCATTCTCTTCACCAAGGGTACAACTCTTCCAGCCAGAAATCAACGTTGATATGCTAAAGTGCGGCCTAGATGAATTAGAAGAAAGAAGAGAGCGCGCACAAATAAGGAATGCGGCGTATCAACAGAGGGTAGCCAGATATTACAACTCGCATGTGCGTGAAAGGAGGTTCACACTTGGTGACTTAGTACTGAAGAGGGTGAATCCGGGAACAAGAGACAAGGCTGCAGGATCACTCGCAGACAAATGGGAAGGGCCTTATAAGATTACGGGGATAGCTGGCCATGGGGCATATCGCATTACTCGAGAAGGATTTGGCGAGCTACCCCGTCCATGCAATGCGCAATACTTGAAGATATATTATCCTTAAGGGACAAGTTAGATTCTTTTGAATTCCTTCTATTTTTCTATTTAGCTTAGAGCAGTTGTTCGTTTTAGCGTTTTTTCTTTATGACTATGTTAATAAAGTTGCAGGAAGTATTCAATAAAGAGTAATTTATTACTAAGAGATTCTCGATTCTGACTCGCCAAACGCAAAAGGCATTCGCCATCACACATAGCTATCATCACATGAAAACGAGCTTTATGCTCGCTGCAGCGATAACTGGCGAGAAATAAAAGCCGCAAATCAGCAATGGCAGCTGAACAAACAAAAGCATGTTAAAAACTCGGGGCATGGTCGAATAAATCCTGCCAAAACACTGAGTACGCCAAAATACAGCAACGGCAGCTGAATAAAAGATGAAAACATGTTAAAAACTTGTGTATGGTCGGATACATCCTGACAAACACTAAGTACGCCAAAATACAGCAATGGCAGCTGAATATAGCTATAAAACACAATAAAAACTTGGTATATAGTCGGATACGTCCTGGCGAATACTAAGTGAGCCGAAAACCCAGCAATAGCAGCTGAATAAAAACAAAAGTAAGCTAAAACAACACTTGGTGAAAAACCAAGCAAAAGCCAAAACTCAGCAAAGGCAACTGAATGAAGAAAAATATATATATTCATAAACTTTGTATTATTTACAAATGAATGGACAAAAATAAATTTATAGTCTTCCAAAAAACAACAGAAGAATCAACCGGCTGCAGGAGGGCCCTCGCTATCTTCCTCGTCTTCAATCTCCTCATCTGAAGGCCAAATGACTGCCTCATCCTCCGTTGGCATAAAGGGCTCATAATCTCTCCCAGCAACGGGACCCAAATCGGGCTCAACGCCAGAGCCAGAAAAGCTGCCCTTCTGACCTGAGTAGTAAGTGTTGAAAGCACGCTTGCTGGGAATCTCAAGATGCATAGGATGAGGCTCAGTCCGGTTATAACGGCAGTGGGCTTTCCATCGTTTCATCTGATCTTTAATCGAGTCCACGCCGTGGGCCATATGCTGCTGGAGGGATTTGTCAAAACGCTTCAGAGCTTTCTCATTGGAATGATCCTTCATGGCAAAGAATTTCTTCGCCTGCCTCATGCCTTTCTCAAATTCGCGCAACAAAAACGCATCATAAGCAGGGGATCTCTTGAAGCGATCAACTGACTCAGCCTCCAGCATGGCTTTCAAGTTTTCAAAAATGAGATCGCGGGAAGATAGCTGGTTACGTAAATCCACCGCTTCCTGTTCAGCCTTCTCCTTAGCCTCCTCAGCTACCCGCTCAGCCTCCAAACGTGCTGCGAAGGATTCTTGACTCGAAGATAGGAGCTCCTTCAACGAGCGAATTTCCTCCTCAGCAGCAGAAAGTTTTTCTTCAGCGGCTAGCCGAGCAGACAGATGACCGTCCGAGGATTCTCTCAACTGAGCGAACTGTTGAGCATGGGATTCTTCAGCGGAGAGCTTCTCGGCCGCCAAAACAGAAGCTTGCTCGCGCAAGCGCTTAATCTCACGAGAAGCTCTGATCCCGAACTTATAGCTCTCGCCCATCTCAGACATCATCTAAGGAAGAAGACAGCCAAAGTTAGAAAAAAAAAATGATGAATAAAAATACATAGAGATTTGCGGCGAAGAACTTACCAAGGAGTGGCAGTTGAAGAAAAACTCCATCTTCTTGTTGCAAGACTTATTTTTAACATGCCCCCAGCCATCGCCGATGTATACATCATTATTAGCCAAGTGGGAGCATATTTCAGTAGCCGAAAAATCGAAAAGGGACACGTTCCCTTCATCAGCTTCAACCGGTCCGGTAGGAGGAACTTCACGGGCCAAGCCCGAACCGAAAGAAGAGGTCCCCGCCTGATTTGATGGGCCTGGCCGATCAGTCGACTCAGATGGGCCAGATGGCCTAGGTTGATCTGAGACACCCGGCTCGCCCGCAACCACTGCAGGAGAAGCTGGCCGAGGAGAAGCTGGTCGAGGAGGAGTAGCAGGGAGAGTCTGTTCATTAACCCCCTCAAAGGGAGGCGCCGCCACATTCTCCGCTTCAGCAGACCCCTCAGGTTGGGTAGGAGGGGCCTCGGCAACAGCCGGCTCCTGAACATCCTCTTCATCAGAAGAAACAACGAACTGCACTACCCGCGAAGCCCGTTTAGGAGGTCGAGCTGAGTGATTAGATGCACTCTCAGCGGGACGTTTATTCCTAGCTCTGGGAGCCAGGTCACTCGCAGGATCGAGGGGAGTCTCAGGAACATCCGCGTCGAAAATGGGGATGTCGCTAGCCACGCCTGAAACCCCCACCTTCTCTTTTCCTTTACGATTGGGGGCTGTGGCAGCAGGAATAGTCGCAGCAGTACTCGCAGCAGGAGTAGAAGCAGCAGCAGGAGGAGTACTCGCGACAACCTTCGGGCGAACAGGCGATGGCCCTGACCCGACACGCCTCTTCTCAACACTACCGACCCCCCTTGAGGCACCTGCTTTCTCCTTGCCTTTACGGCTGGGGGTAACAGCTGCAGTCACAGCGGGAGTATTCACAGCACCCCCCTAGAAACATCACCGGCCTCCTTGCCACCGTCTGAGTGATCATCACCGTCGGGACTAGCAATTTAGCCAAACCAGCAGCATGCCTCTTGCTGGCAGCCTCGGAATTCTTCACCGCCCGTGCTTGCAAATCGCAAACAGTGTCAAAATCACACACTGCAAGGAAAACAAAACCAAGTGTCAACTAAGAGAATAAAATCAAGCGAGAAAACAAAGGAGGATTAGAGCAAGACTTACAGCGAGGGAGCCTTGCATGAAGCCGAGTGAAGATTTCAGAGGAAATCATCTTCTCCTCATCCAAGAGGAAGGATCTACCCCTCGAATCCAAAGGAAGAACAGCCGCCGCGGCCAGGTGAGAAACCTCCCTATCCGTCAAAGCAGGGGCCGCTTTCGACCAGGCTTCAGGAGATGTGAAATGCCTGGGAACCTTCCTCGCCAAAAGATTGTGGCGATTGAGGGCAGGTACATTTCGACCCCACTCGCCGCCGGCGAAAAACCAACTGTTTTTCCACCTTTTGTTTGAAGTAGGGAAGCCCCAGATGAAACCCTTCTTCTTCTCATCACTGGAGACCTCAACCTGACCAGGGTTCGCCACACCCTCAGGAATCCAGTTCTCCACCGGCGAGGAAAGAAGAAAGTATGTGCCACCATTGCCCGCCTGTCTCAAAGTATAAAAATGGCGGATCTCGCGGGGCGTAGGAGGCCCGTAACCCTTCAACTTCCACATAAGACACAGGCACATCAGTATCCTGTAGCTATTTGGGGCGAGCTGGGCCGGTGCAATTTGAGCCTCCGCCAAGAACCTGGCAATAAAAGGCTGAAGAGGGAGAGTTACCCCACAACTGAGCATAGCGCCGTAAATGGCGACCGCATTTTTGGGAGGATTCCACACAGCCCGGTCTCCAGGTAACATAAGAGTCACCGAGTCTGGAATGTCGAAACGACTCTTGTATTTACGAAGCTCGCCCTCGCCGACTACATTTACTTCTGTGTCAAAAGAACATGGGCGAGCTGGCGAGAAAAGCAGCCTATCCCTCTGATGGTCTTCAACATCAGAGTCAACAACTGTCTGCACATCCAGCAGAGATTCACGAGGAGCCCTAGTGGTGCGTCGTTTACTGCTTGTGGTTTTAGGAGATCTCGTCATTGCTGGAGAATCACTGTCAAAAGATGGAGGAGAGATGTCAGGATTAGAAGTATCCTCAAAAGATGGAATATAAACGGAAATTGGGACCGGAGAATCTGGACGAAAATTGCGAATCAGAGATTCAATTTTGTCCGCAGTACACTTATCACCAAGCTCCATAGCTTGTATCATCCGATTAAAAAGAAAAGAGCGCAAGGAGGGATCCATGAAAACTCACCAGAAAACCCTAGATTCGCAAAATGTGCAGAAAAGATCGGAGACACGGAGAAGCAAGAAGAGTCAAAATCCGGTGAACCGACCGACAATAAGAGGCATAGGAAAAGGACTGTAGTTAGCTCTCGAAAAAAAAAAAAAAAAGACAAAAGCAAGAGATCAAACTGTTCTTTTTTCTGCTCTGATAAAACGCGATGAAGCAAGTAAAGAGAAAGAGGAGAAACGATCGGGCCTTAAAAAGAGGGAACTTCGAAATTCAAAAAAGGAACAATCAAGTACAATGATATGTATTTAATGAGAATGACGGCCACTATTACCAAACCGCAACAGTCACCACCCAATAAGTGACATGTGGCATCTTGGGGATAACCAAGCCGTCAGAACGTCCCTTCACCTGTCAAACAAGTGGAAACGCCAGAAATTATGTGGTTGAAATTAAAAGCGTGCACCGGAAGAATCAATTAATAAATACAGCGCGTGGTTAAAAGAAGGAGTTATTGCAAAATGCGTTGAAATCTCATAAACGTAAATATAAATACTACTCGCAGAAGCAAACGAAGTGGGAAGGACAAGTCATTCGCCCAGCTCGAAGTATTTATGGGGGTATTGTTGTATGTATAAATTCGCCAGGCTGACACGTCATCAAAGGAGCTAACAAAAGATTGCCACGTCATTCTTTGACTGGGTCAAAGAAAGGAGTTTGACCAGTCAGGATGATAAAATAGCTTAGACCAGAAGGAAGTCAAAGGCATGGTCGCCAAAACCAAAAACCTACTCGCCGAATATAGAAGTGCGCTCGCCAGATACGCAATACCCAGAAAATAAAGGTACTCGCTGGACCAGCACACTGGGCTCAAACCGACCCGGCAGATACACAGAAGCAACAAGGAATCATAAAAAGGAAAGAAGACCCAATCCGTGACAGAAAAGGATCCTAATACAAATCAACAAGGGGAAACCCTAAATAAACATGTATAAATAGAATCACCTATCCCACGAGGAAGGGGTTCAGAAATATAGAGAGAGAAAAGAGAGCAATTGTGAGAGATTAGAGTGTGTAACAAAGCAACGAAAACCTAGTATTATTCTTCTGCCCTCAGGGGCGCCGTGGTTTTTTCCCATTCAAGGGTTTTCCACGTAAAACTTGTCTTTTGCATGTGTTCTTAATTTTCTTGCTTTATATTAAATTGATTTAATTGTTGAGTGCATGGCAATCCAAATTTCACCGTCAACAGCTCCATTTATTAAATGAGAGTATAATATCATCATATGGATGTTTTGAGGTAATTGGATATTAAATCTCAACGTTGAGTTTTCGATAGTGACTATTGAAAACATGGCTTCTGGACAAGTCAAAATATTCAAGTTCAAAACGTGGTCATATGAGTAAATATGGTAACTTGGAGAGTTATAGGCGGTCTATGAACTCTTGGCGATTACTGATATTAATCACGAGGATACACTATCTTCAATATGATTGTCTAGGGTATGAATGAGGAGCATCTTCCTTTTCTATCTTTATTTAAGAGTTCAGTTTTAGCTCTTTAGTGGAATGAGTTAAAATTAATGGATCGGACCTAAGTGAATCATTTGTTGATTGTGATTAGGTTGTATCTATTGAAGCTTAAATTTAGATAGCCCGCCAAGATCCCCAATCCACACGGACTTGCATGGATCACTTGATATATTCTACCAGACCAATTTATGGGTCCATCTAGAATTGCATTTAATATATTAAGAATATAATTTGCACATTATTTGTTTAATGAGCTAATCAATTATATTAATATATTAATGAAAGGCATGTGGGTTTGTTTCTTTTAGTAAGAATGGGTCTGGTTCACATGTGGGCTTTTTATTTAAAGTCCAATGGATTAAATAAAATAAGAAAATAATATTTGGCCCATATATATAATGTGGGGTGGCAACGCTAAATTTTTAGTCAAAAATATTATTTTATTTTATTGTTTGATTAAATGAGAATTAATTAATTATTTAATTAAGAAACAAAATCTTTTTCTGATTAAGAAATATATTTCCTAGAGTTATACTATTGGTAGTAGTATACTAAAAGTAAAAGACTTATTTGGTAAGAAAATAAATAATAAGATTTATTTATTTAATCAAATAGGAAAGTCTTTTATTAAGTCAATAAAAGAATAAAAACACTTATGAGTTGAATTAGGGTTAGGAGTCTAAAGTTGATGGGAATTAGGGTAAAGCACAAATCCTTTTTTGTAGAGGATTTTCGGCCAACCTTAATAGCATTACAAGGAGATTTCGGCAACCCTAATTAAAAGAGAAGTAAAATTCGGCCACCCTATATAATACACCATATAGGGTTCAGCCACCTAAAAAAAGGTTTTACTAGATCAATTTCTTCTTCTTCTCATACTCATAGAAAAGTGTTTGATTATTCGGCTAAGACAAAAAAAGAGAGAAGAGATTATTCTTTTGATAGTACGCTAATTGCTTATTCATCAATAGGCTTGTGTGTACAATATCGAATTAGGTTCAACGCGAGTTTCGATCATTAGATTGAGAACTCAAAAGTGACCGGAATAATCTTTGTAGTCTTTTGGTTGTTTTGTGACTAACAATAAGAAAAGAAAGTTTGTTTGTCCATTCTCAGGTACGCAATTCAAAGAAAAGGGAGACTATACTCCTAGGTGATTCACGTTTGTGCTAGGATTGAAGATCTTGCGGATTACCATCGACATAAGTCAATCGGATCACGCGACAAAAGATATTCTACTTTTTGTTACTTTATATATATGTTTAATTAATTTAAAGGGTTAAGGTTCATCAAAGGAAAAATTTTAAAACATACTAAATCGATTTTAGTCTCGCTTCCGCTATGTTGACCGGTATTTTTCCCTACATGCAATACATGAGGCAACAGAGAAATATTAGGGTGCTGAGAATGGAGGTGTCTATAATATAGATTTGCTCCATTTTTCATTTTCAAGTTCTAGTTTTTTTTTTTTTTTTTTTTTTTTGAAATTGATGTGGCTTTGGTTGAAGTAAAAGACCCAGATTAGTGTAATAGATTTGTTTTTTTTTTTTTTTTTAATTGATTTTGATTTGAAATTTTGGATTTTGGATTTTGGCTGTGGATCGGTGGATTTTGATTGAAGTAATTTGGACTGTGCTTTCGGAAGTTAGAAAATGCAAGAAAAATAAAGGAAAAAACAAGATTGATTTTCATCTTGTTGTTCTTTTGAAGAACGTTTTTATTTTTAATTTTTTTTAATTTTTACGTTTTTCTTTTATTTCTCCAATTATTAATTTAAATAATAAAATAATAGATAAAATAGGAAATCGGGGGCATTTCAGTCATTTCATATTTAAAATATGGTCAACCGGTATAGTAGCGAAAGTCAATTGACAGTAGGGTATCTTTGTGTAATTATGAGTAAAAGTTGAATATGGCTGTAATTATACCTAATGTCAGGTTATGTTTGTGCAATTAACCCTATATTTTAATTAAAAATATTTATATTACACCAAATAAAGAAAAATCATGGCTTCACCAAAATTAAGATTTAGATCCCCCTCCTCACATTTTGCTGTCCTCAACTTGTCATTGTCTAAAAATTAATGGTTTGAATTAATTCTATCTTTTATTTGGTAAAGACATAAAAATTAATAGAAATAATCCCGACCATTAATTTGCTATATTAGACACGTGAAAATAGATTATGAAGTTGATGATACTTAAAGTGAGGAGAGGATCCAAATCCAACCAATTATATCTAATTTCAAGATTTTGATCCTCTTCTCACCCTAATTGTCCTCACCTTGTCCTTATCTTTATAATCTATTGTCATGCGTCTAATATAGCAAATCGATGATATAAATTATTTCTATTAATTTTTATGATTTTACTCTAACAAAAGATAAAATTAATCAAGAACTTTGATTTAGGTGAGGACAAGATGAGGTGAGAAAGGGATCAAGATCCCTAATTTCAAGGATTTCAATTTTTAGTGCAGTTACTAATGGATAATGAAATAAAAGGGAATCAAATTCCATGAAAAGGGAATCGGGAAAAAGAACTTGATTCCTTTTATGGGAAGGGGGATAGTTCTTTTTCCAACTAGACTTTAATTCATGATTTGTGTATGGAGCTCGTTAATGAATGTGATAAAATTTGTTGAGCTTATATTAAACCAAGTAGCTTCCAGTATACTTGGTTTCATTTATATTAAACCAAGTAGCTTCCAATATTATCTTACAAAACATAACTTTATGTCAACCGTATTTTCTCTTTAGTAAGCCAACTAGACATTGTTGCGGTGACTGATTTCACTACTAACGAATTTAAAAGTTAGAAATCGGTTAATGATGTCAACAATTGTGCTTTTAACTCCTATAGGAAAAAAACCATAATCATACCATTACACATGAGACTAAATGATATTACATTTGATTTTTTTAATAACTTTTGTTTTTAAATATTCGTATATTTTCCTTGGCTCCCCCAAAGTCAAAATCCTAGTTTCATCCATAAATATATATATATAGTCTTTCTATTATCAGTTTGAACTGACAAAAGTTATATCAGTTCATTGTATGTGGGTCACTAGATTTAAATACTTTGACTGACAAGTACATATAGCCAAGTCAAAGTATTTAAATCCAGTGGCCCACATGCAAGGAACTGATAATAGAATTTCTGTATATATATATATATATATATACATACATACATATAATGCACATGTATAATAATGCATTCGAAACTTAGGGCCTGTAGCTGTTTTTGTGTTTTATTTTTGAAAACAATTTCGAATTCGTGTTTGGTAATCGTTTTTTATTTTGTTTTCAAAAAACAAAAACAATTTGAAAAACAAAACCAGTGTTAGAAGTGAAAATTTTGAAAAATAAGTAAAACGTGTTTTTCATAAAAAAATAAAAAAAAATTCTCACAATTTTTTTTTCCTTCTTTGTTCGACAAATATAGCTCTTCTTCTTCTTCTCATCTTCAAATCATTTTCTTCTTCTTCCTTCAATTTATTTTCTTCGATGAAAGCTCCTCCTCCTCATTCAGGCCCGCCGATCTGCTTTTATTCGCCGTTGATCTGCCCTACTTCGCTGTCGATTTGCCCTTTTTCACCATCGATCTGCTCTTCTTCTTCTTCAGCTGATCTGATCCTCTTCCTCTTCTTCTTCTTCAGACAATCTGGATTCGTTTGTCTTCTTCCTTTCTTTTTCTTCTATATTTTTTTTACTGTTATTTATATTTATGAAAATGAGTACTTATTTATAATTTTAGAGTTTAGTTTTGATTAATTAAATATTAATTGTGATATGGTTTTTTTTTTTTTTTTTTTTGAAGTAATTTGTGATGTGCAAACTCTTGATTAATTGATTATTGATTGTGATGTGATTTTTTTAAAGTAATTTGTGACGTGTTACTTTTCTTTAATTTATAAATTACAAAACACAAATTTTATTGGTTAATCATTTAATCAATTTGTTTATAATTGTTATAATATTAAACAAAATCTAAAAATTGATATTTCAATTTGTTTTTTTTAGTTTTCGGTTGACCTACCAGACGCGTTTCCCCCATTTTCATTTTTAAAATACGGATTTTAGCATATGCTACCAGAGTAACTAGACACGTTTTTGGATTTTGAAACTGAAACTAAAATCACTGTTTTCGTTTTCATTTTCATTTTTCTTTTTGAAAAACAGTAAATGAAAAACGCTTACAGGAGGCCCCTTAGTCCGTATCATACATTTTAAAATCATATATTTTTAAGTCATGGTGTGATTTTCAACACTAGGGCAACAGCTTCACACGATGTCTTTTAGCGTGGTCGTATAAAAAGGAATATTATAATTTCCTCTCCCACGGTTTGAAAATAAAAAGGGTACAAATAGATTACAACTTTCATAACGGAGAGAGGGTTGCTCCCAATAGAACCAGGAGAGGACACCCACACTTGGGATTTAATAGCCAAGGTGGGACAAATTATATACATACCAAGGCAAGGCTTGAACCTTGGTGGTGGAGCATCCCTTGGAAACTCCAACCACCAAGGCAAGAGGCCATTGGCCTCACGTTACTTTTCTGTTAAGTTTTTACTAATGTTAAGTTTGATGGCCAAATTGGTAATTGAACAACATTTTATACCCTAACCTTTCAGAATTCCATATCAAGTGTTAATAGGCAATTTTAATAAAATTAAATTTTGAAAACTATGTAATAAAATATTAAATTCAAACAAAATATAAATATAAATTACAAATTAAAGATAAAATAAAAAAAATTAAAGATAAAATCGAAAAAAGTAAAAGTTATTTTTGCTCTTAATCACCATCAGAATCGAACAAAAACTAAAAACGTCATTTTTGATGTTTTCAATATTTTACGGATTTGTTTTCACTTTTACAAGTTGGATAAATGGCATATGAAACCTATTAAATGAATGTGCTTTATTTATTATTATTTTTATTAAAGCTTATAGAAATTAAATTTATATCATATATATGGATTATATAAATTATTTATTATTATTAATAAATATATTTTTATTAATTTTAATAAAAAATATATTTTTTTTTCATAATTTCAAATAATATGAAAAGACACCAATCAATTTAAAATCACCTCAAATTTATTTTATTAATAAAAAATATAAGAAAAATATTTTTAATTAATTTAAGAACACACAATATTATTTATACTTTTGCGACACGTTAAAAATATTTGTTTCAAAACAATTATATTAAACGCATATGATTTAAAATTTTTTTTAGTTATCGTTACTAGATACGGTTTTCAAATCTTTAAAATCAAATGAAAATTGATAAAATAGAAAACGAAAGTGAAAACATACACATGGGGGGGGGGGGGGGGGGGGGGGGGGGGGTGGTTCCGTTTCGTATTTTGAAATCTCATAGGAAAAATGATAATATTCCTACATAAAAAAAAGTTTCGTAGTAATAAATATTTAAAAAAAAAAAAAAAAAAAAAGGTCTAAGCCAAAGCCGCCATTTCAAAAACCCTCTCCCATCTCTCAGGTGTATTTACCCTGCGCAATTTCTAGAGTGAGAAAGCAAGTGAGTTCTAGAGAGAGAATAGGAAGGCAGTTTTAGAGAGAGAAACTTCATGTTAAAACGACGTCGTGTCAAAGATTTTCAGAGTGAGAGAATCGATTTCCTAACTATTGAATGAGGTTCGTCTTTTCCTTTTTTTTTTTTTTTTAACTTCTCTTGTGAAAATGCTTCTTCGTTTTCATCGATTTTCGCTTACATACCGGTTTTTGTGTAATCGGTATTTGTTGATTCTGTTTTGTTCTTCTGAGGGTACGATGAGTAGATTTTTCAGGAGTGATTGGTTTTATTTGTGCATTTTAATTGGAATAAATAAGGTTTAGCCCAGTGTCGATGTTGTTCGATTATAATTAATGATTGATATATATATATATATATATATATATATATATATATATATTTTCAATTATGATGTTAGTTAATGTAAGCTGTGTTCTTTGGGAATTTGTTAAAAAGAAAGTTTTGTGATGTTTAAGTGTAATTACGTGGGAAATTTTATTGGGTGTAGCCGTGTAGGAATTATGGGTCCGAGACTTGGTGTGTGATGAAATCATTGCAAAAATGATTTTGTAATTGAAATTTTGAAAAATTAAAATGTTAGACATCGAGTTTGGCTTGAGAAATAATGTTACACATCCATATAAGTGAGTGTGTCATGTATGCATTCAAGACACTCTCACTTATAAAAGGGTGGTGCTGGAGTTTCTTGTCATACCCAAAAAAAAAAAAAAAAGAGAATTAAACAACCTATACCATCTTCAGTTGTGTTTGGATTGATTCTATTCACCACTGATTGGTGCTATTCATTGTTTCCTATCTTTCTTGGGCAGTCAAATTTTAGAAAATTGGTGTGGGAAAGGTGAGTTGCTTTTGGAATGCTAATGACTTTCGAAGAAATTTTAGTAGAGTCAAATGTAATCTTAGTGAAAAATCAACAGAAATATGTTAAGATAAGGGATTTATTTTGTTCGCTGACGATCTCTCGTGTAAGGGGAGCATTCAACGAATTTTAGGGGAGGCTTTTAACATATTCCAGGCTATTATCTTTTTATTTTTATTTTTGGTTTACATACTATTGGGAGATACTGTTTGACAAATTTAGAACTATTTGAACCAGTATGTATTTTGTTGGTAAAATAAAAGGTGAAAAATATTTCTTTATTAATCTATGTTCTACTTGTTGTGTTTGTGTCTGTCAATAATTTGTTGAGTTCTGATGTCTAAATTTGAATAGAATAATGGACTTGTTATGGAATATGGAGTGTCTAAAGCATGGGCCATCATCTCAAGAATCCTACTGTTGAAGACAGCCAGTGTTAGGAGCATGTCTGATCTTTGAAAATGCTTATTTGGGGTCAATGCCTTTCAAATTAGTAAAACCTTTTGTTGTCAAAGACATGTGAAGTCATAAAAAATGGTTGCTTTTCTGATGCTTTTTTTTTTATTTATTTTATTTTATTTTTTATCTAATTTTTCTGCCGTATAGATAGCAATGGAATTTTGGTGCATTGTTGATGTAGGTCATATTTGGATTATTCAGAATACTTCCCTCCAGCACTTTGCTCTCGCTTAAAATGAAACCAAGAACTGATGGGGTATCTAGAGGTCAGAAGGCTAAGAATATTCAGGGTCAGGGTCAGGGCCCAAATTGGATTCTTATTGCAGGTTGCACCTTATTAAGTACATTGTCAGTTCGCCTTGGTTTCAAGCTGAAGCAGACACTAGACACAAAGCAACAAGCAAATGCTAATAATGATCCTAAAGGTTCTTATCTGATAAATGATGCTCTGCAAGCTCTTATAATTTATTGCATCATTGAGTTGTCTTTGATATGCAAGTTCTTCTAACTTTCAAAACTTCTACTCAATTCAGGGAATGTAAAACACTCCGAGAGAAGGAGGTCCCCAGGTCTCCATATGCATACAAACATGTATCCCTTCGCACAAGATGATGATGGTTGTTTCAACTGCGTTGCAGGTATGAAATTCCTTCTGCATTATTTGTCATTGAACTGTACTGGTTTGGAGAGGAGCTAGTTTTAAGCTTTGAAGCAAACTCTTGGTAGTGCCTGATTGATACTTCTATTCACTTTCATAGTTATATTTTTACATCTTTTTTTTTTTTTTTTTTTTTTTTTTTTTTTTTTTAACTTCTCTTCTGGTTGACAAGGGTGGGGTAGTTGGGGTGGTGGGATGCCAGCCAGTTTCAATTTTTTTAATTTATTTATTTTACAAGTGGTTACTGGTTGCTTTTAGAATTTTGTTTTGTATTGATATTCATTGCAACTTCTGCTTCTTAGGATAAGTTTATTAGGAAAAAGGTATGTCCAAATGATAAGGAAAGTGGGTATTAAAAGTGTGAAGGCATATGAAAAACTCTAAATGTTTAGTTTTGATCTCAACACTTGATTGGATTCACAGGTATATGTGTGAAAGGCCTACCTAGATGTGCAAGTGGCGTTTTGCTCAATAGAAGGGATGGACAAAATAAAATAACTGAGTTCATACCTGCATTGAATGTTTGTCATTCATGATAGCTGCGAAATTACTATCTGTTTAGTTGTAAGGTAATAAATATCTGTATAAAAATGAAATCTAGTTAATATGATACGTTATGCTTTTGCTTGTTGATACAGGATTTCTAGTAATTCAGGCATGTAGCCGAATTAAAATTTGGGGTTTGGGATTTTTGGGGTTTGTGAGTTGTAATTGGGGTTTAACATTTATGGTTTGAATGGGGCTGGAGTAAAAATAACTTTTGAGGACTGTTGGTAAGCTATCAGATAATCAGAACTAAAAAACAATGGCCAGAAGGATTTTTTCAGAGATCTAGGATTGGAATTGAGATTAGACTAAATTAGGCTTTATAGTATGGCGTTTTAAGGTTTGGTAAGAGTAATTAAGTGGTGTAGTGTTTATGGTTTGATTTGGTAGGTAAGTGCAGTAAATAAATTGCAATCAGATTTGTGTTCGAAAGATCAATGAACAAAGAGGAGGACGAATAATCAAGGCCTAGAAAATCATGCCTAGAAAGAAGGTACCCACACCCCCAGAAATAGCTGCAAAACTTTTGAACCCGTTATTATTTGCACACAAAATGAGATATTATGTAACCATATCTATATAGACTCCTTCCACTGTGAATTTATGCATAAATATTAAATATTTACCATCAAAATATCTCATAAAGTTCAAGAATCTATAGTGAGAGACTGAGAGCCATCTCATAGCAAACTAGAATTTATAAAATTATATTAACTCTTGAAAGAAAATTCAGATTATGTTTTTGCAAATTGGTGAATAATTGATTCATTCATTAATTGAGAAAGTTACACACATATATATAACCTACATACACCATAAATGGAAAAAACTAAAAAGTAAACGATCCTAATTTTCTCCTATAAAGCAGCCTATACATGAAAGGTAACAAGAAATTAATGCAGTCAACTATTTACCATAAGGAAAACATTTTTTTACGTCAGGTTGTTGAAGATGCCTATCCAAATTTGCTGTAAGAGATAAAAGAACTCTGATTGAGTTCATCTTTGCCACTGGAGTAAAAGTTTCTTGGTAGTTAATTCCATAAGTATGTGTGAACCTATTTGTAACAAGTCTTGCCTTATATCTTTCAATTGTCCCATCAGCCTTGTGTTTTATTGTAAATACCCATTTGCATCCCACTAGCTGCTTCCATGGTGGAAGATCAATTCCATGGTGGAAGATCAACTAGTTGCCATGTATTATTATTTTCAATGCCCCAATTTCCTCATGAATAGCCTCTTTCCACTTTGGAGCAGCAAGTGCCTTTTGCATAGTACTTGGAGTAGAATCACAAGAAGATAGGTTAGTAGCAAAGGCTGTGACACAAATTGAGAAATAGGATGCATTGTATTGGATGACCTAATCTATTGTGCCAAAGCTCAATTTCTTGGCTAGGCGACAGATTGGAAGAACTTAGGATTGCTTGAGATAAATTTCCTAAAGCCACAGGTTCACTTTCAAAGTAATAAAGTCCATCAACCTCCTTAGCACTGCCAATCATCCTTCCGGTGCACGTCTTGAATTCATATCAAGGAAAAAAAAAAAAACAGCAACAACTTTAGTTAGTTTACTAATTAAAGAAAGATTACACGAGATGTTTGGAACATGTAATACATAATCAAGAGATAAATTTTGTGAAATGGGAATACAACCTTTTCCAGCTACAGAAGATAAAGAGCCATCAACTATTTTGACTTTTTGTTTACCCAAACAAGGCATATAAGAAACAGACAATTTAGACTGGCTAGTCATATGATTAGTAGCCCTAGAATCAATGATCCAAGGATAAGCTATGGGACAAGCGTCCCGACATCTAGGGCAGCATAAAAAATACCTGTTTGTGCCAAAGAAGAAGGATTGAAAGAGGTTTGATTCTTATTCAAGAACCCGTACAGTTGTTCCAGTTGTTCCTTGGTAAAAAATTGACCTTCTTGATTCCCTGAGTTTATTGTAGAATGATTAGGAATTAAGAAAAATTTACCTTGATTCCTTGAGTTTGTTGTAGAATGATTAGGGATTAAGTCAGCTACTACATGAAATCCTCTTCCACCCTTTTCTAAAAACGGTTTCCTTTTCCTATATTTTTGGGTTTCCTGTGCAATTTTCAACAAAATCCTCGGTTTGTGACAGTAATCAAAGTCTAGTTTATCTTTTCATCACCCTTTTTCAATGTGTTCTTTTGTTCACCAACTAGTGCCTTCTCATGTACACTCGAGACCAAGGCTGAACCTTCAGAATTCCCTTGTGGTTTGTGTGGTCCCATCATAAGTCTCCTAGTATCCTCCTCCCTTCTTACATTTGAAAACATTTCTCTAGTGGATGGAATGGGATCTTTGCCAAGCGCTCAAACTTCCTCGATTTCTGTATTTAATCTAGCAAGAAAACACTCGCACTCGTTCTTGTAAATGGTTTTAGTTGCATCGTCAACACACTTCCACTCTCCATCATAGTACAAATCAAACTTCCACCACAACCCATTCAAGGTATTGTAGTAGCTTGTCACAAACTCACAGTTTGAGATCCCTGCTTAGTCTCAAGTATTCGACACTTAAGATCGTACATCTGGGAACCATTGTCCTCATTTAAATATGTTCATGTGACCGCCACCCAAATCTCCCTTGCTGTTGGCAGGAACAAATAATCTTGACTAATGTCCAGCTCCATGTAATTGATGAGCCAAGCCATCACCATCGAGTTTTCAGAATCCCATGCTGCGAATGTAGATTCTGTTGTATAGACCCAAATACCCCATCTTCCCATTCCTTTGATACACATCTTCATTGATTGTGACAGAGTTTCCAAGATCTTTTGTTCAGCCTCAACAAATTCAGAAAGACATTCCCAGCAATGATGGTTGATAATTGATACAGCTCACCAACTACCTTATTATGCGAATTTGTAATGGGGTTAAAATTTCTTTTTGATGATAGGAGGTTAAAGTTTTAACCGGTCAGGACTTTTTAAACCAACTTCTTTGCATCATGCAACTATGTAAGACTTGAGGATTGATTCCTCGTCTTCTAATTAGAATTACTTGGTACTTTTGGCCCAAAATGCTAACATTGCTATAAACAGTACACGAAAGAGAAACATGATAGTCCTGCATTATTGAAGTGGATGTATTACCCCTCCATACTTTCCTGTATGGTTGTCAATGTGGTTCAGCAAGAACTCTTTGGCCTAAGATCATAGTTCACCACCATTTAAAACAAAGACTACCATTAGGTTTTCTGATAGAGGATTAGAAGCCAAGACTCGATTATGTTAGATGAATCTCTTGGTTTTCACTTTTCATCTTGTGGAACTTGCGATAGTCTGCTTGAATCCCCTTCTTTTAATAGCATTGTAGTTTCTTGGATCAATTTCTGGCTTTAGGTATGCATCCTTTAATTTGCTATGTTTTTGCTTTAGTGGATTTCTGGTTCACTAATTTTTGTACCTTGAGCTTTTATACTTTCACAGTCCACAATCAATAGATCTCTCTCTCTCTCTCTCTCTCTCAAAAAAAAAAAAGAGAGAGTAGTTTCTTGAAATTTTGAATCTATGAGAAGTGGCAGTTATATACTTTTCTGTTACAATTTTTTGCTTATGACGAGTTAGCTCTGGATGTAACCTTTCTTCCAACTCTTTTCCATATGTTACTTAAGATAGTTCTTTGCGTAGGATATATTATAGTGGTATCTTTCCTTTGATTCTCATTTAATAATGGGTTTGAAACAGGAACTGAGGGCATGGTGGAGATTAAGCACCCGCCTAATGGCCAGATGCTGTCTGAAACTGATGTTCCTCTCCCTCTGGTGACAGTTCCTACCCCAGAATTCAGCAGGGAGAATGGAGTTATGTGGGCATCATCTCCTGATCGTCTTGAGTTGCCTCCAAAGCCATTCCACCATTCAAATTGCTCGGATTCACCTTGTGTCTCAGAATCTGGTTCTGATATCTTCAGCAAGCGAGAAGTAATACACAAGCTAAGGCAACAATTAAAGAGAAGAGATGATATGATACTTGAGATGCAAGATCAGCTCATGGAGTTGCAAAATTCACTAAATGGTCAGCTTGCGCATTCTACGCATATGCAGTCACAGTTGGATGCTGCAAATAGAGACTTGTTTGATTCTGAGAGAGAAATCCAGAAGTTGAGGAAGGCAATTGCAGATCATTGTGTGGAACATGTAGGCGTCAACGAGAAGTCTTCGACAGTCACAAGTTGGCCAGCTGAGGCAAGAAACGGCCACACAAATGGGTGTATTGATGGCGAGAGCAATTTTGAGTTTCTGGAAAAGGGAAAGGGAGATGGTGAGAGGATTGAGATGCTGAGGAGGGAAGTTGGAGAGTTGAAAGAAGTGATAGAAGGGAAAGAGTACTTGTTACAGAGCTACAAGGAGCAGAAGACAGAGTTGTCGATGAAGATCAAGGAACTGCAGCAGAGATTGGATTCTCAGCTCCCAAATATTTTGTAGGTACGGTTAGGTTCTGTGTATTCTTTGTTTCCCATGTTTCTTTCCTAGATTCAAGGTTCTTTTCAAAAGCAAAAATGTAGAAAGAAAAAAAAATAGGGAGAAGTTTCTTTTTTTCCTTTCATCCACTCTACGGTTGGTTTAGGTTGAATGTTTGATGCTGTTTTTTGTGTGTTTGTGACTGTGCATGCGTGGACTGAGAGAGAAATTTAAAGAGAGAGAGAGAGGAGGCAAAATGCTTAGCAGTAGGGCTATTATATATTTTGTTTGTAATTGACAACCTCGCTTGACAATTGCCTGTTTTCTTTATTGCACCAATTTACAAGCAAGTTTCTTACCAAGTTTTGGGGGTTTTTTATTATTTCAGTCTGGCTTTATGTTTTAATGGTTATTACTTATTATTGTCAATTTCTACAATTCTACCTTGATTTTGTGCTCATTCAGGGCATCATCCTGTATCTTATTATTCGATAAGAGTAATGATACTAGTCCAAGTAATTTGTAGATTGCTAAAACGTCACACGATCCACTAACATGATCCAAACTCATTCAAGAAAAATGGTTGATAGGTTCATCTTTATCGGATCGGGTTGTTAATGGGTCATCCATTAAAACCCTAAATAATTGGTCAATTTTCAGGTTCACCTTTGAAAAACCGTTAATTTGTTATAAGTTATAACTTGTTAATATAAAGATTTACTTTCAATTTTTAATAAATCTCGAATAGGGATAGGCAAACTTGTTAATATAAAGATTTATTTTCAATTATTAATAAATCTTGAATCCCATTTTTTCCATTCCTTTTCATTTTTAATCCTAAATTTTCAATTTCCAATCCGAAAATCGAAATTTGAAATTTGGAATCCGACCATCACAATCTTTAATTTGACCCTGTTAATATATATATATATATAATTGTTTAGGCTTTAGATATGAAATAAAAATAAAAATAATATATATATGTATATATTACCCCATCCCATTCCTCCATTTATAAAATGGGGACTAAGGTTGCATTTGATTGTTTGTTTGAAGACTGAATAGTGTTGAATTGTACTGAAAACCGATAAACATTTTTTTTTTTTTCATTGAAAACTGAATATAATTGATAAGTTTGTTTTTTTAAGTTATAAATATTTGAAAATAAATGTTTTTACATCTATACCTTTTCAAATGTTATTTGTTATATATTTACATTTTAATAAATTAAAAGACAACTATAGCAAGTAATTCAAACTATTATTTGTTATATATTACATTTTAATATATTAAAAGATAATATATAATAAATAATTTAAATAGTTAAAAAAAAAAGTAATTTAAAAAAAAAATATTTAAAACATTTATAGTTTGAGGACCTCACTTTAGTTTTACGGTGTGGAACTTTGTTAATTTTAATGATTGGTCTCATCCCAAATTGTACAAGTAAAAGAAATGTCAAACTCTAAAATAAAACTAATCAAATTATGAAAAAAAAAAAAAAAAAAAAAAAGGAAGAAGAAGAAGCCATAAACATAATAAAGTTGGAAATCTGGATTCCAATGGAGTTGTTTGAGTCCTGAAGCAACTAGGTTTTATGGTTGCTAAATTTTTGTAAAGGTGAGAAGAAAAAATATATATTAATATGCTTAGGTTCATGAGAGAATGAAAAACTGGAAATATATTTTGTTTGTGATGATGGTTTTGGAATATAAAATTGCTTTAAATTTAAGTTGTTTTAGTTGTTTTTAGTTAAGTGAAAAATGGAAAATTTTCACTTTTATTAAAAAGTGATTTTAATAGTTATTTAAGTGTTTTTTTCACTTAAAAAATCAAACAAAACAACTTAATGTTCCATTAAGTGCCATTAATTGTTAAGTGAAAAAAATCAAATAGACCCTAAGTTTATCCCCACCCCCACCCCCCAAAACCAACTTAGGGGCAAAATTTGACCTTAAAACCCCATGGGGCCCCATGGGAAACACCCATCCCTAATCTCGAATGAGTAATACTATTCATCTTAACTTTTGAGATGTTATTTGATTTATGGGGGCATGGTTTACCAACGAAAATTAAAGTGTTCTTGTGGAGGGCTTGTCATAATTGGTTGCCAACTATGATAAGTCTCGTTAGAAGGAAAGTTCCCATGGATGGTTTGTATCATAAATGTCTTCATTCCTTTGAGACTACGGTTCATGCATTATGGGGGTGTTTTGCTTTGAAGGTAGTGCGACGCAGGTATGGTTTTTTTTTAAGGGTTTTTGCTGTGATGAGTTTGAGTTTTAAGGATTTTTTCAGTACCTATGCTGCTAGTCTTAATCAACAATTGCTGAACTTGCTGTATAATTTTGTGGTGTGTTTGGTTTCTTACAAACCAGGTAGTGCATGGGGATGGGAAGCAAGTTTTGGAGAACTTTTTTTGCTGGTCCACAGAGTACCTAGATGGTTTCAATGAGGCAATTATTCCTGGTAGTGATCAAAGTGGGCGGGCTATGCTTAATGTCCTTCGCTGGTAGCCTCCTAATGAAGGTTTTTACAAACTAAATATGGATGCCGCTTGTGATGAGCGTAATCAGTGGGTGGGTTTGGGTATGGTGATTCAAAATCACATGGGGTGGGTGATGGCTTCTAGTGCCCAAAAGGTGGTGGCGATATATTCTCCTCAGATGGCAGAGTTGAAATCGATTCTGGTTTATTGCTAGTGGTTGTTGAATCTGATGCCTTGGGAGTGGTGAATTTGTTTAATGCGAATAGTATTGCTACTGAGGATATTGGTTTGATTGTTTGGATATCAAAGATCGGCTCAAAAGTGTTGCTTGTAATTCGACAGCTTTCGTCCCTAGATTGGCTAATGTTATAGCCCATAATCTCTTGAAAATCGCTTTGTCTGTTGATGAGGATTATTTTCGATGGAATCCTACCTTCCATGTTTGGAGAGGTTTGTTAAGGATAATCATCCAAGTTAGCCTTCTGTGGTTTCTTTTTATGGAGTTTTCCTTTTTTTTTTTTTAAAAGTCAATTGAAAAATAGATACACATTAATGATCATTTATTTCATTCGATACAACATATGGATTCAATTGACACCTCCCAAGTTAGAACACAAGTTGGGATATGAGTTGAAATATCTAATATGGGTGTCGATATTGCCACCTATAAAACTAATTAGTACACCCATATTTTATTAAAAATTTTAATTACAAAAATATCAAATTTTCTCATCATCACATGATTATCATAAAACAAAGTAGTGGAAAAGCAATTTTTCAGAGGATACTGATCATACAGAGGTAGGTATTATTATTATTATTATTATTATTATTTTGTCTTTCTCTTATGTCAGTTACGAACTTTATCAATAAACAAAATAATTTTTTTTTTTTTTTTTTAAAGATAGCTGTAGATATCAATGAGTTTATTTTATTTTATTTATTTATTTTTATTTATTTTATTTTTTTATTTTTTTGTTTTAAGATAGCTGTATATATAAGAGAATTACATGCTGAAAATCTCTTAACCCCATACACAATCTAGTTCTACATCTTCCCTTTCATATAACTCCTACATTTGAGACATTTCCAAAAGTAAATTGGACCAACTTCCAGTGGATGAGTTTATTTGGGGAATCATCAGTTTTGCATATGGAGTTCTGGAAGTCTAACCATAGGCCAATCTTGCTTGAGGTATGTAAAATTGATGGTGTCCCTGTGATTCAAAATTCGATTCTTCCCTACCGCTTTCATTTTGAAGAGTGTTGGGCCGATTGTGTGGAATGCGTTGAGGTCATCAAGAATAGTTGGGACAGGCCTAACAGTTGTACAAATATGGATGGAGTGGTTCGTAATATTAAAAACTGCACCTCCTAGCTTGGGAAATGGTACTCTTATAATAAAGAAAGTGGTTGCAGCAGCTCAAGGATAAGCAACATGAATTGCGCATGGCTACCAATGTTATTCATGTTGATTCTTGGACCCTTGTTCGTATGATTGAAAATGAGATGGATGGTCTCTTGAACCAAGAAGATCTGTTCTAGTGCCAATGGTCTCGTGAGAGCTGGCTGAAAGGTGGCGACAAGAACTCGAAGTACTTTCACGCGCAAGCCTCTTCTTGTCGATCTCGAAATACGATTAGAGGTTTGTTCGATAGTGAGGGGGTTTGGCATGAAGATCCAGATGGGATTGGCGAGATTATGGGTGATTATTTTAGGGAGATTTTCCAATCCAGTAACCTAGCCCAAAGTGATATTGACAGAGTCCTCTCTTGTGTTGACCCGTGCCTATCAGAGGGGAAGAGAGCCTTTCTTGATGCAAGCTTCACTCTAGAGGAAATCTGGACAACACTATTTGATATGTTCCCCACAAAAGTACCCGAACCGGATAGGCTCCCAGCGTTTTTTTTTTTAATAAAAAATACTGGAATGTGGTTGGGGAAAATGTGACAAATGATTGCCTTGGAATGCTTAACAATGGCCATGGTTTGGGGGTGGTTAATGAGACCCTTATTACTCTCATCCCGAAAGTTAGGAGAGTGGAGAGGATTATCGACTTTAGGCCAATCAGTTTGTGTAATGTGGTGTATAAAATTGTTACTAAGGCTCTTGCAAATCGGTTCCGCAAAGTGTTGAGTGAGGTGATCTCGGATACTTAAAGCACTTTCATCCCGGGTAGGCTAATTACGGACAATGCCATTGTGGGTTTTGAGTGTATACATGCATTGAAAAAAAAGGAAAAATGGGTTGCGGGGTGCGATGGCTCTCAAACTCGATATGTCGAAAGCCTACGACCGGGTGGAGTGGAGCTTCTTAAGTGGGATGATGTACAAGTTAGGCTTTTCGACGACTTGGATTGATTGTATTATGAGATATGGTAAGTCTGTCACCTTTTCTTTTAGAATTAATGGCTTTATAAGGGGCTGCGTCAAGCCTTCGAGAGGTCTTCATCAGGGGGACACCTTGTCCCCTTATCTGTTTCTTATTTGCGTTGAAGGGCTCTCTAAGTTGATTTTATTAGCTGTTAAGAGACGTGATATTGGGGGGTTTCGTTGCAGTAGAGGCAGCCCGAAAGTGTCCCACCTTTTCTTTACGGATGATAGCATGATGTTTACTCGGGATAATGTGAAGGACTGTGTCTATTAAAAGGGTCTTTGACTGGTATGCTAGGGCCTCGGGCCAGGTGGTTAACTTTCAAAAGTCTACTATGTGTGTCAACATCAAGGTTTCCCGTGATAGGGCAATAAATCTCATTGGGATTATTGGGTTCCAGCTAGTTGCTTGCTATGAACGTTACCTGGGTCTCCCTAGTTTTGCAGGGAGGAATAAGATGGTTTTGTTTGCAAATATCTGAGATCGTGTTTGGAACAAGGTGAAGGGCTGGTAGTGTAAACGTTTTTTACGGGTGGCAAGGAAATTCTAGTGAAAGCGGTTCTTTAAGCCATCCCTTTCTATGCAATGTCTCTCTTTCGGTTGCCGCAAGGTCTTGTGAATGACATTCACCGTCTGTGTACAAGATTTTGGTGGGGATCGTCTGATGACAAGCGAAAGTTACATTGGTGCAGCTGGAAGAAAATGTGTTTGAGCAAGGATTCAGGTGGTTTGGGGTTCAGGGATTTGTCTATCTTTAACAAAGCTTTTCTTGCCAAGCAAGTTTAGAGGCTTGTCCATTTCCCTAATTTCTTAGCTGCCAAAGTGTTGAAGAGCTATTACTTTCTGGATTCGGATGTGATGCAGGCTTTTAGTCCAGTCTCTAGTTCTTTTATGTGGAAAAGCTTCATGTGGAGCAAGGAGTTGTTGGAGGCTGGTTCGCGTTGGTGTATTGGCGATGGTAAGTCAGTTTCTATGTATAACGACCGTTGGTTACCTTAGCCAGTGTCCTTTAAGGTTCAATCCCCTCATGTGTTGGGGCTCTCCATTAAGGTGGCTGATTTGAAACTTCCGTTGGGTGCCTGGAATGAGACCCTTGTTCGAGATAATTTCTGGCCAGAGAAAGCTGCTTTGCTTGTTAGCCTTCCTTGTACTGATTCTCTAATCCCTGACTCACTTTCCTGGCATTTTGACAAGCTTGGTTTGTACTCAGTCAAGATTGGTTATCACTTCAGTTGTGCAATGCTCGCAAATTCGAGCTCTTCGGGGCTTAGCATTTCAGAGTCATGGTGGAAGTTTTTATGGCGAACGAAAATTCCTAGTAAGGTTAAATTGTTTATTTGGAGAGCTTGCTTTAATTGGATTCCCTCGGCTAAAAATCTGGTCAACCGAAGGGTCAGAAGGAATGGCCTCTGCCCTGTTTGTAATCGTGGTGTTGAAACTTTACACATGCTTTGTGGGGCTGTTCTTCCTTGAAGAGAATCCGCTCTATGTGTTCCTTCATGAAGGGTGTCAAAGGCTTTGATGGTCTACAATTCTTGGACTTTATGCTGGTCTACAAGCAACAGTTGAACATTGAGGAAATGAAGCTGCTATGTTTAGTGCTATGGCGAGTCTGGTTTCGTCGTAACGGCCTTGTACATAACTCTACCTTGTTGAATGATGATGTTGTTGTCCCTTGGGCATTCTTGTTTCTTGAAGACTTTAAGAGTGTTAATTCCAGTAGTGTGGCTGTTTTGGGTAGCCAGTGCCTGGAGGTCATTAAATGGGTTCCTCCGAAGCCTGGTAGTTTTAAATTGAATACTGATGCCACTATCGACTTAGGGTCTAGGCGTGTGGGTATTGGTGTGATCATTAGAGACTCTGCTGGCTGCGTTTTGGCTTTCAGTACCCAAGTGGTGAATACCAGACTTTCACCAGTTCTTGCTGAATCTTTGGTCGTTCTAAGGGGTATACGCTTCGCGAATGAGATTGGTTTGTGGCCTTGCCTGGTTGAAACGGATGCTCAGGTGGTGTTGAAGCTTGTTAACTCGGATACCATTCTTCTCTTTGATGTTGGCATTTACATTCGTGACATGCGTTCTCTGTTCGATGTCTCAAATTCTTGCGCTGTTTAGTTTGTGCCTAGGAAAGCTAATATAGCTGCTCATAGCCTTGCAAAGCTTGGTCTTTCTTACGCTTCTAATTGTTTTTGGATGGAAGATTGTCCATCTAGTGTGGTTCCTATGGTCTTGGATGATTGCCCTTTGTCTTTGTAATCTTTTCTTGCAATGAATTATTTCTTTCTCAAAAAAAATAAAAATAAAATAAAATAAAATAAAATATTAGAAGAGGATTTAATTCCAAAAATAAGGTGATTCTTAAAAAAATTGGGTGTGTTTATAATTTAAGAGGGTTTATAAATAAAAGGTATAAGGGTACCTATTGGCATTATGATGAGTGATTATAGTAATATTTATTTTTAAAATTTTAGACATTAGTATACTTATAAAAATGGATATACAAATTAGTTTTATGGATGACAATATCCATATCCATCTAGTATTCATTATCTCAAATATAATATTTTACAATAATTTATATTGTTAATTGTTTTTTGGAAAGTTGTGCTCTAAATGACCAAATAATGATATACTTGTAAGATGATAATTTGGCTTCGAGTCTTTGACTTAACGATTATATTATATGAAAATTTGGTAAGTCTTAAATATTAATTTTAAAGCAAATAACATCATTTATACTTATATACATAAACAATTTTATTGAAAACTGACACTCCCTCTTTCACTGTTAGGGTTTTATTAGTATTGACGTTTAATTTAACACCTTGAAAGGTAATATCATCATTTTTCCCTTAATTTAATAAAATCAGAAATTTTTAAAAAAAAAAAAAAAAAAAAAAAAGAGATTATGCTAACTTTGAATTAATAAGTTGAGTTTTATTCATGTAAAAGTGCTCCAAGATTTTTTCTTATATATGTTTAATTCATATATTATTATGCTAAATGGAAAATACTCAATCCATCGGCACTAAATATTAGTTTCCACTTTCCACATGTGTCATCTTAAAAATTATCATTAAATAAGCTCATTAAAAGTTTTAATATGCTTGATTTCAATTATGGTTATATTTTCAATAAAATATTCATCAAACTAACACAAATTTCAGCAGTTCTATAAAGCAGTTTATTTCTAAGCAAGGGGCGTCATTTTATTCAACAATATGAGACCAACTGTATTGTATTGTTTTTATTCTCCATATGCTCCAGTAAAGAAGATCAATAAAGCATGTCATGAATTCAACATGAAAATGAAAAGCAAACTCACCATGCAGCAGTTTCGTCTGTAAAAAAAATAATCAAAGAGGAGAACCCCATCCGCCACCGCCAGGAGTTAGAATCTGAAGAATTTCTCCTGCCTCTACCTCAACTGTGTTCTTACCTCCTAGGTAGACTCTCCGTTTATCTTTCGTAATCAGGTAATTAGCCCCACGAGCTCCATCTTTTCCTCCTTTTAATCCTCTCGGTGCATGCACACGCCTCTCTGAAAGAATGCTTACAACAACTGGGTGCCTGAATTCTATCTCCCTCACGAGCCCATTTCCTCCTCTATGAAGTCCAGCACCTCCACTGTTTTCTCTAAGTCCAAATTTATGCAAAAGGACGGGATACCTCTGCTCAAATATCTCTGGATCAGTCATACGAGTGTTGGTCATATGGCATTGAACTCCACTGGTTCCATCCCATGTAGGACCAGCTCCGCTTCCACCTCCGATTGTCTCGTAATAACCAAAAGTATTATCTCCAAAAGTGAGATTGTTCATACAACCCTGAGAACAAGCACAAGCCTGAAATGCAGTAAGTACTACATCAGTTACTCTCTGAGATGTAAGAACGTTACCTCCCACCACGGCAGCCTTGTCACTTGGAGAAAGAAATGAGCCTTGAGGGATATGGATTTTAACTGGAGCCAAACAACCCTGATTGAGAGGAATATCAACATCTACTAAACAGCGAAGGCAGTATATGACTGCCGCAGCTGTTACTGCTTGTGGCGCATTCCAATTGGCATAAACTTCTGAGCTGGTCCCACTAAAATCAAAAGATGCTTCCCCTTTATCAGAATCAATTGTAAGTTTCAAATGAATAATAGATCCATCATCCATGTAGTCCTCTTCTTCTATGGTTACAGAATTTCTCTCTCCAAGCTTAGCAGACTCAGATGATATTCTAGCAGCAACAGACTTAAGCATTTCTCTCACAGCTTCTTCTGCATTAAGCTGCACGTAAGTCATGTAAGCCTGAACTGTCTTCAAACTATACTGCTCAATAAGCTCTTTGATAAGAGAAATTCCTCTCTGGTTAGCAGCTACTTGTGCTCGAAGATCTGATAAATTATCTTGAAGCCGGCGTGTCCCTGGAATTTTAACAGCTGATTCATCAGAACAAGGGAACCGGAGAAGTTTGGTAATTCCTTCTTCTTGAAAAATCCCTTTCTCCACAAGCTTAAATGCTTTTATGGCAGCTCCTTCTTCCCATATAAACTTTGAAAAGGGGGGCATACTTCCAGGAGTGATGCCCCCTATCTCTGCATGATGTCCTCTACTTGCCACAAAAAACACCAGTTTACCGTTGTCAAAAACAGGTGTAATAACAGTTATATCGGGAAGGTGACTACCTCCTGCGCTTGGATGATTGGCGACCAAAACATCACCTTCATTCAAATTCTCTCCCCAGTAGTTAAGCTGCCAACGAACCGTGCTGGACATAGCTCCCAAATGCACAGGAACATGGGGAGCATTCGCAACTAGTCCTCCATCAGGACCAAAGAGAGCACAAGAGAAATCCAGCCGTTCCTTGATATTTGTTGATATTGAAGTTCTCTGCAGAGTCCGTCCCATCTGCTCAGCTATGCCCATAAATCTGTGATTGAAGATTGAAAGCTGCACAACATCTGCAACCTTTTCTGCAACTTCTATAGTACTGGAAGTAGACTCAATTTCAATTTTGATGTTGCCATATTTAGTTATAATAGCTTTGCAGTTGGGTTCTACTATCACAGTACTATTCCCATTCATGATGATTGCCGGACCTGGTATGACATGCCCATACCCCAAATTCTCAAGCTTGTATAGAGGAGTATCTTGCCACCCATTTCCAAAATAAACCTTGTAGTTGCCTTCCACTTTAGGAGTAGTGGAAGCATGTTTTAGGGCCTGTGGCTTCAATATATTTGTAATTCCTATACCACGAACTCTAACATCACAAATAAGAATATTCCTATTATGTAGTTTAAAACCATATTCTTGCTGGAACAGCTTTTCAAATTCCTCAGCATAGTCGCATCCAAATCCATCTTCAGTCATTCGCCTCTTTACCATGATGGCAGTATCTGTGCCTTCATACCTCAAATTTAAATATGTCTCTGGTGTAATGTTTTCATCTCTGAAACCTTGCTCTTGTAGCTTCTTCTTTACCAGCTTCAGTAATACAGCTTCTCTGCGAGAGGCTTCCAAAACAGATCCAGGACCATAAACAGCAGAATAAGGTTCTTGTGCCTCTTCAATGACATCTGCCAATCCCATCCCATATGCACTTAAGATACCACAGAACCTGTGAATGAGTACTTCTCTCATGCCCAAAGACCTAGCGATCGCACAAGAATGTTGCGGCCCAGCACCGCCAAAGCAAGCAAGGGAATGGTTCTTCGTTTCGTGGCCCTTCATTTCAGTTAACTGGCGTATCGGACGACACATAGTCTCATTAGCAACATTGACAAATCCCAATGCAATCTCCTCCACCGTCATATCCTTTATAGATGGATCCTGGCTCTTCCTGTAGGAATTTATTTCACATGCAAGCTTCTGAAATTCTTGTCTGGTTGCCTGAATATCCAAAGGCTGATCTTCACTGGGGCCGAAGATAGATGGAAAATAATCAGGAATAACGAATCCTAGAATCAAGTTTGCATCTGAAACTGCCAGTTCCCCTCCTTTCCGGTAACATACAGGACCAGGATGCGCACCCACTGATTCTGGTCCCACACGGAAAGCCCCAAATTGAAACTTCAGTTTCGATCCCCCACCAGCGGCAACAGTGTTGATATCAAGTTGAGGTGCTTGTATTATAGCACCAGCAATCTGGGTTTCTAAGACTTGCTCATAACTTCCAGCATATCGACTAACATCTGTAGAGGTGCCACCCATGTCAAACCCAATGAGAGGCTTCTCAGTTTCAAGCTCAAATAGGGTCTGCGAGTAACCAACAACTCCTCCAGCAGGGCCCGATAATACTGCTTTGTGCCCTGAAAATCTACTTTTTGGTGCAAGTCCTCCATCTGATTGCATAAACAACACGTTTAACTTTCCTTGCTCTTCATCAAATTTGGAAATGAACCCTGATAAGTACTCTTTAATAACTGGGGTCAGGTATGCATCCACACTGGCAGTTAGACCACGAGGAACAGCACGAACCATTGGAGTCAAAGCTGATGATAAGGACACATGTCTGAAGCCCAAGCTCACAGCTAGCTTCTCTACATCCATTTCATGTTGTGGGTAGGTGTAGGAATGCATTAACACAACTGCCAAACAGCTAATCCCTTTCTCCAACAAACCTTTCAATAAAGGCTTCAGAGTTTTTTCATCGATTGGCTTCACAACCTTGACCAGTTCGCCCGATACTCCTTCAATTAATGATGCAGAAGGATCTTGATTCTCTTTCTCCTTTTCCAGAACAAGCTCGACTCTCTCATCAACCTCTATAACCTCCTCATAAAGATTCGAGGGTTTTGATACAGTAAGATCAAATATATTGGGCCGAGCCTGGTTACCAATCTGCAGCAAATCCTTAAAGCCTTGGGTTACACACAGAGCAATCCTTTCACCTTTTCTCTCTAAAAGTGCATTTGTTGCCACAGTTGTACCCATTCTTATCCACTCTATCTTATCAATGGGAATTTTAGAAGTTCGTGAAATTTTCTCCCCTGTATATTCTTCAAGAATCCTCCGAATTCCCTCAACTGGAGCATCATCATAGTTTGCTGGATCAACAGACAAAAGTTTTAAAACTCGACCATCAGGCTGACCAGGAATTTCAGCATACACATCAGTGAACGTGCCCCCTCTGTCAACGCAAAACCTCAGTTTTTCCTCACTGACACTCCCCATTTTGTGCTTAAACCTCAAAAACCATATTACCAAGGAAACCTGAATTTCAAATTAACAAATAGAAAAGAAAAAGAATCATCAATCATTTTGACAACCACTCTTGAAAAAATCAAGCTTTAGCTATTTGGGCTGATTCAGACATTGCTCTTATATTCAAATTCAATTGAATTAAAATAACCAGCTATCATTTTTCCTATTTGATCTGTGATTTATTCCCCTGAAAATGTTTACCAAATGCAACAGTAAACAAAGAATAAATGTCAAATTGAAATCCAAGTCTCCAATTTTGATTTTGAGTCAAGTGGAGTTACAGTTTCTACTAAATGACTTAACATGGAAACTAGCATTTGTTTCATTTCTGGTTATCAAGCTTCCAGGAAGCATATGGAAATGAAACCAAGAAAACAAAATCTAATCTTCCACCATAGATATGAAGCGCTTCCTGATAACTTCACCAAATACTAAATATAGGAAAATTTATAAAAACAAAATGCTTAAAAACATTGCATAACTGAAAGTCGCTGACATTCAATAATGAGGAAAGTTTACAATTTCACAACCCGACAAACTGTACAAAGATGTGAATTATATTACATATTAAAACAGAAAACACAATCACCAATTATGTATAATACATGTATGGTATCCAGCAGTGCTCCGTTGACTAGCAAATAAAACAGAGTAGATATATAACATTCTTATATAAGGAGCGTATTCGAATCACTGAACCTATAAAAGTATGCAATTCAATATTTCCCTGTTAAATTGTCATGATTTGTCAACAACTATCTTCCACAAAATCAACGTCTCCACATAACATCCATCACCAATAAAACCCAAAAAAGATATCACCCAAAAATATAGTATTAGTACCATCAGATTGTTGATTTTATGACATAAATATGAAATAATAACTAAAAAGAAGTAATATTCGAAAAAAATGAAAATGCAAATGACTGCACACAATCGAGAGACGGAGATCAAATAAAGTAAATATAGAGAGCGAGAAATGTAAACAAAAGAAAGCGCAAGTTAAAATCTTACTGTGAGTCTGTGACAAGGTACGAGATCGAAGAAGAGGAGGATCAATTGCTCAACAACACTACTCTACTCTCTAGCTTTCGTATGCTGATTGCTCACTGCGATGGACTGGAACTGGATGTTAATTCATAGGTGAAATTACAATGGACCCCTTGAGGTTTGCCAGCTTTCCTAACTTGACCCTGAGGAAATGTCTAAACTACCCTTACATAATAAAATAAATAAATAAAAACCAAAAATAATGAAATAAAATAAATAAATAAAGAGACCATGAGAGTGGCCTCTGCCAATACCTCACTTCATCACAATGGAATTTTTTTTTTTAAATAAAAAATAAATTCTTTTCACTAACAGATTTCAAACACAAAATTAATGGATTATTTTTTAGATGGAGTGTGGAAATGTGGAATGTTGGTTTTTTTTCTTTATTAATCATTTGTTATAAAATTAATGAATTGTTTTTTGTTTTATAAATAAAAATGGAAAGACTAAAATAAAATAATCTTGCGGTGGATTTTAGTTTTACCGGGGAAATTTCAATCTAATCCACAAGTTACTAGTAAAAGACAATGTTTTATTAGTTTTTTCATTTTGGATTACGGAGTCCCTAAATTATCAAAAATGGCAATATTATTCCAATGATATTTTGGTCTTACAACACCCGACTTTTAAAAATTGCTACAAGTCCCAATTTTAAAATAACAAACAAATGATATTATTATATTCTTAAAAGAAAAAAATATGGTAAATAATAAAATAAAATAAAAAATCAATAAACGGTGGAGATCCAAAAATCATTGATGGATCTCCATCACGCTAATTGAGATGTTGATTTCATTTTCATATTTTGCAGAGAGACTCCCTTCAAATAGTAGGAGGCTGATTTAGATGTTGACTTCATTTTCATGTTTTGCATAGGGACTCCCTCCAAATAGTAGGAGACATAAAAAGGAGGTCCCTAAGATTTCCTAACGGTGGCAGCAGCATCCACCACCCTTTTATTAATTTTCAACTTTTCCAATTTAATAAAATAATTATTTTTGGTTATTTCATTCTTTGTTAGGGATGTTAGTGCAATTTGCCCTTTGTTCACTACAGGCACAAATTTGGGATCCCAAACGCTGATAAACATTGTGATACTTACGAAAACTAGCCTATATGTAATTTTCAGCAAAAGTTGATACAATAAAAATGAGAGTAAACCATGAAGAAATACATAAAATATCCTGTCTGCTGATATGGGAAAAAAAAAAAAAACCCTTTACATGGAATGGGATACTGTAATAACTTGTGCAGCTGGTAACTAGGGTTCCAGCGTCTACACTTGATGGTTCACCTAGAGTTCAAGTCGAATTCCCCGACTTCACGCCACTCATCGTGCATGCCAGTGTCCCCATTTTCAGTTTCCTCATCATTTAAGAAATCTTCAGATGGCTCCTTCTCATCTCTCTGTGTATTGTTTCCCCATCCATTCATCATTTCCTCCGGGTTAACAGGTTCCTGCTCTCCCACATCATGACCTATTGGAACACTATTGCCTTGAGAACCAAGTGCACTTCCTCTTATCGGGCCTCGAGCCATCAATTCATCGCGAGCATGTGACTCTGCTCGAGCTTGCTCTGCCTGAACCATGGCGGCCATTCGTAACCTAGCCTCATGAGCCTCCCGACCGGCCTTCTCCCTCGACTCTATTTCTGCCCTCAATTCCATCATGGCTCGTTTCTCCTCTTGGAGGAGAGCCTGCTCAATCATCAACCTCTCCTCGGATCTGAATTCACCTGCAGCACGTTTGCTGGATATCATGTTAAAAGCAAGGGCCTGTTTCTCAAAGGTTCCTGTGAACTCGGCGACCTTGGCAGCAATGTTGTTATCCCATTGTTGGGAGCGAGATGGCATCTGCCCTGTTGTATCAGAATCAAGTATTCTATCATCTTCCTCTGCTTCATAGTCTGCTACTACATGGTAAGGTAGTAACCTGAAAAGATAGAAATGAGGAAAACAGGAATGTGCAATCTATTCCCTAATATAAATGTTGCAACATTTGAGTTGGAACCTAAGCTTTAATTGACCACTTTCCATAATCATTTCAAGTATTTCATATGATAAGCAGTGCAAAGGAAAATTAATATGATAAGCATGTATCAAGAACCACATCCAAGTAGGCATTAAAACAGGCCAATAAAAGACATCACATGCAAAAATGAAATCACATGAGATGGAGTTAGAAGGTATATGGTTAATCACTTTAGAAATATCGGTTCATTAAATAATAATCTGTTAATGAAAAATACCATGGAGTTTGCAATATTAACTATTGGCAAGAAAATATGAAATACCCAAAAACTATTGCATCTCATCAATCATTTTGCACAGAGTACTCCAACCACTTAAGAGTCTACATACTAAACTCGCATCCATCATGTAAATGTTTGGTACACTGTACAGCATCAATACTTCCACTACAGAACAATGACCCCATTTTATACGTATGAAATATCAAAATATCTTAATACTATCCGAATTTTGATAATAAGAGCCTATATGTTGGCAACTTATATAATACTCTAGGATACTCCACATAAGCACTGGCTGGATACCTAAAATAATCAGGCTTACCATGAACAATAAGAAGAAGAGGTTTACATGGTTATACAATTACAAGGGAGCAAAACAAGAAGGTTTTATAACATGTTTTTGAACATTCACGTGTGAACAATGGCTTCTTTACAACGTAAAGAGTGGTGATGCTCATGTAATACAGTGATAATTATAAATTCTTCAAAAAATAATAACAAATAGTGATTGACAGTATCAATAAATCCATATGACGTCAAATTCTAATCTCATACAAGAATACATGCTTCGCATTTGGGGTATAGTGGTTCAGAGCAGCAGAAAAAGTTATTTCATGCACCCCACTTCCAAATCCAATTCAGAAAAAGTTTCTAGATCAGCAGCAGAGTAAAGTGGTGCAGCAGGTATATGACACTCGATACAAACCACCACTTTAAGTATTCCATCCCCTGTCACTACATATCCCTATGACTATTAAACCATGTGGCGATTTACTCCAACCATATATCCCCCACTCCAATGCTTGCACATGTAAAACAGTATATATCTTTCATTTGTTTCAGAAAAATATGCAGGGAAGCTTATGGATGTTGATAAAATGGCTACTAGGGGAGGTCAACTTTTGAACATTTCCATTTCTAGAAGCAATAGGAGCCTTGTATGGGACACCTACTTTTCTTGAAATGAAATTTACATGTTGCAATAGCAATCATAAATGGCTCATAACAATCTAAATGCCACTAGAATGTGCAGCACAAGTGTACTAAAATTTCCCAGGCATTTGAAGAAATTAGATGGTTTGGAAACAAGAAATCATAAGAAACAACGAAATTTAAGATGAAAAAACTCTATAAACTGTTAGCCTCAAGTTATAGTTTGATTTTACTAGGCTAAAGTTAAGATGCCCAGCCAGCAATCTCCTTGGGTCAGCCTCAAGTACTCCAACCAAATAACCTCCTTGGTGAGGTGTGGTTAAATTGAAGGCATTAGGTTAAAATTTGAAGAACGAATTTAAATATTGCAGACATTTGGATTAAGTGAAGCAAGATCCAAATCAGCATAGATCTAAAAGGATGGTTCTTGTCGTCATATAAAGCTGAGATGTCGCAAGATTAGTATCTCATTTAAGTATTTGTCTTCATCTTATTCCTTCATTATCTTAAGTCAATGTGTGTTCTTATCATCACTCATAAACTATTAACAAACTTTTTCTTTTATCAAAAACCAGAATGTATATTAAAGTGAATAGACCTCAAACGAACAAGGTCACTGTCCACCAGGAAGGTGAATAGACCAACTACAAAAGTTTAGTCAGCCACAGGGAATACCCTAAAGACCTAAAACGAACAGTCCTCAAAACATCTATAGCTACAACCTGACCCCCTCAAATGTACAAAAGAACCCCAAAATCACGTTACCAAATACTTATTCCACGTTCTCCAGCTCTTTTCACCTTCAAAACAGGGTCCTACCTTAACTCCTAAACTACCAATACCCATGTCAGCAAATCAATGTTTTAAAACAGTTAATGAAAACTCACAGAGCACATTTCTAATTAATAAATGCAAGCAAATATGTTACTCAGTAATTTCACTGGGCCTTGTAGCAAATTCAGAAACAAATGCTGTAGAAAATTTACAGGAATTACAGGCACATCATTTTTCCCCAACCTTATTATATATAAGCACATTAGACCAAGCCACCAAGGACAGTAGATATGCATGTCACAGAGTTTTACACAGTAATTTATACACCTTAGCTGTTATTGTTGGCAAACAGTTATAATATGTAATCATAGGAAGATGCCCTACTAGAAACACAATTCAAATAACTGTCATTCTACATTTCTAGTGAAAGCACAAATAACACTTCTTCAAATTGTAGAAACCTTAATAATTATAATCACAAATGAATAAACTAGTAAAAGCTGATAGATGACAAGACTGCACAAAATAACATTATTATAAAACTAAAATTTGGCTAGCTGAATAGTTTTGTGGCAAATGATGCATAACCTTAAAAACCGAAATCTCTAATCAGTTCATATCTGATGAAATCTCCTATTTGTTGGGAAATCGTCTTACGATTAATTACTCCAAGTTTTGTGCTGCCACATGCAGTGATGTAAAACTACTAAAAATAAATAAATAAATAAATAAAAAATCATACTTTTTAATTGATGTTAGATAATATATTTTAGTCCAACATCTATTTAACCTTTAGCCAATTGGGCCGTGGCATGTCAAATGCAACACTGAATCTAACTCAGTTCTCCATTCTCCAAAGCACAGTGCAGAGGTATACATCAGAATTTAGTTTTAGACAATGAAGTAGAATCAAATATAATCTCACTAATTTGACAATCAGGAACAAAACCCATTTTCCCAATTGCCAATAAATTATCACTTTCCACAATTTCTTCACCACCAAACAGTTGATAAAACAAAGCATTATTAAAATAATAAAAAATAAAAACCCTAAAACAACAAACAAACCTCTCACATGCGTCCTCCAGAGACGTGAAAGGCCGCTTAAAGTCCGGGTGGCAAACCCGCCACGCGTCCTGATAAGCCATCTGGAGCTCCACCTGGTTCAACGGCCTCATCGCCTTCTGCTGTTGCGGTTGCTGCTGTTGCTGCGGCTGTGGCTGTGGCTGTTGTGGGTTCTGTTGATTTTGTTGTTGTTGTTGTTGCTGCTGCTGCAAATGGGGATTAGGGTTAGGGTTTGGGTTTTGTTGTTGGAGAGTGATGGGGCGGTGATGGGGGCCAGGTGGGCGGAGATGGGCGTCGATGTTGGAAGGGAAGCGAGAAATTGCAGCAGCCTGTTGTTGTTGGAGTTGTTGTAAGAGAAGGAATTGCTGCTGCTGCTGCTGCTGCTGATGTTGCTGTTGTTGTTGATTATGTTGTGCTTGTTGTTGTTGTTGTTGTTGTTGCTGCTGCTGCTGCTGCTGTTGCTGATGTTGTTGTAAAAGAAGTTGTTGATGGTGCTGAGCTAGGGACTTTTCTTCCATTTTCTCTCACTCTATTCTCTGTGTGTGTGTGTGTGTGCGCGCGCGCGTAAAGTGATGATGGTGTTTTAATGGTGATTAAAGAGATTTGTGAATTGTGACTGCTCGGATCTGGATTGTCTCCGCGCCTTGTCCTCAACTCCATACGATATTTACACATGCCTAATATGGTAAATTAATGGTTTGGATTATTTATATTAATTTTTATGATTTACTCAACTAAAACATATAAGTAATCCACACCATTGATTTAGGTGAGTACAAAATGAGTACAAAGTGAGGTGAAAAGGTGATTCAAATCCGATCCACTCACTCGGGGTCGATGTTTGAAATACGGGAGAATTATAAATAACTCGTCGTTTGATAAAATGTCTAATTTAACCTTTTGATTTGAGAAATCAGCAAATAACCCCTTCATGTTAGATTTATTTAAAAAAATTAGATTAATCTAAGGGGGAAAAACATCACAAGAACAACCAACAACAAAAACAAGGGGGACCAACCCCAACCAAATAGAGCGGCAAGCAGGCCATTGAAACCAAACAAAAAAAATCAACTAAATCGAAAAAAAAAAAAATCAACTAAATCAAAAAACTATTTTATTTTTTTTAAAATTGGACTGACCTAAGAAGAAAAAGCATCACAAGCAATCATATACTGAAAAACCCCTAGGCAGTATCCATATATATAAAAGATAAAATAAAAGAAAAAGTGACAAAAAACAACAAAGCACAAAGAACAAAGGAGAAAACAACCCCAAACAAAAGAAGCACGCATGCCACACCAAAAAGAAAAAGAAAGCATCAGGAAAAACGAAAAGACTCCCGCCCCATGCAATCATTGCCAACTAAAGAAGAACATAACGGCAGGGCGGAGAACCACCAAGAATTAGCTTGAAGCTTCAAAATATGCTTAGAAAGCGCATCTGCAACCTGATTCCCCTCCCTAAAAATATGGGAAACCTGAAAATCCATCTACGAGATCTAGAAGATGCAGCACTACCACGATTGACGTACCCACCAAGGAACCATTTTAGAATGAGAAGAAAGAAGATGAACCACATAAGAAGAGTTGTTCTCAAGCTAGATCTGATGCCACCCATACTTCCAAGCAAAATTAATGGCCAACGAGACCGCAAAAAGCTCAGCTTCAAACACGAAAACATGAAGTATGGCCTAACCACAACTCCAGATTATGTGGTAGACATACTGTGCAGAACATGTTATGGAGGCAAGTTTTATGTAAATTTTCAGTTTTTTTACTTCAGTTTTTTTAATATACTGTAGAGCATATACGTACTTCAGTTTTTTTTTTTTTTTTTTTTTTTTTTTTTTTTTTTAAATATACTGCAGAACATATACTTCAGTTTTTTTTATTTATTTATTTATTATTATTTTTTTTAATATAGTGTAGAACATATACTTTTTTTTTTTTTTTTGTTTTTTTTTTAAATTTCATTTTTATATAATATCTAACTAATTGGATGGCTTGTTATTGATGTGTAGGTTCAAAGTGGATTACTTGAAAGACCTATTTTGGCCTGCTGCTACAAGCCCCAACAAGGCTGTACTTTTGAAAGCCATTGATGAAATCAAGCAAACATCTCCAGAGGCACATGCTTACCTTAATGGAATTCCATTGGAGACATAAGCAATCCATGCATTTGACACCATTTGCAAAACTGATCACAACACCAAAAATGTTGTTGAAGCATTTAATGGTTGGATGAACAAACATTGCACACTGTCAATATTGACCATGATGGAGATAGTTAGGAAGAAGTTCATGAAGCGTATTCTGAGTATATATGAAGCTGCCGTGAGTTGGGAGTCAAACGTACCGCCAAAAATCAATCAAAGACTACAAAAAGCCCAAAAAGAAGGGAGATATTTGGACCCATTACGCTGTGGAGAACACGAATTTGAGATCAGCGATGGAAATAAACAGTTTATAGTGGAACTTGACAAACACACCTGTCAGTGTGGTATGTGGGTAATCTCAGGGGTTCCATGTAAGCATGCAATGACGTGCATCACCAAAAATGGGATAATGTTGAAGATTATGTGGACGTTTACTTGAATAAAGCTACGTATTTGAGAACATACTCAAATAACATCCATGCAATTCCAGATGATAACTTATGGCTGAATGGGAACTTCAAAACTATTCTGCCACCAATAAGAAGGAGGGGAGCTGGAAGGCCAAGGTTATCTAGAAAAAAAGGATTAAATGAACCAATGCAAAGGTCAATTGGTATTAGATGCAGGAAATGTAAGGAGGTTGGTCACAACTCAAGAACGTGCAAAAACACATCTAGAACTAAGGTAAACATACAATTTACATACTAATTTAGTTGTTCATTAATATGTTTTGAGTACTAAAAATGGTAATTATAAGCTACCAGCATATCCACCACACATTCACAACCACAAAAAGCTACAAAAAGAAAGAGAAATGAGGTAATTGCATGAACAAATCACATCAATTATGTCTTCAAAACATGCTATACCTGATTCATTGTCTTTTTTTTGTTAAATTTCAGGGTGGTAGCAGCTCAACACATCCTGGAGCTGCTTCAACACATGCTAAACCCAATCCTGGACATTCTTCAACACATGCTGGACATGCTACAAGAACTAGTCTTGGTGGATCATCAACTATTGCAGCTTCCCCACGTATTTCAAGAATAGTAACAAGGGTAATTTAAACTAATTGCTATATAATTAAATTATTATTTCAATAAATACATGCTGATATTTGTATATTTTCTAGGTTCTTTGGCTTCCATCAACTCAAGAGAGAACTTCAACTCCAAGAGATACAACCAATTATGTGTCAACTTAACCTCTCACACAAGGTGCACCTCAACAATCCCAACAATCTCAACCATAGGCAAGTATGTTGTAGCATCTACTGCCTTGCTAATATAGTGTAGTTTTTATTTTATTTTTTCAATGACAATATTATTTTGTGCCCCTACTGCTATTTGGAAATTATTTTTTGTTGCAATGGTAGGTATTGCTTTTTGTTGCAATCGTTGGAAATTGCTTTTTGTTGCAAGTACTGGTTTTTAAAATTGTGGTTTTAGTTGAAATACTGGTTGAGTAATTATCTTCTTTTGTTGGATATGGTTTTTGTTGCTGATTGATAAACCAATGTTTTTGCAATGGTGGTAGATATGATTTGATTATTGTTCTCCTTAATATAAGGTTATTACAGTTAATTTTATTTTTGTTCTAACAATGTGAAGGTGAATGCTTTGATTTTATTATATTTTTACGATATGCGAGGGTGATTTATGAATCAGTATTACTGTATTTTGAACATTTGATCTTGTTTATATCACATAATTGAACAAACTAGAAGAGTTCAATTATTTTCATGATCATAACAAACATTGTTACACCACTAAACACGATATTAATAATGCTTAGTAGCTTAACAGTGTTTACTGCTGCTTCCACATTGTTTAGTTTCCTTTCAAACCCGTTACTAATAGCTCTCCGGTTATCTTGAAAATGCACATCATTTATCACCTCGTTTGCGTCATGCATATCATGTATTGCATCTTCACTGTGTGAATGGCTTTGCTGGTATTCGTCTTGATCAGGAGACCAGAACATATAAAAATTACTATTTCGATTCTCGCACGAGAAAAATAATTTGCTTGGATTTTTTTGAGATTCAGAAATCTTGATTGCCGCCTTCTTCTTGCAATAGCATAATCTATTCTTAAACTTGATCATACCTCCATTAATTTGTTGATTGAAGAGTGCACGAACCTTCCATGTCTAAACAAAAACTTACGTAACAAATGGAGAATACAGAGAATGTTTCTCAGTAGAAAGCTGAGTAATGAATTGGAAAAAATTAAATCAAATAGAAACTATTTCTTAGGTGAGAAAAATTGTAATGAATGAGAAGAAAAAAAAACTGGTTTTGACATTTTATAGGTACACATGGTAGAAGTTACCGTTGTTATCCAACGGCCACAAAGCAACGGTAACTTCTGCAACATTTTTTTTTAATTTTGTTTAAAAAAGTTGGAATTCTTCATTTCCTTAGGGTATTTATGTCCAAAGAAAATACTACACAACCTACTACAATTATTGTTCCCGCCATTTACACATAATAAAATAATGTTTTGTTTTTGTCTTATTTGGGGTTATAAAAGTAAATAGACATCCAAATGTCAAGTCAAGGGTATTTTGGACTTTTACACAGTCTGATAAGGTCAAATGTAACTCTAATGGTCTTTGACTAACAACAGGGGAGGTGGGTGTCAATTAATGATAAAATTGTTTCCGCATGTTTGTTTATGACTTATTGAAATGAAATTACTTGCTCATTGCGTTAATGATATTGTTATGTGTTGTTGAATGATGGAAAGTGCAGGTTTCTGATGATTTTTTGAATTCTAAATGTTATGAATTATTCACATGTAAGAAACTTTAGAGAAGTTTTTCAACAAATTACTTATGAGGAGTGTGGTCAATGAATTGGCCATGGTCAATGAATTGGCCATGACAACAACCTCCACACACACAATGTAGAGAGGAGCACCACCAATCTATAATACTTGTACCAATTTTTAGTGGTTTTATCTTAATCTTCCATCTTGGTAAAAATTATGTTGTGACATTGTTTTGTAAATGTGTCCTTGATTTTTTATATATGCACTTTTTTCGTGTTTGAATAACATATTTTTATCTATATGCAATAATGATTTAAGATCAATAAAAGAGTCATTTTACTGGCACTCATATGTGATAACTCCCATTTCTACACTCGGTGTAGCCTCCACATCCTATTGATTGCATTCGTTTTCTGAGTAATAATTGAGTATTTAACAGTTTAATAAGCTTGTGTAGGATTCCTTAGCAACCAGGGGCAATAGTGTAAAGTCAAGGAAATTCGAGGGCCAAACTGAAGAATTGAAGAACTAAAGAAGAAAAGGAGAAGTGTATGCAATGTATGAACAACGCAACACTAGCCCACCACCAACGCAAGTTTTCCAAAGAACTAGCATAGAACATGCACTGTTCGTCATGCGCACCACCAACGTCTTCTAGAGATTCAGCGTTAAGGATGGCAATTAGACCCGAACCCGCGAGTACCAACCCGAACCGCATGGGTCGGGTCGGGTCGGGTCTGGATCTCAGTATTCGGGTCGCAGGTCAGGTCTGGGTATAGATTCAGCAACCGGTATCGGGTCCTGGTTCAGTTCCGGGTCTGGCCAAAAACCTGGACCCAAACCCGCATACCCGAATAGTTTAAGTATATAATTACTCATAAGTCAAGTCAAAACCCTAAACTTCAAGCAATCTTGAAACAACTTTATTCTATTTTCTCTCCACATTCTTATAACTCCAGAATGTTTTCAGCAACCTCTCTCTTAGTGTTAATGTCCTCTTCATGCCATTCAAACTCCTGGTTTCTTAACAGAGACAACAATCTAGCTTTTCTATAAAGAGATCTACTTCGTAGCTTCAGATCTCTCCCGCTCTTCACAGACTCATGTCGTTTCGTCGTCGTCATCTTCAACGTCTAGATCTATAAAAGGAGCCAAGATTTGAGGTCGCTGCAAGTGAGAGGAAAGTTTCATGAGCCTAATCTAATTGTTCAAGAACAACTCATTAGTTGAACTCATTGATCCAACGATTATAGGAGTTGAAAAGAAGACGTGAACTCAAACTCAAAGTCAGATTGAGTTGAAAAGAAGGATGAATACAGAGTTTTCTTTTTTGTATTAAACAAATATTATTTGATTGGGTGTTTTGATGTGGGTCTCATGAATGACATTTTGTTTTGTTTATGTGATATTTGTTTATTCAAATGCATAAACAATTGAAAACCCAGTTCAATTTAGTTACATTCTTTAGAATTTTAAGGCTACCACTAGAGTATTGAGATTTTAGTTTTTGACTATTTTGGATTTTAATCTGGAATGACCTTCATTTTGTTAGGATTAGCGAGTCCGTGGGTTGTAGGTCTACGGGTTTACGGGTCTAGACCCGGACTCGAGTAAATTTATGGGTCTACAAGGTGGGTTTAGGTCTTCTTCAGACCCACGAGTCTAAACCTAGACCCGAACCCGAACCCAAACTCGAATCCGAACCCGTGAAAATATTTGGGTCTGGGTTCCAAAATGTTTGACGGGTCTGGATCTAGTAGGACCCGACCCGAACCTGACCTATTGCCATCCTTATTCAGCGTAGTACATGCGTTGTTCGTACTACGCACGTACTATGCATAGGTGCTCCAACTCATCATTTTATGGGGTTGTGTGCCCTAACTCTCCTAGCACTATAAACACCCCTCTTTCTTTCTTTCCTAGAACCTTTTCATGATCTTCTAGCTTCAAAGTACCCAAAACCTCACCTTTAACTCATCTACCTCACCAAATCACAAAATCCATCCATTAAACCTTCACCAAAACATATAACCCCACTATCAAAATAGAAGTCCCTACCCTTTACCTATAAACCAACCATAAAAACCCCATCTTGAAGCAAGAAGGATAGCAAGGAGAGAAGAAGTCAAGCACATCAAGTCAAGCTTAGAGAAGAGAGAACACTCTATATAGTTTTCTTTAAACTCCCTTATCTTATTTCACTTGTATTTAGAGTGTTTTTTTTTTTTTTCATGATTTGTACTTATTGTCTATCATATATGGCTTTGTGTTGTAATATACTAAACCATCCTTGGTTAAGGCCAAGATGAAACCTTTCTCATGACTTATCAATAAAGACCACTACTTTATCTATAAATGCTTGTGTTATGTACATGCTTTCATGCTTTTACTTCCTCTTGAGTGCCTAGCTAACATTTGATTGATTTTTTGTTGTTATGTGATGTACTAAGAGGAGAAGCACACAACGTGCTCGATGAAATACATGATATAGGTCTAGTAAGATAGAAATATGCGATGCTAGCTAGCCCATTGGACTCAATAATGTGCCATAATACTTAATGAATTTGTGCATAGTTTGGATAATCATCGAGATATATGTTATTGGTGTGCATAAATATTGTTCTTATTGCTTGAGAGAGAATAAGAGCTAATTAAAGGTACATGAGTTTACACATTAGCACTTGCATAATTTATTCTAATGGCTTGTCTATAAATTGGTGATAATTGGGTAGGTGGATTCGAAAGTCTTAGCCATTCATCTCATATAAGTTACAACCTCTTTGATTGTGTGCTTGTTTGTAGTTAATTGTATTTTGCTAATTAGTTGAATCTTAGTTTCAATCAATTTAAGTAGCAAAATCATCTTCATTGAATTTTGGTTGTCCAAATAGTGAATAGGTTAATCAATTTCGGTACTCATCATCCAATCCTCAAGGGAATGATATTTTATACTTATCATTGTACTACACCACCGGCCTCGTAGGACTATAAGTAGCCTACGGTGCTAGTCAACAGGTTCCTCTAGGTTTTTTCCACTTTGATGGTTGACTGAGTTTTTTCTAGACAATTCAGAAATGGTTTTGAATTCTGATTTTTATGGACATCTTGTTGTTTGAACTATTTTTAATTTTCTTTTCTTACAATGTGACTTTCTTATGAACAAAAGATTAAGTTGAGAGAATGAGAAAGATAAATAAAACCAATTATAAAAAAAATCAATAATAATGGGTAGTTCAGGTTCAGGAAGCAAGACTATTGAACACACACACACACAAAAATTGGTTAAACATATTTGAGCATTTTTTTTAAAAAATGTTTCAACTAGAGGCTGATATTTTGTCCAAATCTCCCAAATCAAGTTGATATATATATATATATATATATATATATATATATAAGGTTGATTCCATTTGAACTTCGTACCACTCAAATTGGTTTTTAATTGGTGTTGTTTGAAATATTTAACTGCATAATGAATATTGTTTCAGAAGAAGAAATTGAAGAAGAATTTGTTGAACAAGCTATTAGAGATGAGATCGAGTTTAATGAAGTAGTTCTTACTGCTACTAGAGCAACAATGTATCACCACATTTTAAAAAAATTAATTAATTAATTAAAGAACCATGTAGAAATTCACCATGTACTGGATGGATGTTCATAATGGAGATACTGAATGGAAACGATCGACGTTGTCACGAGTAGTTTCGAATGGAGAAACATGTTTTTGTCAAATTATGTTATAGATTAAGAAGTTACAAATTAACATCCACTATTGAGTTAGGCTTGAGGAGGCAGTAGGTATGTTTTTGATTACTTTGGGACATGGTGTTGGAAATAGAATTATTCAAAAACAATTTCAGCATTCGGGTGAAACTGTGAGTTGACAATTTGGAATTATCCTTGAAAAAATGATCATGCTTGCTTTTGATAAAATTAGGCCACCTAGAGAATTTAATGAAGTTGAAACTAATAACGGTGTGTCTAAAAACAACTTAGACGAAGGGTGAATGGGATGTTAATCCGATTATTACCAAATTTTTCGGATTAGTCAAAATTACAAAAATAACCCAATTCAATCAAATACAATTAATGTAATTTAAAGTGCGGAAAACAATAAATAACGCGTTGATTGATTTACATGAGAAACCCTCAACAGGGAAAAACTCATGAGCTATTCAGTTAGCCACACTCGGGCCTCAAATATACTATTTGTAATGATGTTTACAACCTAGGTTGCCCTCAACCATTCTCGGTCACTAATCTACCACTACTAACCTGCGGTCCTTTAATAGTGATCCTAGACCCATTTGCTTGTGCACTAAGCCACCCTAGTCACAAGACTTGATTCTCAATAAAGAGATCAACAACCTAGGTGAATATTATGAAATATCCAAAATACAATTAATGCTAGGCAACACTAAATGCTTATATAGAGATTAAATGATGACAATAAAATCAATCATAGATATCATATTGCTATATGTCATGACATACAACTTAGCTATATTATATATAGCAATCCTATGCAATAGCTATAAAATACAACTCAAATCAATCAACACAATAATCTCAATCTTGTAGATAGAATATAATCTAAATGAATACAAGTTAAAAATGAAATTTCTTGCTAAGTAAGAACACAAAATGAATAGATGGTGTTCAACTTACCAAGTCATGTGTGTTAAAGAAGACCCATGCATAGATACATCCTAGATGATCTTAGATGATGTTTAGATGATGTTTGATGAACATGGAAATGAGTTTAGAGAATTAAATGAGCAATTTTTGTGCCTTTTCTCTCAAGTATCTCTCAATGTCTCTTTTAGGGTTCTTGATATGAAGAGCTGAATGAAAGAGAGTGATATAATGGTGTATTTATAGAGAGCAATAAAAGGCTTGGTGAAAAGACAAGTTTGCCCCTGAAATGCGTTGATTAGTGGTTTCATTCGGCGGCCACCAACCGCCGATCACAATCGCTGAATTAAACCCGAGAGCATCAGGTATCAACCGTGGTTTCATAGCCGCCGATTTGAGACCGAGATATTAAAATCAAGCAGGTCCAAATGACGGTTTCGATCGACGGTTAGGGCCATCGATCATAACCGTAGAATTCATTCCAGAACCTACTGGAATCAAACGGCGGTTCCATTCGACAGTCACGGTCGCTGATCATAACCGCCATTTCACCAATTGTGGTGAAACCAAAAGAGAAGCCAAGTGCTTTCCGACGGTGATCCTCGCACTAAACCAAGCACACCAACGTGCATGTGTGGACATTTCCGAACAATCTTTGGGAAACGAATTACACGACACACTAACAACACAACACAACACAAACCATCAAAGATGTGCAAATGTCCGGGCTTCATCGTGTTCAACCTTAATTCGGAGCTACTCATCTATGTCCACCTACTCCAGCGCCCTATCATAGGCCTCCTGGTATGTCTCAGACGGGTGTTTGGAAAATGACCGGAATAACCTGCCGGCCCATAAGTTTCTTCTGAAGTTGGCGAGAGTCTCCTTCTCGGCGAATACTCCCATCTGTGTTACTTCCTTGTGGAACTTCTCTACGTAAGATCTCAGTGCTTCACCCCGTTCCTGGATTACATATTGCAACGAGACAGGGGCGTTTGGAAAATGACCGGAATAACCTGCCGGCCTATAAGTTTCTTCTGAAGTTGGCGAAAGTCTCCTTCTCGGCGAATACTCCCATCTGTGTTACTTCCTTGTGGAACTTCTCTACGTAAGATCTCAGTGCTTCACCCCGTTCCTGGATTACATATTGCAACGAGACAGGGTCCTTGGGGCGAGGTTTGATTCACTGAAATTGAGCACAAAAATCGGTAGTAAGCTTTGTGAATGAATTTACACTCCCTGGAGGCAACTTTATGAACCAAGTCTTTGCACAGTCGGTCAGTGTTGAAAGGAACATCCTGCACATAGCTGACCGGGTAGCGTTCTGGATCTCCATCTGGTGGACAAGGCTCTCCATGTGACTCACGGGATCCTCCGATCCAGAATACTTCTCTATGGGCATCTTGAATTTGGGGGGCAACTCGGCTTCCCGGATCCTCCTAGAGAATGGCGCGTTCATCTCCCCCAGGGGGTTTTTCCAAGTACCTCATTGTTTCCCTTTCTTCAATTCTTCGAGCTCCTTCGCCATCTTGGCCATCTGGTCCTCAAGGCACTTAGATCCGTTGTGTCTGGATCGTGCCACTGAGTCTTAGTTGTCCGAGGTTTCTGATTCCCCTGTAGGTTTCTTGCTCTCCTCTTCCCACCGGTGGGCACCTCGCTGGTCCCTCCTGGATCCAACACTACCACCTGCTTCGGGCTGAGGATCCTTTTTCCTTACCGCTGGCCTCGTTGTCGACTAAGCTTTTCTAGGTGGAATGTCGATAGCTGATTTCACCAATCGATGTCTGAGATCTTCGGGATGATTCTGTACTGGTAATGGCGGCCCGAGTCTGTCAAAAATCGGTACCCAAGTACTTGGTCTAGCCCTTTCTACAAATCTGGGTGATTCAAAGGGTATCCCTTGGGCAATCATCCGAAGGCGGACGCTTTCCACATAGGCAGCAGCTTGTTGCTCTATGGCCTCTCTAGTTGCTTCTGGGACCGCGGGGTCCTGTGGTGCTGGTCCGGGACTCGGTGGCGGGACTGGTACAGGGATCTAGCTTCTGGTTCCTTTCCTTTTCCCTTGATTCCTCTGGGTGGAAGCTAGGGAATGGGGCCCAGAGTTCACGGGCTGTCCTTGGAAGGATCGAAGCCTCATCTTCTATCTTCTTCTGGGTTGAACTTGAAAGCTTGTTAAAGGGTGGGGAGTTTTTTCCCACAGACGGTGCCAAAGTGTTAACCCAAAATTGTCACCGGAGTGCAATTCAGAATTAACGGTATGTGAGGGACCCGGATCTAATTGGATCTGGGCTAACGGGATACTCTATACCCCGATACCCCGCTAGTTCTTTGGAATCCTTTAGGCGTGATAGGGTTTGTAGGTGACGGATCCGGATCCGGATCCAATTAGGGCCAACAAGATACTTAGTAGTCTGGTATCCCGCTGGGTACCCCGATCTTGATATTATAGTGGATGCAAGTAGTAAGATGAATGATTTCTTATATGATGGATGCATAAAACAAAAGCTGTTTATATATATATACGGATCTCGATCTTGGTGGGATCTTTGCAACTTGGTATTTGAACTATTAATATTTCAGTAAGGAAAAAGTAAAGCATATGGGGGAACAATGGAGATGGAGCTTTTCGTGCCTGTCGATAAGTAGTAAAAATTGTCCTCCCCCTTCGAGGTGAATGTATGATTAATATATAGGCCCGCTTTCTTGCTGAGCACTCCTAGAACCTCGGTCTAAGGTTTCAGTGATGCACGGGTCTTTCTTTGGGGCCCGACACATTCGTCGGGAAATTGATCCCAAGAGATCAGGTGATTCCTTTTTTCCTGGTTCCAATTGAGTTGACTCCTATTAAAAATAGGATCCTAAATTGGCGGGAATGAATGCCGCGTTATAGCTTGAGTTTTGACCCTGAACAGTGACGTTTAGTGTCTGTTTTTATATGTAGTCTACCCTTCAAGGTGCCCCCCTCCTGCTTCAGCGGGGTCGGTCTACGGGGGTCCTGGTATATATCTTGCCATGTGTATGTCACGTGTTTCGCTGGTCAAGGTACTCCGGGTACCCCGTGTTCCTCGTGCCCTTCTCAAAACGATGTTTGTAGATATCGGGGTTTCAAGTAGCAGGGTACCCGGATACTCGAGTATCGGGGTACTCGGGGTAACTGGGTACCGGGATCTCGTGATGGTCGCGTCCTCCAAAGACCCCTAGTCTTTTTGGCTTCCTAGTGCTTTCCTGGCCCCGGAGATTCTGGACCTGGTCGGGGTAAGTAGAAGCTATTACTTTAGCCCGTCGACTAGCAGGCGGGGTACCCGAACATCTTTTCGTTGTTATTTTGGATCTTGGCCTTCTTCTCAAAACTAGTGAAAAATTCTTTTTTGATCCCCGCCAATTTTGGCGGTTAACAACAACTTCTCAAACATTCAATACACTAATCTCAATCTTGCATCCAAAATATATATAAATAACATACAAGTTGAAAGAAATAATGCATGGTGTGTATAAAACTATCTAGAGGGGGGGGGGGGGGGGGGTGGTGAATAGATTTTAAGAGTTATTACCCAATTTTCGCATGTATGTCAATTTTACGAAAATGCCCTAACTAGTCACAATAATATAATAAGTGTAATAAGGTGCGGAATGTAAATAACACTTGATATTTACGTGGAAACCCTCACGGGAAACGGGCTGTTTTGTGCGCCACACACGAACCTCGAATCCACTAATTGAAATGATTACAACCTAATCCTGGTTTAATGATCTAATCCCGATCAATAATAATCACAACTACCTAATCCCGGTATAAGTGGACCTAGTCCAATTGCTTGTGAATTAAGTTACCTAATCCCGGTCACAACACAAGACTTACAATTGCTTGTGACAAAAGGCAACCTAATCCCGGAAGCCACACAAGTCTTACTTGTCAATGAAGAGATTAACACCCTAAGTGAATATATGAATATCCAAAATGCAACATAGAGCAAGGGAAACCCTATATGCTTATCTAAGATGATAATATGACAATTAATACAATCCTAGATATCAAGAGCTAAATGACATGTCAAATAGCTTAGCTAATCAAGATTATGCAAAAACCTAATTAGCTATCACAATACAACTCTCAAACATACAACACACTAATCTCAAACTTGTATCCAAAATATATATATAAATAACATACAAGTAATAAATTGAGATTGCTTGTTAAGAAAAACACAAAATATGTAAGATATTAGTGAAAAGCTTACCAAGCAAAGTGTGATGAAGAATCCATGCAAAAAGACATCTAGATGATCAAAGATGATGCTAGATGATGATTGATGATCATGAAAAGGTGTTTGAGTAATTAAAAATGAGTTCTTGGAATTTTTCTTTTCTTTGAAAAATATCCTAAGTATGAAATCTGAATATGAACTCTCTTAATTGACCTAAAGTCAAAGTGGCATATATATAGAGGGCCAAATCAAAGTGTGGTCTTTTTGAATAAGTTGCCCTGTTTTTGCCTTGGGCGCTGTACGTAGAGCGCTTCTGTACAGCGCCCCAACTCTGATCTCTCGGGTCTGAGATGGGCACTGCCCCCGAACAGCGCTTCTATACAGCGCTCGTACAGCGCCACATCAAAATGCATCAGACCTGATGCATTTAAAAGACCATTTTTGCATCAGGTCTTGTGGGCGCTGTTCGAACAACGCTTTGTAGAGCGCTTTGAACAGCGCCCTTTGCAATGCATGACTTTTAAGCCTAATCATGTTAAGGCAAAGGACAATGCAAGATGCAATCAAACTAACAAGTAAGAAGAGATGTTAATGAACATTAATGCACAAAAATAAGACATATAACATGCAAGGATTAAACATATGCATGAGTTGTGAGTGTGTGCAACTATCTCTTCAAGACAAGTAAGCACATAGAAATTTACCTTCGGTGCTTATCAAGACGAGGTCTTCAAAGGGCTTTAGTAATAACACCAACACTTAAGCTACTCTTACAAAGAACCCCAACATGTGGTTTGTCCACGAAATGAGCCAATCAACAAATGGGAACCTTACAATCTCCCCATTTGGCTATTTCGTGACAAAACCACCATTCACATTGATTCCTCACAAAAAAAAAATAGAAACTACGGGACTACAATGATTATCTACATTATAAAGAGATAAGAAAATAAAACTTCAAGTCTTCAAACTCTTATAGAATAATCAATCCCTGAAAATAAAGTTTCTAAACTTTCCAAGACAAGTGAGAGTGAGATTAATCAAGTGAGAACAAAAAACAATCATTTGCATATTAAAAGATTAGGCACAACATTATGCAATGTATGTGTATGCAATGCTCCCCCTCAACGGGTTACTCCCCCTCAATGAATATTCTCCCCAATAAGCACAATTGCTACTACAATTTGCAACTCCCCTTACCATATCATACTCCCCCTTTTTGTCATGATATAGGCAAAGGAGTAGTCCCCAACCGGGTCACTCATAGCAACGAGAGATAGTAGCATGCAAGATATTTGCATAATCAATATAAGTCACTTTATGCATCCCAATTAATTGAAGAGAAACAAGGAGATTTATTTTGATAAAATGTGTGAATCAAAAAATGTTTTGCATACAAGACATGTAGCATTCAAGTCCAAAATACAATGGTATTTGGCAAAGCAAATGACAAAGGTTTATAATAAGAATTCAAACCAATTTCACCATTGTCATGAGAGAAGTAAGGAAATAGCGATTTCATTGATTTTTCAATATATGAGCAACTATATCCAATTTTATAAGCGAAACATGGCATGAGCGACTTTGCACCTTATTTGATTTTTCCAGATAAGATATCTGTATGATAGTAGCCATGTTCAACCAATAAAGAAAGAATGACATTTGGAATATAAATTCCTTTTAACGGATACAAGATCCTTTATTAATTTTGAGTCTCATAAGCTTTCACACAAGTTTTACATTTTAAGAATATGCAATCATCGATTCATGCTTTTCATGTGAGCATGTTATATGAATTTCATGCTTTTTTATTTGACATTAGCATGTTATAAATGAATCATCATGTCATGGAGATAACTATAGGTCATTCAAATCATACTACCTGTGTACATCTCCTAGTCCAAAAATGCATGTTTGAACATAAATATGACATGGATTGTAAACAAGTAAGGATCACACTTATTGAATTGAAAACATATATACATATGTGCAACCAAGCTTACTCAAGCAATTAAAAAGAAACATAAGATATTTCAAATTTTTGCATGTGACAAGTATGCAAAATAGCTCTCTTTGCTTGAGTTCCCCATATGGGGTCATCATCATCTTTCATCAAAGAAGGTCATGAGGTCTTATGGACCTACTAAGTCCATTGGACTTAGTTGAACCTATTAGAGACAAGTTTGTCTCATAGCAAGCGGGTTCATCTTTTCTAATCCACTTAGGTGAAACAATTTTCTTCCTAGTGGTTAAAGGTTCTAGAGATCTAGATGACATAGGATCATGTAAATGAATTTCTTCCTTCCTATGAGCATGCATTCTAGCTCTAGATTTCTTCTTCTCAATCATGCTTTTAACTTTACACATTTTCATGTAACGAAAGCACCTTGGTCTAATATGACCATCAACACCACAAAAATGACATGTAGGGACAAAGTTAGGAATCATACCATGTCCTTGTGCATGCATAGGAGCCTTCCCATGTCTTTGTGATTGTCTTGGTTGTTGGATAGGATCTCTCCTTCTTTGTTGTTGACCAAGACTTGATTGCTTCCTCGGTTTAGCTTGCACGATTGATCTCTTCCCTTGATGGATTTGAGGTTGAGGGAAGTTAGCATGAGGAACTCTTGTAGGTTGAGCTTGAGGTTGTCTTCTTGGAGCTACCTTCACTTGTGCACTATGAGAGCATTGTTGTAAGGTTCACTATTTGTATTGGCTTGATTCCATTGCAAAACACTATATGATTGTATTAGTTGTTGCTTAGGACATTACTTGAAGAAAGGAAGCTCAAAGAGTGAAGAGCAACATCTAGTGCAAAAGTCGTCTTCAAGAGGTGAAAATCGTCAAAGGTAAAACTTGACTTCCACCCTCTTGCAAGGCGTTAGCGCACACACACACAATTCATACATGTGTGTCCCTGCATCGTGGTTCAAACATTTGGTATAACACATTCACACACTTCATAGCATGCTCATGCATTGATCTTGTATTGACAAACATTGTGAAATTGCATGCTTTGTGACTATCTCTTTGATATGGCATGTTTGTGTGAATATGTGTTTATTTATTTTCGTGTTTTGTGTTTAGGACTTGAACATGTTCTTGTTTAATGCCTCATTGAGTTCCGGTCGTTTCGGTTACTCATACATAAGGTTTCGAGTCCAAACAAGTTGACTATGCTACTTTTCGTTCTCATTTGTTGTGTTAACTTCATCATCGGATTCCGAGATGATTTCTCAACCATTTTTCAAAGTTGAGTAGTCGTAGTCGTGCGTGAGGGAGTCATGGTTCGTAATCCGAAAACGGATTCGAAATCGGAGGTCGGATGCTCAAGATATGGGCCGACGAACCGAGAGAGCGCGCGAGAGGAGTGTGAATCACGTGTGGCCACTTGGCCAGCCCGTGTGGGAGGCCGTGGGCCCCACGGGCAAGGGAGCCCTCTGCTCCCGTGGGCCCCACGCGCCCCCCACGGGGTGCTGATGTGGCAGCACGTGATTCGCTCGAAAAATTCTCTCATTTCCCTCCTTTTAAGCCAACCTCCTTCCCTCCACACTTGTGCAATTTTTGAAGAACACTTCATTTCCCGCATCAGTTTTTCAACAATTTTTGATTTCTTATTTTGATCATATCTCTCTCATTTCAACTCCGAATTGAGTGATTCAAAAGCCAAAATTGTTGGTCTTGAAGAGAGCTACAAACCCCAAGCATTTTCAGAGCCATTTGAGTTCGTCATTTTTCCCAGTGATCTGATTTCAGTACGAGACTCAACTTTTGTATGTGAAACTTCTTCTTCTCACTTCATCTTTTGATCATCTCTTTTAATCTTCCTAATTGATAGATGATATGTGTTTAGAATGTTGTTAGATCATATTCTAGGGGTGGTTGATCTATTGATTGTTGAGTTTTAGCCATTTGATTTCAATTGAACATATATTGCTAAACTTGACCTATCTTGACATTGATTCTAGAAATACTTTTTGTTCTTAAGCTTGATTGTTGATTTCTAGGTTTTTGTCACATGTTCATGAACTAGGATTTTTGATTGTGCTATCTACCATTTAAATCTAGTTCTTGTTTGGATTGAATATGTTGTGGATTTCAAGTGTTAACTTGTTCACTTGATTTCAAAGCTAGTTTTGTGATTTCTATTGAAAACTTGTTACTCTAGCTTTGATTGACATGTTTAGGTTTCTAGATATTTTTGTGAATGATTTTGAATGTCTAATCTAGATCTCTAATCACATGTTCATAAGAATTAGCTATATTTGCTTGTGAGCTTGATTTGTGCAAATCTAATTCTTCATAGAGTGTGTTTGATCTACTTGCTCTATTTGCTTGTGTTTGCATCATTTGCATCACTTAGATCATTGCCTTGTGAAAGGTTGAAGTCTCTTGCAAAGTGAGTGAAGCTTTGTCTTGAGCAAGAAGTCTTGGCTAGGAAAGTGTTCCGGATAGCCAAGCAAGAAGTCTTGATTAGAGTCCGGAGGACTCGGATAGTCAAGCAAGAAATCTTCCTAGAGACGTGAGCGTCTTGGATAGGAAGTTGCTTTCTAGAGGTGTAGGACACATCTCGGATAGGAAGTAGGCTTGGTAGTTCACTTGCCCGAGGGTAGATTAGGAGGTGATAGCTTGAGCGGATATCATGTGTTGATAGCTTGAGTGTGTAAGTCCTTTTCGTATAGTGGATTGCTTTGCCGGTGGTTGTGGTATCAACCCGTGGATGTTTCCTCTTTGAGGTTTTACCACGTAAAAACACTTGTGTTCATTTTTGTTTTTATTTTTCTTTATCTTCCATATCTTACATTGATTGCATATCTTGTAAATTGATTAACTCTTGTATTAGTGAAATCAATTCATTTGCTAAAATCTAATCAAGTGTGCATTCTCTTTGTTATATTCCGCATTATTTTTAAATTGGAAGAATTTGGAGCCTATACCTATTCACCCCCCCTCTAGGTATATTTTACACTATATTGCTTAAGGGAATTTCAATTGTCCTAGATCAATCTTCTTCCTAGGAGTTTGCACCGGTGAAGCTTTTTTGTAGCTCAAGCTTTTGACAAACACGGTCTTGTTAGGAGTGGAGGACTCCTTACCATCTTCAAACCCAAGACCTCTCTTGTCACAAGGACACTTTCCAACACTTAACATGTGGTCAAGTTTTTTGGTGCTAGAAACTATCCTAGTCCTTGACCCTTTAGCCTCTTCAAGCTCTCTTTTTAATTCTTCTTCATTCCTCTTAGATAAGTTTAACTCCTTTCTTAGCTTATCTTCAATATTCTTGGATCTATCCACTTATTCACTTAAGTGGTCAACATGAGCCAAAAGGTCTAGATTCTCTTCTCTTAATCTTGGCATCTTTTCCTTGGTCTTTATTTCTAAATTTTTAAACTCAACAAGGAATTCATCTAGAACCTTTTTCTCCACATATCCATGTGTGGAGTTAGATGAAGAGTCATCTTCATTAGAGTCACTTTCTTCTTGACTCTCATTCTCTTCTTCATTGCAGGAGATCAGAAAGGCAAAATAGTTGTTCTCACAATCATTCAAGCTTGAGGGACTTCCTTCAACAACTTTCACTTTGTTGTCCCGCTTGTGAGAGCAACCTAATGCCAAAAATTTTGCCACAACCTTTTCATCACTATCACTTGAAGTGGCGGCCTCCTCTCTTTCATCTTCCAAGTTAGCACAATCCTTGGAGATATGCCTGAATCCTCCACATTCGTAGCATTGAATCTTCTCTTTTGAAGACATCTCATGATATGGCTTGACATTCTTGATAGTGGTCTTCTTCTTCTTGAAGTCATTCCCCTTTAAGCGATAACCACTCTTTTGTAGATTCAAGAACTTCTTGAATCCCTTGGCAATGAGTGCCATGTCTTCATATGAGTCATCCTCCTCCTCTTCCATCTTGGATGTCTTCAAGGCAATATCATTTTTCTTCTTAGGAGGTAATGTGGTAGCCTTTCTTGATTCATAGGCTAGAAGTCTTCATTTCCTTGTAAGTGTCATTTTCTTCTAAAGCCGTCACTTTGGGCTCGAACCTCTCGGGAAGTGATTGCATGATCTTTTGCTTGATTCTTCTATCCGAGTAAGGATCACCAAGTTGGTGACTTTGATTTACAATGTCCATTAGTCTCACTTGGAAGTCATTGAAGTGCTCGTGCTTTTCCATCCTAATGGTCTCAAATCGAGTTTGAAGGACTTGAAGCTTTGAGTCCTTGACAACCTCGGTGCCTTCATGTGCAACTTCTAAGATGTCCCATGCCTCTTTAGCAATCCTAGTAATTTGAATCAGTTTGTACTGATTTTCACTCACTGCACATCGGATGGCATGAATAGCCTTGTTGTTCCACATAGAGTCAATAAATTCTTGAGGACTCCACTTTGCCTTAAGTTTGAGAACTTCTTCTCCTCTATCCGTAGGAGTCATCATAGGTGGAGTATATCCATCTTCAACTGCCATCCACGCCCTATCATGGATTTGGCATATGTATGCTTCTATCTTCCCCTTCCATGAGGAGTAATTATCGCCGGTGAGCAACGGTGGCCTCACGCTCGATGCTCCTTCTTTGCTCATCCCGAAACCACTCATAGTGTTTGGATGAATGCAAAATGTATGAACAAATCAAAAAATCACACAAGATGCAAAACACACCAAAATGAGCAAGGATCACCTATGTATGTCTAGGAACCCGCCCTGATACCAATTGAAAGAAATAATGCACGGTGTGTATAAAACTATCTAGAGGGGGGTGAATAGATTTTAAGAGTTATTACCCAATTTTCCCATGTATGTCAATTTTACGAAAATGCCCCTAACTAGTCACAATAATATAACAAGTGTAATAAGGTGCGGAATGTAAATAACACTTGATATTTACGTGGAAACCCTCACGGAAAAAACCACGGGCTGTTATGTACGCCACACACGAACCTCGAATCCACTAATTGAAATGATTACAACCGAATCCTGGTTTAATGATCTAATCCCGATCAATAATCATCACAACTACCTAATTCCGGTATAAGTGGACCTAGTCCAATTGCTTGTGAATTAAGTAACCTAATCCCGGTCATAACACAAGAATTACAATTGCTTGTGACAAAAGGCAACCTAATCCCGGAAGCCACACAAGTCTTACTTGTCAATGAAGAGATTAACACCCTAAGTGAATATATGAATATCCAAAATGCAACATAGAGCAAGGGAAACCCTATATGCTTATCTAAGATGATAATATGACAATTAATACAATCCTAGATATCAAGAGCTAAATGACATGCCAAATAGCTTAGCTAATCAAGATTATGCAAACACCTAATTAGCTATCACAATACAACTCTCAAACATACAACACACTAATCTCAAACTTGTATCCAAAATATATATATAAATAACATACAAGTAATAAATTGAGATTGCTTGTTAAGAAAAACACAAAATATGTAAGATATTAGTGAAAAGCTTACCAAGCAAAGTGTGATGAAGAATCCATGCAAAAAGACATCTAGATGATCAAAGATGATGCTAGATGATGATTGATGATCATGAAATGGTGTTTGAGTAATCAAAAATGAGTTCTTGGAATTTTTCTTGTTTTTGAAAAATATCCTAAGTACGAAATCTGAATATGAACTCTTTTTTTTTTACTTAAAGTCAAAGTGGCATATATATAGGGGGCCAAAACAAAGTGTGGTCGTTTTGAATAAGTTGCCCTGTTTTTACCTTGGGCGCTGTACGTAGAGCACTTCTGTACAGCGCCCCAACTCTGAACTCTCGGGTCTGAGATGGGCGCTGTACGTACAGCGCTATACAGCGACCCAACAGCGACCGAATTAAATCGATCAGGTCTGTACAACGCTCATATGGGCGATGTTCGTACAGCGCTTCTGTAGAGCGCTTTTGACAGCGCCCATTGCAAGCATGCAATCCTAAGTCTATGCATGACAAGGCAATTGAATATGCAAGATGCAATCAAAATAACAAGCAAGAAGAGATGATTTAAACATGAATGCACACATAAATAAACACATGTTATACACAAAGAATGGATATGAATGGAATGTGTGTGTGTGTGCAACTAATCTCTTCAAAGCACAAAACCAAGCACTAGATATACCTTTGGAGTGCTTGTATCCTTGAGGTCTTGAAAGAGCCATTACACATGAACACCAAATCCTTGGCTACCCTTACAAAGAACCCCAATTGTGATTTGTCCACGAAATAAGCCAATCAACACTAGGGTATCCTTACACATGTGCATACTACAACATGTGAATGTGTTATATAAATGGTGTACAATGATGCAGGGACACTTATGAATGAATTGTGTGTGTGTGCCTAAAGGCCTTGCAAGAGGATAGAGGTCTAAGTATACCTTTGATGCTTTCTCCTCTTGAAGGTTTCACTTTGCTTGATGTGTTGTCCAACTTCCTTGAAGCTTGTTAAACCATAAATCCTAGACAACTAATCAATACAAAAGAAATGTCATTTTGATAAAGAATAATGTTAACATGACTCAAAGTCTTAACAATGAATATTTATTGAAAGAAGGATATGCAAATAATCTAATTTGCCCATGTGTATATGTTGTTGATTTAAATCTCATTGGGAATCTTGAAGAACTCACAAAAACTGCTTCTTACTTAAAAGATGAATTTGAAATGAAAGATCTTGGTAAACAAAATTTTTCCTTAGCCTGCAGATCAAGCATTTACCAAGCAAAATATTTATTCATCAATCAACATATACGGAAAAAGTTTTAAAGCATTTTTATATGGATAAAGCTTATCCGTTAAGCACTCCAATGGTTGTTTAATCACTTGATACAGACAAAATTCCATTTCGTCCAAAAGAAGATGGTGAAGAGCTTCTTGGTCCTAAAGTACCATATTTAAATGCAATTGCTCTTATGTACCTTGCAAATTGTACAAGGCCTGGTATTGCATTTGCGGTCAATTTACCAGTAAGGTATAGTTTTGCACCAACTAGAAGACATTGGAATGGTGTTAAGCATGTATTGTGTTATCTTTGTGGAACAATTTATATGGGATTATTTTACTCAAAGGGATCAAAATCACAATTATTGAAAGAAGGATATGCAAATAATCCAATTAATGGCATGTATGTTGTATTGTATTGTATTAGAGGTTTAAAATGTATTAGAATAATACAATATAATATTTGGCTTGTTTTGTAATATGCATTGTATTGTATTAGCTAATACATTTTTAATTACTTTAATACAATGGGGGCACGTTTGTTTCCTTGTATAGTATTGTATTAAAGTGTTAACTAATACAATACCAGTGTTTGGATGGTCCCTTTGTATTGGACTAACTAATGTGAATAGTTGCTCCTAATACACCTCCAACTGTATTAGCTAGTACATAGGTTTGACATGGGTTTAGGTTGTATTAGATTTTTTTTTCCATATTAAAAAATTTCTCTTCTTGCAACAACCAAATCCACCCACCAACTTCTCCACCTTCAATCGACCATATCTACTTTCCATCAAAGTTTATTCATCAGTGGATAAGCTAGAACAACGAATAGGGAAAACAAAGGAAACAAAACAAAGAAAGCCTCAAGCAAAGAGACAACAAGGAGGCACAACAAACAAAGCTCCCCAAAGCCAAAAGCAACAAGCCAATAACGAACCCAGAAGCCAAAATAGACCAGCAAAATAAACAAAGAAAATCACAAGAAACAAATTTGACCAAAAACAAAGCCAGAGTAGAGAAGTGAGAAGCAAAAGGAGACACAAGCAAAAAGGAGGAGTTGGAGTTGAAAGAGCAAATCTCAAACTTGGAATCGTTTCTAGAGTTGGAACCGACGGCGACAGCAGCGATAGAGGCAATGATGACTTAGGTGAGTGATCAAGCCAAAATTGGTATGATTTTGGCCCTCATTCCTGTCTCTTTATGCTTGATTCTCGGGCGTTTCCTCGTATTTAATTTTGTAAATCAAATGTTTCAGGTTTATTTAGGCCTCAAGGGCATTTGAGAAGAATAAGAGGAATTTGGTGCAAAAAGGATCACAAGGTAGTAAAGCAAGGCATTATCGCCCTTTGATTAAGCTAGTGTCGCCATGGCGACAGGGAGGTGCATTTCAAAGCATAACGTCACCACAGTGTCACCATGGCGATAGAAGGATGTGCAATTTAGAGCAAGTTGTCGCCACAATGTCGCCATGAGGTCGCCATGGCGACAGAAGAATTAGTTCAAGAAGAAAATCAATCAGGTGTATTGTCGCTATGAGATGTCGCCATGGCGACATTAAAGGATAAATGGCAACAACGTTGGAATTCTGACGTTGGAGTTCCAATGTTAGACATTGTCGCCATAGTGACACAATGGTGACAGAGATGTCGCCATGGCGACATAGAATGACAAAGGGCCACAATGTAGGAATTCCAGTGTTGGCATTCAAGAGGGGTATTCTTGTCATTTCATGCCCATTTCATACCCTAGCTTTCCTAGCCTATAAATTCACCAACTTTTACAGATCATCCATCCCTGAATCCTTTCTTCAACCTAGGATCACCATAATTCCCCTCTCAACCTCCTCCATCTCTAATCTTGAACTACCTTTTTCCACGCCAAAACTCAACACTAAATCTTGATTACTTCACCCAACCATTCCTCTCTTCCCATTCTCTACATCTCAATACCTTTGTCACTTACCATTAGACACCCATCTATCTAGACACATCCTCTTCTACCATTCTTTGCACTAAGAGCACTCTTGGAAATGAAGGAGCAAGCATTAAAGAAGGAGGCCTAAGGGTGATTTTCTTACTTATTACTTGCTTTCTATTTGATTGTAACTATATGTAACTAAACTCCTAATCTAAGGGATAGATTTGAGAAACATTTGGTTGTGGGTATTTGCTTAAGCTTTGTAATGAATATCTATATGTGTTCTATTTATTTATTCATTAGATTCTATTCACTATGTGATTGATGTGTATATCCACTTGTTAATTACAATCTTGTTTAGAATAACATGTTATGCAATCATCCTTGGATTGACACCCTTGTGTGATTAAGAACCCAATAAATAGGATAGATTAGTGGAGGATATATCAACTACACTAATCTAAACCTAGATTTGTAACCAACCAATCCTACCATGAGCCCCTTTCCTTAATCGGTTAGGCATTGTAGTGGGAAGATGTTTAGGGTTCATAATAATGACCTAAACACATCCTAGAAAATAAATGGTCAACATGTAGAGATTGGTCCATTAAAGTGGCTTAAAAAGCACTACCCATACCCACTTGCTAATCTATCAATTCCCTAGCATCTATATTAATTGTTTATATCCATTTCTCTTATCAAGATTGTTGAGCATTCTATTTGTCATATCACCTTTTGTATGTTTATTTTACTTGCATTTTTGGTGGTTTATCAAGCCACACATTATCCACCTACTATGATTTGCTTAATTGCATTTAGGAATAGTTAATTTAGTCAACTAATTACTCTAATTCCCCGTGGAACGAACCCTACTTACCACTTTACTAATTTTATATCTTAAGTGATTTTTCTAGTGGTTAAACAAGGTTTTCAAAACGAACACATAAAACATATTTGGTTGAGTACCAAAATGACCTCATCAGTGAGTGGAAGTGATGCCGAATGCGACCTAGTGGATCTTTGGGTGGTAGTGTTCGATGTTGAAGATGAATAAGTGTTGATGATGGGGTTTGATGGTGGTGATCGGTGAAAATGATGAAAGAAAATTAATGATGGGGTCTGAATGTTTGATGATGTTGAATCGGTGAGAGGAGAGAAACAGAGAAAGAGATCTGAAATAGTGAAATATATGATCTTTTTCATAAATTAATTAATTTTAATTTTAATAATAGAATTTTCAGTAATTTAAAATTTAATACAGTCTAGTACGATACATCACCAAACACAACATTAAGACAATCCAGTCCAGTCCAATACAAACCAAACACGACAATAATACAATCCAGTACATGATACTATACAATACTATACAGTGTGCCAAACGAGCCCTAGATATTGTATTAGCTAATACAAAGGGGGGAGAAATAATAATAAATATATCCAAATAATAATACCAATAATGATAATGATAATGATAATAATAATAATAACAATAAATATATACAATAATAATATATTTAATAATAACAATAATATTGATGTTTAATAATAATTTTGAATATAATACAAAAATAATATAATGTTGTTGTAATATTAAATTAAAATTAAATTAAATTAATATTATGTAAATTTAATTCAATAAAAATAAAAAATAACCAATTATTCCAATATTATATATCTAAAAATTATATAAGTTAAATAAAAAATTAAAAATAATTGTCAAATATTGTTACATGAATAATATAAATATATATTTTATAATATATATTTTTATTCTAAAAATATATCAATTTTATTAGTTAATAAAATAGTGAGGAACACAAATCACATCCAAGCATTGTATAACTTAATATATTCTAATACGAAATATAACAAAACACATAATTGTATAAGAATAATACAATCTAATACAATACAATACAATCCAACATAATCCAATACAATCCAGTACAATAAATACAGCGTACCAAACGAACACAACCCATTGTGTTTTTACTATTAAGTTTATTTCAAAAGCTAGTTTCCAATATGGATGTCAAAATTACCCATTGGTCCAGGGACCCATGGGGACTTACCCCGTTAAGGGCTATTTTAATCGTACCATTTAAGTTGTGGTATGGGGCCTGTAAATGCCTCACTTTTTGATTGGCTTATTTCGTTGACAAAATCACCATGGGGTTTATATATGTAAGGATAGCTTAGGATTGAAGAAATCCTCATCAAATGTCAAAGGACCTCATTGTGGAAATCAAGAGCTTCAAGGAAGGTAGTTTACTTGTCTTAACTCTTAGTTGAAGAAATTTAGTTGCACACACACACTACTCTAGCATGCATATGTGATTATTTCATTTTGAGTGTACGTATTTCACAATTCACACTTGCAGATTGTTTTGAGTATGTGTGCAGTGCGCTGGTCCCTTACCCGCGCACACCAGTGCATTGCACTGGTCGTCATGCGCCAGACCAGCGCAACCTTGGCAGATGATTGCCGCTGGTCGTGCACTGGTGTGTGCGCTACTCGACCAGTGCACCGCCAGCGCAAATGATGAGAAGCTGAAGCGTTTTTTTCAAAACAACCTCACTTTGCTTATATCTCTTATATATATGCCTTGATAGCCTTTGGTCGTTTTTTAGAGCAAAAATTACACATTTTGAGAGCTAAAGAAGTGACTTCAAAGTAAAAGTATCAAGACTTGATTTTTATTACACAAAACACAAACACCCATCATACTTTCATGTTTCATACATCATCTAGCATGTTCTTGATTGATTTCTTATGGGTTTTCTTTATTACTCACATGACTTGTAGTTAGAACATTTATTTGCATCTCTTCACATGTTCTTGCTTTACAAGATAACATTTTTATTACTTGACTGGTTTCAAAATTGCATTTTTATTGTGTTTTGTGAGTTGTTTGTGATAGCTATTGCATACAGGGTTTTATTTGCACATCTAGCTAGTTTATCTCATTGGGATTAAGATTGTTTGTGATAGTTATTGTATGTAGGATTGGTTACCCTTTACATAGCTAAGTTGTATACATGTCATATAGCTACATGATATCTAAGAATGTCTTTAATATGTTTATCCATGCCTAGATAAGCTTAAATGTTTAACCTTGCATTTATGCACTTTGAATATTGCAAATATTCACTTTAGGTTGTTTATCTCTTCTCTTAGAGAGTCAAGTCTTGTATTTACCATTTGGTAGTTTGCAAGCAAAGGATTAGGTTCACTTTTGAAGGCCTACAGGTAGTAGTGGTGGATTAGTAACCGTGTAGGGTTTGACGTGGTCAACCTAGGTTGTAATCGCCATTACAATTAGTGGATTCGAGGCTTATTGTGTGGTGCACATAACAGCCAGTGATTTTTCCTTATTGAAGGTTTCTACGTAAAAATCAAGTGTCATTTAAATTCCGCACCTTTACACTTGATTTTGTATTTGACTAGTTTGGGATTATTTTTGCAATATTGACTAATTCAGAATATTTGGTAATAACTGGATTAAAATTGTAAGGTTCCCTTTTGTTGATTGGCTTATTTCGTGGACAGACCACATGTTGGGGTTTATTGTGTATGGGTAGTTTAGGTGATTGAAGTTCAAGTTCAAAGGCCTTTTCAAGACCTCAAGGGAAAAGCATGCCAAAGGTATAATCTCTAGTGCTTAGTTTTTCTTTGAAGAGATTTAGTTAGCACACACACACTTAGCATACTTGTACATGTGTGTATTCTCTTCACATGACACATTTCACTCTTGCACTTTGTTTGATGTATCTTGTTGTGCTTGTGTGTTGTGTAATCCATTTCCAGTATGCTCGGAAACGTCCGCGCTTGCACGAATGTGTGCTTAGTTTTGCGTGAAGACCGCTTAAGGGGAATGCTCTTGGTTTCTCCTTTGGATTCACCATTTCTAGTGAATCGGCAGTTTGATCGGCCCCCTGGCCGCCAAATGGAAACCTCTATTTCAGTCCAGAAAGGTTTGGAGTGATTCTGCGGTTACGATCGGCGGCCCCAACCGCCGATCATACCTGATTGATTTTATTTCTCGGGTTTGATTCTGCGGTTGGTTCGACGGTTTTGAAACCGTCGTTGTTCCCCTGCCTTTCTCGAGAGCCATTCGGCGGTTGTAAACAGCAGCCTGGCCGCCAAATGAAACCGCTGATCGTGCGTTTTCAGGGGTAAACTTGTCTTTTCACATGCTCTGTTTTTGGTGCCTATAAATACACCACTTTCTCTTGTTCTGGGTGTGACTTTTTAATCATCAAGAACCCTACTTTTAAAAGAGAGTTTTTTAAGAGAGAAAGCAACCAAGTTTGCTCATTTAAACACTCAAACCAAAATTCATTTTCATCAAAGTTCGTCTAGCATTCTCTAGCATATCTAGGATGCTTGCTTGCATGGGTCTTTCATCATCACACTTGCCTTGGTAAGTTTTTCACTATTATCATATATAATTAGTGTTTTGTTTATTATGGCATCTCTTTTATTACTTGATTGTTCTTAGATTGAATTCTAATATTCAAGATAGAGATTGTTGTGTTGATTTGATTGAGTATTGTTTTGTGATAGCTAATTAGGTTTTTGCTTAATCTTAATTAGCTAAGCTATTTGACATGTCATTTAGTTCTTAATATCTAGGATTGTTTTTATTGCAAAATCATCATCTTAGATAAGCATATAGGGTTCCCTTGCTCTATGTTGCATTTTGGATATTCTTATATTCACTTAGGGTGTTAATCTCTTCATTAAGAATCAAAGTCTTGTGTGTAGCTTCCGGGATTAGGTTGCTTAGATCGTAAGCAATCGAACTAGGTTCACTCATACCGGGATTAGGTAGGTGTGTGATTACTTCCAGGATTAGGTTGTAATTTCATCACATTTAGTGGATTCGAGGTTCGGGTGTGGCTCACTTAACAGCCCGTGGTTTTTCCCGTGGTTTTTCCCGTGAGGGTTTCCACGTAAATATCAAGTGTTGTTTATATTTCCGCACCATATTACACTTGCTTTATGTTATTGACTATTAGGGGCGTTTTCGTAATATTGACCTTAAACGAAAATTGGGTAAAATCTATTAAAATCTATTCACCCCGCCCTCTAGATTAATATTCAACACACCTAGTATTTGTTTCAAAAATCTATTCAACCCCCCTCTAGATTATTTTAGACTCGTTTATATATATTTTCAATTGGTATCAGAGCAGGTTCCTTAACATAATTAGGAGATCCCTTGCTTTTGATAGAGTCTCTTGCATTTGTTTGCATTTTTTTTTTTTGTGTCTTGTGTGTTTAGCTTGTTTGTTTGCATGCATATCATTCTCATCTAAACACCATGAGTGGTTTTGAGATGAGTAGAGAGGGAGCTTCTAGCATAAGACCTCCATTGCTCCATAATGACAATTACTCCTCATGGAAAAGGAAAATGGAGGCTTATCTTTCGGTAAATGATGACAAGGTCTTGATGATAATTGAAGATGGGTATTCTCCACCCACCAAGACTCTTGAAGATGGAAGCATTGTTTCCAAGCTGAAGTCGAAATGGAGTGCTCAAAATTTCGAAGCCTCCAAATGGAACAACAAGGCGATGCACTCCATTTTTTGTGCCATGGATGACAACCAATACAAGCTCATCCAAATTACTAAGAATGCCCATGAAGCATGGAAGATTCTTGAGACGGCACATGAGAGGATGGACACGGTCAAGGACTCTAAACTTCAAATGTTGCAAGTCAAGTTTGAGACCATCAAGATGGAAAAAGATGAGTGCTTTAATGACTTCCAAATCAAGTTAATAGAGATTGTCAACCAAAGCCATCAACTTGTGGATCTTTACTCCGACATAAGGATCAAGCACAAGATCATGAGATCTCTTCCCAAAAGGTTTGAATCAAAGGTGACCGCTATAGAGGAGAATAACGAGTACAAGAAAATGAAGCCAATTGAGGTTATTGGGAAGTTGTTGGCCTATGAGGCGATGAAGATAATTTCTCAACCAAAAATGCAAAAGGGGATTGTCTTGAGGACTAACAAGGATGGGAAGAGACATAGTGACTTCGATGAGAAAATGGCTCTCACCGTAAGGAGATTCAAGAAATTTTTAAAGCATGAGAAGAAAGGAAAGGCAATGGCCGCCACTTCAAGTGACAGTGATGACATTGAAGATAATGATGACTCTTCGTGTGATGAAGAGGATGTTGCCATATTTATGGCATTTGCTAACTCTCAGAAGCGGGACAACAAAGGGAAAGTTGTTGAAGAAAGTCCCTCAAGCTTGAATGATTGTGAAAAGAACTACTTTGCCTTTCCGATCTCTTACCATGAAGATACTCAAGCCTTCACCAAAATTCTTGAAGGACCCAAGAATGGTGACTTGAAAAATGGAGACAAAAGAGGAAATAGATTGAGAGAAGCTATCATTTAAAGATATGAGCCATGAAAGCTTAAGTGGAAGAAGCTTTGATCAAGAAAGTACATGCTCCGAAAACTCAAATGGTAGTATGATAAACTATCAAGAGTTTATTGATTTTCTCCAACAATGCTTGAAGGATAGGAAAGAAAAAATAATAAGGTTGAATGAAGATAATCTCCAACTTAGAACCAAGGTGTCTCACTTGGACGAGGAAGTGACATTTGTTAAAGTGAATGAATTTAGGTTGGAGAAGGAGCTTGAAGAGGCAAGAAATACTCTTGCTAAATTGACTTTAGGATCAGAGAAGCTTGACCACATATTGAACATTGGGAAGATTCTCAATGATAAGAGAGGGCTTGGCTTTATTGATGATAAGTCCACCCCTTCCTCGGACAAGATAACTTTTGTGAAGGAACTTGTTCCTAAGTTGTCTCCTCCATCTCAACATCTTAGGAGGAAGATTGAACTTGGAGAGTCATCCAAGAGTTGCCAAGTGAAGATGCCAATAAAGAGTGAAGCTTAAGCTCAACATCCAAGACCTCCACTCCTAAGCTTTCCTCACCCAAGGCTTCACCAACCAAAAAGGCAAGCCATGCAACCTCAACCAATGAGGCATCCCAATTCGGTTCAACAACAAAGAAGGAGAGAACCAGTTCAACACCAAAGGCGACATCAAATGCATGACAATTCTCCAATGACCTCACAAGGATATGTTATGACTCCTTATTTTATACCTACTTGTCATTTTTGTGGTGTTGATAGGCATATAAGGCCAAATTGCTTTAGGTACATTAGGAAATGTAGGGTTAAGAGCATGACGGAAAGATATAGGCTTAGAAGAGCCAATATGCATGTGCCTAGGAAACCCAAAGTCTATGATCTTAGGAAATCTAGTAATATGTTGACTATGACCACTAGGAACAAAATTGTGTCACCTAAGTGGATTAGAAAAGATGAACCCATATGTTATTGTGCCAATATGATACCCATATATACAACTAGGTCCAATGGATTTGGTAGGTCTATAGGGCCTTATGCCCCCATTGAAATGGTATGTCTTGACCCCATATGGGGAGCTCAAGCAAAGAGAGCAAAGTTGCATGATCATGCATTGTGCTACATTAATATATTTTATGCCTCTTATTTAATTGCTTGAGATGATTGGTTATACATGCTTATATGTATTTTTCTTAATAAGTGTGCTACATTGCCTTACTTGCAATCCATGTCATATTTATGTTCAAACATGCGTTTTTGGAATAAGAGATGTACTTTGAAGTACTTTTTGAATGACCTTTAATTGATCTTCATGACATGATGATTCTTTTTAATGATATGCTTAAGTTGATAAGTATGAGATGAAAAATATGAAATATTTGATTGCTAAATCTTGAATGCAAATTTGTGTGCAAAAGCAAATGTTGAGACTCAAATAAATAAGGATATTAAAATCCAAAGTCTCTCCTTCTTTATTGGTAGAACAAGGCTACTATCATATGGGTATCTCACCCGAAAAAATCAAATAGGGTGCAAAGTCGCGTTTTGCTTATAAAGTTGGATGTAGTTGCTCTTTAAAATTGAAATGCTTAAACTTTATATCCTTGCTTTTTCCATGACAAAGGGTGAAATTGGTTTGAATTCTATTGGAAACCTTTATTGTTTGCTTTGCCAAATACCATTGCTCTTGAACTTGAATGCAAAGCATCTTTGACACACCTTTTCTTAGAATAAAACTCCTTGAATCTCTCTTACTTACTTGAGTTGCATAAAATTGCTTATATGATTATACATATCAGCATATGTGCTTGTGATATAAGCTCTCCTTGCTAATGCTTATCTATTAGGGGAGACTCCCTTTGCCTATCTCATGACAAAAAGGGGGAGTAAGGTTGGGGAGATTTTGTGCCATTCTTGGCATTGCATTTAGGGGGAGTTAAGAGGGAGTAACCCATGTTGGGATTGCATTTAGGAGGAGTTGCATTGCATCGCATGATTACATTGTTTTTAATTGTATTGTTTCATTTCCTTGATTGGCATTGCAATTACTCCTGTTATAAGCACCTCTCACACACTTGGTCTTGGAAGGTATATTTCTTTTTGATTGTGTGTAGGTTGGGTTTTTCTACAAACTTGGAATTAACTTAAAGATGTTCAAGACTTAGTCTAGGAGCTTTATTGTAATGTAGAAAATTTTTGTTGACCAACAATTTTTTATTTTTGTGAGTGTTGATTTTGTCACGAAATAGCTAAAGGGAGAGATTGTAAGTGCCTCACTTTTTGATTGGCTTATTTTGTTGACAAAATCACAATGGGGTTCATATATGTAAGGGTAGCTTAGGATTGAAGAAATCCTCATCAAATGTCAAAGGACCTCATTGTGGAAATCAAGAGCTTCAAGGAAGGTAGTTTACTTGTCTTGACTCTTAGTTGGAGAGATTTAGTTGCACAAACACACTACTCTAGCATGCATTTGTGATTATTTCATTTTGAGTGTATGTATTTCACAATTCACACTTGCACATTTTTCTTGACTGTTTTGAGTATGTGTGCAATGCGTTGGTCCTTTACCCACTCACACCAGCGCATTGCACTGGTCGTCACACGCCGGACTAGCGCAACCTTGACAGAGGATTACTACTAGTCGTGCGCTGGTGGTCAACATGTGCATCTCACTAGCTCAACTTCCACAGAGGTTGTGCACTGGTGTGTGCGCTACTCAACCAGCGGACCACCAGTGCAAATGACGAGAAGCTGTAGCGTTTTTTTCAAAACAACCTCACTTTGCTTGGATCTCTTATATATATGCCTTGATAGCCTTTGGTCGTTTTTTAGAGCAAAAATTACACATTTTGAGAGCTAAAGAAGTGACTTCAAAGCAAAGATATCAAGACTTGATTTTTATTACACAAAACACAAACACCCATCATACTTTCATGTTTCATACATCATCTAGCATGTTCTAGATTGATTTCTTATGGGTTTTCTTTATTACCCACTTGACTTGTAGTTAGAACATTTATTTGCATCTCTTCACATGTTCTTGCTTTACAAGATAGCATTTTTATTACTTGACTGGTTTCAAGATTGCATTTTTATTGTATTTTGTGAGTTGTTTGTGATAGCTATTGCATATAGGGTTTTATTTGCACATCTAGCTAGTTTATCTCATTGGGATTAAGATTGTTTGTGATAGCTATTGTATGTAGGATTGGTTACCCTTTACATAGCAAAGTTGTATGCATATCATATAGCTACATGATATCTAGGAATGTCTTTAACATGTTCACACTACTACAAAAATGTTAAAAGACATCGGTTGTTTACATCGATTTTTAGATAACCAATTTAAAAAAACTTTTAGAAATCGGTTTTTATAAAAACTTGAAACAAATTATAGCACGGTGTGTATAAAACTATCTAGAGGGGGGGGGGGGGGGGGGGGGTGGGGGGCTGAATAGATTTTATTCTTATTACCTGATTTTTCGTGTGAAGTCAATATTACTAAATTACCCCTAACTAGATAAAGCAATAAATCAAGTATAAAATGCGGAAATTAAATAACACTTGATTTTTACGTGGAAACCCTCACGGGAAAAACCACGGGCTAGTAAGTAAGCCACACTCGAACCTCGAATCCATTAAATGTGTAAAACGATTACAACCTAATCCTGGAAGTAATCACACACCTACCTAATCCCGGTACAAGTGAACCTAGTCCAATTTGCTTGCGATCTAAGCAACCTAAGCAACCTAAGCAACCTAATCCCGGAAGCTACACACAAGACTTACTTTCTCAATGAAGAGAATAACACCCTAAGTGAATATATGAATGTCCAAATGCAACATAGAGCAAAGGAAACCCTATATGCTTATCTAAGATGATGAATTTGCAATTAAAGCAATCCTAGATATTAAAAACTAAATGACATGTCAAATAGTTTAGCTAATCAAGATTAAGCACAAAACCTAATTAGCTATCACAATACAACTTCTCAAACATACAACACACTAATCTCAATCTTATATCAAAAGATATATGAAAATCATACAAGTAATAAATTGAGATTGCTTGTTAAGAAAAACACAAAATATGTAAGATATTAGTGAAAAGCTTACCAAGCAAAGTGTGATGAAGAATCCATGCAAAAAGACATCTAGATAATGCTAGATGATGCTAGATGATGATTGATGATCATGAAAAGGTGTTTGAGTAATTAAAAATGAGTTCTTGGAATTTTTCTTCTCTTTGAAAAATATCCTAAGTATGAAATCTGAATATGAACTCTCTTTTTTGACCTAAAGTCAAAGTGGCATATATATAGGAGGTCAAAATGAAGTGAGGTCGTTTTGAAAATAAAAGCCTGATTTTCTTCTAGGTCGCCATTTGTACAAATAGCGACCTCATGGCGATCTAGTGTAAAACTTCATGGTCGCCATTTGTCAAATGGCGACCTCATGGCGACCTCATACCTAATTGATTTTCAAGAGAAAATCATCCTGTCGCCATGGCGACACCATCAAATGGCGACTCCAACAAAGGGCGAAAATGCCCTGTTTCCACTTTGTGCACAATGTGCAAGTGTGCAAAGTGGTGAATCCAAAGGAAAAGCCAAGGGCATTCTCCAAAGGCGATCTTCGCGCTGAGCCAAGCACACATTCGTGCAAGCGCAGACTTTTTCGAACAATATCGGAAAACGAATTACAAGACACATAAACACACAACACCATACAACATCAAAGTACAAGTGTGAAATGTGACAAGTGAAGAGAATGCACACATATGCAATGAATGTTAAGTGTGTGTGTGCAACTAATCTCTTCAAAGAAAAATAAGCACTAGAGATATACCTTTGGAGTGCTTGATACCTTGAGGTCTTGAAAGGGTCTTTGAGCTTGTTCCTCAATCACTTAAACTACCCTTACACATTAAAACCCAACATGTGGTTTGTCCATGAAATGAGCCAATCAACAAATGAGAACCTTACAAAACCGATTTCTTAAATATTGTGGTTTAAAAAGACAACGATTTTTGGGAAAACCGATATGGATTTATTTTCTAATAAGAAATCGGTTTTCCTTAAAACCGATGTCTTAAATATTGCTGTTTGAAAAGACAACGGTTTTTGGGAAAACTGATATGGATTTTTTTTTCCAATAAGAAATCGGTTTCTATTAAAACTGATGTCTTAAATATTACAGTTTGATAAGACAACGGTTTTTGGGAAAACCGATATGGATTTTTTTTCCAATAAGAAATCAGTTTCCATTAAACCTAATGTCTTAAATATTACAGTTTGAAAAGACAACGGTTTTTGGGAAAACCGATATGGATTCAAAAGCAAAATTCTGCTGAAATTCAAATCTGACCTATGTCCACATTCAAGTGTGCATCTTTAAAAATACTCACCGTTATTTGCTCAAATTTTGATACAAGAAAGTAGACATGTAAAAAAACACTTTTCATTTAGAAAATATTCCAAAAATCGATTTGGAAAAATGTGAAAATGAGCGATGAAAACATATCACTCGCGGATTCGAGTTGCTTCTGACCTTTGACTGAATAATTGATCATAACTTTCAAAATAACACCCAGAATTTTATGTTCTTTAACCGTTGGATTCGTATCGAAAAATAGAAGAACTCAAAATAGACAAAAAAAAATTATTTCTTTGCCAAAAGATACAGTTTTAAGGAAAAATTTTGCACAAAAATTGATCATCTCCAATCGCTTCTGACCTTTGACTGAATAATTGATCATAACTTTCAAAATACGGCCCATAATTTTACGTTATTTATACCATTGGATTCGTATCAAAAAAATTACCCAACATGGACAAAAGAATTTATTTCCTTGCTAAAAGATACAGTTTTAATGAAAAAGTTTGCACAAAAATATCTCCAATCGCTTTTGACCTCTGACTGAATAATTGATCATAACTTTCAAAATACCATCCAGAATTTTACGTTCTTTATACCGTTGGATTCGTATCGAAAAATCAAAGAACCTAATATGGATGAAAAAATTTATTTCCTTGCCAAAAAATACAGTTTTAAAGAAAAAGTTTGCACAAAAATATCTCCAGTAGAACACAAAACCACACAAAAAATGAAATGAAAAATAAACCCACCAAATTTTTTTTTTTAATATATGTTTGTAGTAGAAATTAGAATTTTGATTACTTTAGTAAATTTAAATTTATTAAACAAGTTATATTTTTATTTTTATTTATTTCTAACAACTCATATAGGTTATATATAAATATTGTGCAATTGTTAACATATCCAATTTTATGCTCAAGCGGTAAAGGCTTACTACTTTGACTTTGAGTTTGCAAGTTCAATTCCTCATAATAATTATTAACCTTTATTATTATCAAAGGTGGGGTCGGATAGTGGAGCGGTCAGATGGCGGGATTAATTTTTGTAATACATCAATTTTACGTCGCGGTTTTTAAATCAATTTTATATATAACCGATGTGTTTTCGCGTGTTTTTACATCGGTTAAAAACCGATTTCTTTAGTGCGTTGTTTTCTAAATCACTCAAATAGTCATCGGTTTTAAAAATTTGAAAAACCAATTTCTTCCATGTAAAATAACCGATTTCTTTTGCGTTTTTTGTAGTAGTGGATCATTCATGCCTAGATAAGCTTAAATGTTTAACCTTGCATTTATGCATTTTGAATATTGCACATATTCACTTTAAGTTGTTTATCTCTTCTCTTAGAGAGTCAAGTCTTGTATTTACCATTTGGTAGTTTGCAAGCAAAGGACTAGGTTCAATTTTGAAGGCCTGCGGGTAGTAGTGGTGGATTAGTAACCGTGTAGGGTTTGACGTGGTCAACCTAGGTTGTAATCGCCATTACAATTAGTAGATTCGAGGTTCATTGTGTAGCGCACATAACAACCTGTGGTTTTTCCTTGTTGAAGGTTTCCACGTAAAAATCAAGTATCATTTAAATTCCGCACCTTTACACTTGATTTTGTATTTGACTAGTTTGGGGTTATTTTTGCAATATTGACTAATTCGGAATATTTGGTAATAACCGGATTAAAATCTATTCACCCCCCCTCTAGATTATTTTAGACTCGTTTATATATATATTCAGGGCCGATGTTTTTTTCAATCCCCGATTTAATTTCAGTACAGTTATGGAATTTCAAATCCTCGCCCCGCCCTGTACCGTACCAACTATCAATATATATATATATATACAGAAATTTTGAGTCAGTGCATCCTGATATAACTTCGTGAGGATATTGAATGTGAGCCACTCATTTTATATACTTTGATTCAAGTATGTATGCACTTGTCAAAACTAGTGGCTCATATTCAATATCTTGATAAAGTTATATCAGGATGCACTGACCAGATCGAGACTGTATATATATATACAAAAATTTTATTATTAGTTCGTCTTGACAATAAATATATCAAGATGAAGAATGTAGACCACTAGATTTACATGCTTTGACTCAAAGTGTATACACTTGTCAAAACTTCTCTATAATCTATGGTCCACATTTTTCATCCTGATATATTTATTGTCAGGACGAACTAACAATAGAAAGACTGTATATATATAAACATAAATTTCCTTCATATTTTTCCCTCCCACTAATATAATTTTCCCTCTCACTAATATAATTTTCCCTCTCTTTCTCCCCCATTTTTTCCCCTCCATTGAAACACTACTCCATTCCAGGTCATTGTATATATATATATATATATATACCCCTCACACTATTATTTTCATATTATTCAATAATATTTATATGATCTTTATCAAAAAGTCATAAAAAATTATGTTAATGGGATGAGGATGGTATGGAGCAAAAACCGATCCTTTAATGGGGAATCCCCGTACCCGTATCATTTATTTTAAGGTGGGTATTAATCGGGAATGGTATTTCTTATACAAATTGGTATTGGAGATGGTAATGGAAAACCTGTCCTCGACCCGTACCATTGACATCCCTAATTTCCAAAAATAAAAAACATGCCATTAGGGGTGGGCAAAAAACCAATAAACCGAATCGAACCAATCCAATCGGTATTTTTTCTGGTTTTCTTATGTTGACCGGTTCAGGTCGGTTCATTTTTTTCAAAACCGATTGGATCAATTTTTTTCCCAGTTCACTATCCCAAACCGGAAAACCGAATCGAGATCCAACTTATATACAAAAAAAAAAAAAAAAAAAAAAATCTAGTTTAATGTTCAACGGTCCATAAAACTATGAAAGTGTGTCACAACATATTTTTTATCTTTGTTTTTTGAGAGAAAACCAAAAGTAACTATCCAAAACATTAAAATTTTGTTTATAACCACTTTTGAAATTATAATTGTTAATAACCACTTTTTTGAGAAATTACCTCAATATCCACATATATAAGCACTAAAAACCAAAAACATGAGCAGTGGAGATTAACAATTAAAGAGGGAAAAGGATAAAAGAAAGAAAAGAGAGAAAGAGACATTGTCGTCGAGAGAGAAGAGAGAAAGAAGCGGTGTCGTAGGGAGAGAAGAGGGTGTCGTCGTCGTCGTCGTCGTCGCTGGAGCAGCCGGCCGAAGAGAAGAGGTCTCCGTCACAGCCTGGAGACAAACCCACCATTCTCTTCTCACTTGATATTTTTATTGCAATTTCATGTTAAGAACATGTTTAGGGAATAATAAATGTTGAAATGTATCAATTTTGGGGGTTGATTGAGTTGAGGTCTGGTATTTTGGATGATTTGAGATTGGATGTTGGAGTTTGGTTTGAAAAAAAAAACTTGAAAGCATGAAATCTTCGACAAACTTGAAATGTTTTGCAAAAACTTGAAATTATGTTTTAAATCTCTAACATAAAACTTGAAATCTTCTAAATCTCGAACCAGTAAAACTTGAAATCTTCTGGAAAAAACTTGAAACTTTATTTAATTCGATTCTTCACAAAAACACATAAAAGTGATGTAATTACGCTAAACTCACGTTAAGGTCACTATTTGCAACTCAATTAATGAACAAATTAAAGATATTTACACACCAAATACCGATTTAGAGCAAATCGAAATTTTTGTTTCAAGTTTTCACTTCTTTAAATCTTCAATGCGATTCTGAAATCAAACCATCCTCTAGTTAGTCGATTTGCAGAAATAACAATGGTTCGGCCATATTGATGTTTGATTTGCAGGAAGAGGAACAATGATCAGAAATCGTTGATGAAGAATGAACAATGAAGAAGGAAGAAGACGGTGAATAGTGAAGAAGAGGGTGAGAAAGAGAAAAATATACAAAACGAAATACAAATATTAATTTGGTGGCATCTTGGTAATTTATGGACACCCGTTGAATTTTTTTTCAAAACATGGTTATTAACAATTAAAGTTTCGTATGTGGTTAAAAACGAATTTCCCATAATTAGAGTGGTTATTTTTAGCAATTTCCACTTGTTTTTTTTGCTGAATATTATTTTAAACTAGTATTTTCAATTTGTTCAAGCCCATAATTTAATTTGGTCGAAGGCCCAAAAGGATTAAAATATGAATATATGTGTAATAATTAAAACCCATGAATTTAGTCAAGTAGGACCAAAACCGAAAGAAAAACGAACCAAACCAAACCAAACTGGTCTAATTTGATTGGTTTTTTATTAGTTGACATTTGTAAATTTTATTGGATCGGTTCATATTTTCAGAAACCAAACTTTATCGGTTTGTTATTGGTTCTATTGAAAAATGAACCGATCCATTAAATGCCCACCCTTACATGCCATTAATTAACTCATGGAGACCAGTCAAAAGTGAAATACGTTCTTACAATTGGGCCTCTTGCCAATATGGTTGGACCCTCCCTTGGGAGCCTCCACCACCACGGTTCAACACCCGGTGTGTGCATGTGTATATATATATATATATATATATATATTATTTGTCCCCCTTGGCCATTAATCCCAAGAGTGGATGTTGTCCCACCTATTGTGGGTGCTCTCTCCCCGCTTATGGGAGCTGCAGTCCGGGCTGCGCTAGTGGAGTCTAATCTCGCCGGTAGGACCGTTTCTAGACATTTCGGGGCCCAAGCCATTTCATGATATTAACAAAAATCGGGGCCCCATATACCAAATACAATGTAATTTTTCACCTTAAATAAATAATTCTTCATTTACCAAATACAACGTAATCATATCCGAAGGAAAAGGGTCTCACACCTAAATCACCAGCAACAAACTTTCTCTACATGTATCAATGTAACCTGATTCTACTATAGATATCAGACAGTTCATAGGTTTGACATATTGATTAACCCAAACGCCATAACTAATTATATTGTAACATGCACAATTCATACAAGTTTCTCACAAATTCAACAAGTAGAGCAGCACAAACAAGTAATTAAATTCCAATTAAATATACCCGCAACAAAAAAATAAACAAGAGAGCCAAAAACACTACCTCTTCGAAGCAATTTGATGTTTGCTATTTTTTCCTTTCCTGGCTGTCTTGTGTTTCTCCTTTTGTTTTCCTTGTGCTTTGGTTGGGTTTTTTCTAGGTTGTTTTATTTTCCTTGTTCGTTTGTGTTTCTACTGACCTTTTGAATCTTTGAATAAAGTTTCATTTTAATGTTAAAAAAAAAAAAACAATGTCTACTAATTAGTTGGGCTTTTTTAAAATTATAATTAGAATTATAATTAGAATTAGTGGGCCTTTTTAAAAAAAAAAAACGATGTGGTTAGAAATTAGAATTAGTTGGGCATTTTTTACATTTATATAAATTGCATGTCTTGTATTGGGCCATTTTCTTAATATAAATAAATTGGATTTTGGGGCCCTTGATTTTACAAAAGATAAAGAGATTAATTGGGCCAATTGGAGGCCCCAGCAAGCTGCTGGGTTTGCTTGCCTCCTATTTCATTGTGTGTTTACTCTCCTTCTGCGCTTATAGTTTCAACCGAAAAAGCTCCTTAACAGGGTTCCCAAAGTGACTGGGGAAAAAGCATGGGATGCGAAACGAGCCACAAAGGGTGCGAAGTTCATCCAATCAATAGCTGGTGGCTTGACTGAATCTCAACTTTCATTCAAATGAATCATTTTTACTACTAAAAAAAAAGCAATTCGTCTTCTTTGGGATCTGGAACTCGCACCTGCAATGGTTAGGAGGCAGATTGGATCAAAGCAATTCATCACTTCTGGTGGAGGATAAATAAATTGGATTTTGGGGCCCTTGATTTTACAAAAGATAAAGAGATTAATTGGGCCAATTGGAGGCCCCAGCAAGCTGCTGGGTTTGCTTGCCTTATGGGCCGGCCCTGCTCGCCGGTCCCAGCAGTTATTATAAAAAAAAAAAAAAAAAGTGAAATACGTTCTTGAATTGAAGGGTAAATTAGAGAATTAACTAAACAGGTGGAGATAGGTGATATATATACGTGTTAGTCAAGCTTTCACTGACTCTGTAGAGAGAGGTTATACCTTCAGAGTGAACATTTGCCAGCCTTCTTGGTTCCAAGTCACGTCTTTTCATTTATCAAATCTTAACCGACCTTCACTCCTCCTAGACGACACAGAAGCTCAACTTACAGATCTTGATATCCAAGAGAAGATCAAAATGGGGTCTTCTGGTGACACTAACAGCGATTTGTTTGGTAAAGGCTCACTTGTAGAAGTGAGCAGTCAAGCAGATGGGGGGTTTCCTGGTGGGTGGTACTTGGCCAAAATCTTGGAAAGGCCAAAGGAAAAGGAAAAAGAAATGATTTTCTTGGTGGAGTACCAGAAGTTACGTTGTAAGATTAACAATGTTAAAACCAAGTTAGTCAAAGCTGTTAATTTTGAGTTTATAAGGCCAGTACCTCCTCCTCCTCCTAATCGTGAACATCAGATTTTTAAACCAAATGATGTGGTTGATGTTTATCATGTAAATGGGTGGAGGGGTGGAGTGGTCTTCAAAGCCTTGGACGAGCCAGGATGCTACTCTGTCATGCTCAAAAACCCACCTGATTTGATCTGCTATAGGTCTCCAGACTTGAGGCCTCCTCTCGATTGGGTCGATAACAAATGGGTTCCACTTCAAAAACAGGTATTTTAGTTCAAAATCGTTTCTTTTCAACTTTATTCTTCCTTTTTCGAAGATATCGTGCAAAAAGTTGTTGCCTTTCAAAGATTTTGAATCATTATATTTATGTAACCACTCAACCACCCAAATGCAAGCTGGTAGTGGTAGGATGATAAAGTGTTTGTTTTTGTTTCTCTTGTTTGTGGATTCGTTTTGGTTTTGGGGTCACATTTAGCTTCAAGAAAGAAAGAAAATCTTGGGTTCTTCTAGTTATAAAACATTAGATCAAACATGAATTTGGAGTTGAAAAAATTGTTTCTATTCAACTTTATTTCTCTATTTTCGAAGATATCATGCAAAAAGTTGTTGCCTTTCTCGAGATATTGGATGATTATGTACTCACCCAAATGCAAGCTAGTAGTGGTAGGCTATAAAGTGTTTGTTTTTTTATTTCACTTGTTTGTGGATTCGTTCAAGAAAGAAAGAAGATCTTGTGTTCTTTTAGTTATAAAATACTATGGGAGTTAAAATAATCTGACATTGTGCAGAACTAGTGTCTAGTATTGGTATTGCTTATTCGTTGTGTTGTAGAGATCAAGTTTCAGTGGAACTCTTAGCATCCAAAGTGGAGTGTTTTGAAAATTAGTTCAAAGCTTGGGGCTCAATGCGATTTTGGCCTCACCTGGGCAGATTTTATATTATTTATTTATTTATTTTTTAAAAAAACCCGACTATATATAACCCATAACTTCTTATTTAAATTACTCTCACCTCTACTCTATCCAAGAACAAGACCATCAAACCCTAAGTTCTTCTCCAAGACTCCAAGTTCCAACAGCTATCTCCATTCTCATGCAGGTTTTTTGTTTCTATTTTTTTTTTCCAAGTGTTTGTTAGAAAGTTATGTTAGATTATGAATCATAAAGTATTAGTTTAATAGTTTATAATCTAAGATAATTTGTTATTGTTTGTTTTGCAACTAAACAATTTTTTTTCGTCTTGCAATTTATTTTTTGGGGATCTTAACACTATTTATTAAATGTTATGATGATTTTCTGTTTTAGTAATTTTTAATTATTTTTATTTTTACATTATTTATCATTTTTCAATTGAGGCGACATCGCCTTGCGAGGACAGAACCGCCTCACGCATTTTGAAACATTGTTAAGAAGTAAAGCATTTACTTCAAGTTGGTGCTTTTGAAATGGGATAATAATAGAGATATGATCTTTACTTATGAATGACACGATATAATATTATATATGATGGTCATGACCTTGGACATGAGAATAAATAGTTCTATCACATATAAACCCTCCTTTGGTATGAGTAAAGAGTGGATCTTAGATCACTTGCGCTTAGATTGGAGCTAAGAACAGTCCAGCTCTCTTTGCATGTATGAATTTTCTTTTTTATATCAGCTGCCAGCCTTCAATTACATTTGACATTAAGCTATCACAATATAAAATCATGATCATGTCATTGTTATTATTTTTACTAATAACTTTTGCCTTCTAAGCCACAGCTCAAACTTACCATTCAACATCTTGAGAGCAAAGTTGGCTAGAGGTACTGATTAAGTATTAATTAATTGGAAGTTGTTGGTTGATAGCAGGCTCATTAGGTGCAGGCCTGTTCTATCAAATTAGAAATAAAATTCACACAATAGAGAAGGGATTAATATTGACTTTGGTAACACTTCACAAATCAGAATGGTCAGTATTAAAGTGAAATGTAATCTATATCTACTTGTTTCCAGTTTAGAGTTGGGTATTTGTGGGTTTGGGAAAATTTCATTACAGTCATCCATAACTTCTTCAGGATTACAATAGATAAAGGTACAATAGTACTTTGGATTAACTTGTGACTTTTATTGTAGTAAAGGTACAGTTGTGCTAAAAAAAAGTAACAAATAGAATATTGTAAGAATCCGGACGGAGTACACTTCATTACTTATCTCACCGTTCCCTTCTCAAAGGATCATATTTTAAGTATTGAAGGATCTTGACTTGACATTCATAATCCAAAGTGGGGGGTATTTTGAAAATCAGGTTTTTTGTTCATTATGTTAAAGATTTTTTCTTAGATTCTTATTGAAAGTCACGAATCTTAACTTTGTACTATCATTTGAAATGATCTTGTCATGGCTGTAGTGATTAATGAGTTGTACTCACAATTCTTTGGATGTCATATGGCAGAGTCACATTATCGGATGCCCTGATGGCATCTTGTTTAATTAGCTTACTTTATTTAAATAGGTTCTTCATTCTTTCTACATTCTGTGTGCTCTGATTTATTTTAGGATTCTTAATTATCATCATGCTTATAGTTCAGTTTACTCTTCCATGTCTGTTGTGGTTGTAATACTGATGCTGTCTAGTTGATTTCAGGATTGTTTTCCTTCTTAGATGCTAAACTGCCGACAAATGTAATTAGTTTAATTATTCACATGATGCTCTATACGCATAAGTGACACCTAGAATATTAACATCTACTTACAATCTGTATGTCTGTATCTTTATCTCCATATACCCCACCTGCATTCTACATATTCACATGCAAAAGCATCCACACACTCAATGATAGTTTGTGATGGATGTAGTTAATTAAAGCTGTGCTAGCATTTTCCTTTAACATGGACAGGTTTTTGTTCAAGTGAGATAGTTTATGTTGTCTATATTGTAAAGAATATTGTAGATTACAATCTATCTTGATCATTTGAATAATTGCATATCTGCGCATAGAATCAATACTTTTCATTCTAGTTTTGTTATATTTCCATTGTGTGGTTCAACATACATTAATTTATATTAAAAAAGTAGTAGTCCATTTTTGATGGGTGTTGGTTGTCACTTGTCAACCATATCTATTTATGCTATTCTAGAGGCAAGGGCCCCGTTGTTTATCTGATGGTATGTGCATAACTGGCATAAGTGATCTTGACATGCAACCCATGGGGATTACTTTAACTATTTCTCTGATACAGTGACTTAATTAAGTAGCTTGCATAATATTTTTGTTGCTCTCAATAGGTAACAAAGAGTGCATGTTAATAAGGTGGGAAATAAGTGACTGTCACATGAGGCTATATTGTGATAAAATCAATTATAGTGTTCGTTTGATGTTGTTTCATTGTACCGTGGGTATATTGAGTTCAAAAAAAGTCTTTCTAATGTTTGTTGAATTATGGTATAAGATTTATAATATATAAACATTTTTGACCCACATCCACAATTAGCTTATACGGGTGAAAGAATAAGCATTCACTCATGTTTGAGTAACAAAGTATTTTTCCCTATTTAGTGAAATTGATGTTTAGTTGAGCTGGACATGGATTTCAATATAATTGTATAATTTCCATTACACAAAAACTGGCATAAACATAAATTCACATAGATTTTGTGTTCATGTATATTGATTGAACCATAAGATTGATTAAAGGTTGCTAGGACGTGAACATTTGATGGTATAATCCTTTTGTAGAAAGCCTATTAGCATCATGAGTTCAAATAAAACTGAAAATGCATGTATAATCAAGGCACTTCTTGTTTGTGTATGGGTTTCTACTTTGTTGATGTAGAACTAGAAGAGTAGCAAGGGAGGAGGAAAGAGGAGAAAGAAGGAAAGAAAAGAAGAGACAAATTACAGAATAGATAGTTGAAATGCCAGTTTTCTATTGTCCTTAAATTAGTCAAACATACTACTAAAATGAAATGCATCAAGTGTTATTTGTAAAAGTTTCATTGATGTTTAGTCTTATTTCTATGCAGCAGAAGGAAGTTGTAACTAGAAACAAGAAGAAACAGGAAGGTAATCCTTCAAAATCCTTACTTGCAGGTACATAAGCTCTAGCAAATTGCATTGGATAGCTTGAAGCTACAATTTTTTTCTTAAGGATGTTTTTTTTTATGCATAAATATGTCTTATGTTTTACAGATAAGGAGTGTGATGGAGTTGAAGGTGCAGTCGGTAAAATGACCGTAGAGGATTCTGCAACTGTTGGTGTTGAATCAGTAGGAGAATCTACAGGTACGAGGACTTCCCAAACCAATATTCCTTGCCGACTTTTAAATATGGTTTGAATATCATTTTACATCGAAATCAGTTTCTGAATGAACCATGGCCCACATGAACATAATTGTATAATCATAATGTCCTTACTGCTGGGAAACAAAAACTTCTGAAACAAAAGTTGCAGGATTTGGCAACCAGCATGAAAGAAAACTTACGGAACACGAACATAAATGATTGATTGATGAATGAAAATATAATATGTTTTTTTTCAATCTTTTAAACAATAGACACAAGGTATCATTGGAATATTGGTTCAAACATGCTTTAAAATTCTCTTGTATGCTTTTATTAATGGCTATAAGACACCGGTGGAGACCGGAGAGTATTTATCTTATATCGGCCTCTCTAATTCAAATGATGAAGGTTTCAAAGTTTCTTTTTCATTTCGTGTTCAATGGTGCATTATAGATTATTTCCTAGCAAAAGGCACCCTTTTAAGTTTTGTACACATGAATGTGAGAGTATGATGCAAAGTACTTGTTATTAGACCAAAAAATATTGTTCAAGCAATGCAGCCACTTTCTCAATAAAAGCAACCAACAGTGGTAAAAGTGTACATATCTCAAGAGGGAAATCTAGAAGAAGCATGACGTAATTTTTAATATTGCAATGTCATAGATAGATATTATGCACATTAGGTTGCAAGCAGAATCTTTTTTGTTGGATTGTGTTTTTGGCTTTCAATGTGCATCGCAGAAACAGCTACTGAACATTCTGATTTGGGTTCCAAGGCTGAGATATTGAAATGGCCATTATACATAATAACACGGTTGATGTTGATGAACCTATGTTGTAGTTGAGTGAATTTTATTTTACACATTCTTGTAGAAATTTTCTTGATTTTGTTGGTGTTCACTGTCGAGGTGATTATTGTTGGTCTTTCATGTCCAGATATATGCGGTAGGACTATCAACCAATTAATTGAGTTTAAACAAAGATTAAGTGATGAAGTTGTGCAATGTGATGCAGGGGCAGCTATGAATGATGATATGCCATGCAAGGACCAAAACTTACGAATTGTGGAGGATTCACAAGTAATGCAATTCATTCAAGCTATGGACGTATTTCAATCAATTCCACAGGAACCACATTTTCGTCCTTTAGCTGAATGTGAAGAGGTGTGTCGGGAAGGATTAGCTCTTGGGCATATGATGACCTTTGTTAATGTGACAAAGAAAATATCAACATTACAAGCAAGTGATCCAAGAATCGACTTTGACAGCCTTTTGAAATGTCTTTCTGAATTAGAGTTACATGGCTTTAATGTTGAAGCTGTGCGAAGTCGTCTTCTTGAATTGCAATCAATGAAAGACAGTCAAGAACAGCTTAAAACAAAATCGAAAAACATTAAAAGTGAGATCATAGAGCAAACTCATGAGAGAACCAAGGTCAAGGCTGAGTTAGATGAAGTTATGAAGGACTTGAAGCTGTTAGAAGATAAGAAAAAAGAGGTGGAAGAAAAGAAGGCGAGGCTTCTATCGATTAACAATGAAAATGAATCAGAGATTGTTAATTTGAAATCGGGCATTGGTTCACTTTTTGAAGAGATCAAGAAAGTTAATAATGAATTTAAAAGTGTAGCTGGTTCCCCATGGAAGAAGTGACTGACTTGTAATTGTCGATCCTAGTTCAGATTTTGCTGCTTATCCCCATGGAGGTGACTGACCTGTATTCTCTGATCATCTTTTAGCTTTTGCTGCATTTTAACCTTGCATGATCATGTTGATGTTCTAATCATAGAAACTTAATTATTGGCCTGTGTGAGCCATTTTGTGTAGCTGTACAGTACTGAAAGTAGATACTGGTAACCAAGTTTATTTTGTTTCTCCCTAATTATGTTTTCCACTTCATGGGAAATATTATTAGCAATCTTTTGTTTTTGTTTATGTTACTAATTCTTTTTATGAGTATTGTATCAGTATGGTCTGATCTCCTACATCGAATTTAGAAGTCTAAAAACCAAATAAAAAATAAGTAAAGAAAATCAATTTAAAATTTATATAGTGAGGAATTTTTTTCTCATATATACTTTTTTTTTAGAAAGTATGTAAAGGTTTTTTTTTTTTTTTAGATCATATTTATTTTTATTTTTGAATGTCAGGAAACTTTTATAAACTTTTTTTAGATCATATATACTTAGCACTTTTTATTCGATAGTTAAAACTTAAAATGAAAAATTTTAAAATTTTGAAAATAAATACATAATTTTTTTACAAAATCTTTATAATATTATTTGAGTAATATGGGGCCATGGCCAAGCATAGAAAGATTCTTAACAAGCAAAAACCATGGTTTGTGTTTTCCAAAATCGATTTCGAATTTACATTTGTTAATTGTTTTTCATTTTGTTTATAAAAAAATGGAAAACAAAACCAGCATTAAAATTAAAAAGAGTAATGCTAGAGGACCCAAAAAATTGACCCAAATTTTGGATCCAAACCTATGTGGCAACATCATATGGGATCTTTGGGAAGAGTGACGTGGGCCCATGTTGTGTGTGATGTTGCCACATAGGTTTGGGTCCAAAATTTGGATCACTTTTTTGGGTCCTCTAGCATTATTGAATTAAAAAACATGAAAAAAAAAAAAAAAACAATAAACATGTTTTTCTTAGAAAAAAAAATCCTTATTATTATTATTATTATTTTTTACTTTGTCGTCTTCTTCTTCTTCCATCAAAGCTTCTTCTTATTCTTATTCTTATTCTTGGAAAGGAAATTTGGAGGAGCAGCGGACTTGCTCCTCCAACATTGGAGGAGGATCTCACCTCCACCGGCGTTGGAGCCATCGATATGCTCCTACAAGAGCAGATCGGTAACTCTTCCTTTATTTATTTTATTTTATTTTTTTCCTTTTGAAATATTTGTAATTCTTTGTATGTTAATACAAAAATTAATGACAATTTTTGATATTTGGGATGAATTATTGACAATTTTTTATATTTGACGGTTAATCCACCATCGTGTTTTTATTTTAGAATACCGTTATCTGCGTATGCTACCAGATGCTTTTTCGGATTTAGAAACTTAAACCAAAAACATTATTTTCATTTACATTTTTATTTTTGAATTTTTGAATTATTTTGTTTGAAGATATCTAGAAATTTCTAGATCTCAATTTTGTTTTTATTTTGTTCGATCAAGATCTCTTTAAAAGCTTCTTAATTTATTTTTTTTATGTTATAAATTAATTATTTATACAATTTTATTTTATTTTATTCAAAATATTTTTAACTCATTAACAAAATAAAATTTTATTTTTATTTTAAAGTGAAGGGTAAAAATGTCTTTTTGCCTTTTCAAGACTGTTGACCGTCAAAAATCTGGTCAAAGGAACCAAATTGATGGATTTTGGAAAACATAGGGACCACAGAGAACTATAAAAGAAAAGATAGTGATTAATGTATTCTAAAAGTTATTTAAATTATTATTTCATGTTTATTTATTTATTTATTGACAATATCTATTAATTAGGGATTATGTATTTTTGCTTAAAGCTTTTGCTATTGGTAGGATTCGAGTCACTGACCTAAGAGTCATCTGCCCAAGCATCAAACTCGTCCATCTACCAGCTGAGTTACACCCCTATTGGCAATTATCATTTCATGTTAATCAAATAAATAAATATATATATATATATATATATATATATATATATACAGAAATTCTATTATCAGTTCGAACTGACAAAAGTTATATCAGTTCCTTGCATGTGGGCTACTGGATTTAAATACTTTGACTTTGCTGTATGCACTTGTCAGTCAAAGTATTTAAATCTAGTGGCCTACATACAAGGAACTGATATAACTTTTGTTAGTTCGAACTGATAATAGAAAGATTATATATATATATATAGGGGTAGGATCCATGGCCCTATTTTTTTACACAATTTTGACTCAAATTCTTGACCATTGGATCTTTTTTCTTTTAATGGATATGATTTATTCTTTTTTTCTTTCCTTGTTTATTACAGACATTGTCTCTCACCAAATTAATTCTTTATCTATCTAGAGTATTATTATTTTATTAAATTCTCTCACCTTAATTAATTTTATGTCTTTAATTTATTTTTCTTTTCTTTTCTTTTTTCCTTTACAAATCTTTTTTTTACTTTACCTGAAATCAGAATATCATCAGAGTTTAAAATCTTTCATTTTCCTATCTTTATTTTCTTTCTCTTTCATTGGATTAGCTTCAACTGATTTTTATCATATTAAAAAATGTCAAAAAATTTAGAATTGGAAGACTTATCAACGGATGCTCATGGTTTATCTAAGATATTTTTTCTATTCTTCGAATTTTTATATTTATTTAATTATTTTTGTTATCTTGTATCTTCTTGTTTTCTCGTTAATAATGATAAAAAAAATATTAAAAAAAAAATATTGAAAGAACAAAAATTTGCTTTTTTTTTTTGGAATTGTTTATATAAGGCTGTTACAATCTTGTTAAAATTTTCGTTGTAAGATTTGATATGTTAGATTTCTTTTTAATTTCTTGCTTTGGAAAAAATTTTTTTGGATTGGATTAGATAACTATTTTTTCTTATATTTCCCTATTTTAAAATGTTTTATCTTCAAAAAAATCAGAAAATATAAATTATTGCACCCGAATTTTTTAATTTTTTTTCCATAAGTGTATTTCAATGTTTTCACCATCCATACAAAAAATCAAATCAAGATTCAATATATTCCATGCAATTTCATCAGAAGGTGCTTAAAGTGATAAAAGTCCTCATTGGAAAATTACTCTCTCTCTCTCTCTCTATATATATATATATATATATATGTATATATATATTAATAAAATTGGATTGACCTAAGGGGAAAAAACATCATAAGCGATCATATGCTGAAAAACCCCTAAGCATTATCCATAAATATAAAAGATAAAAGAAAAGAAAAGAGTGACAAAAAGCAACAAAACACAAAGAACTAGAGGGAAAACAACCCTAAACAAAAAGAAGCATGCAAGCCACACCAAAAAGAAAAGGAAAGTATCAAGAAAAACGAAAAGACTCTCGGCCCATGTAGTCATTGCCAACTAAATAAGAATAGAACGGTGGGGTGGAGAACCACCAAGAATCAGCCTGAAGCTCCAATGCATGCTTAGAAAGCGCATCTACAACCTGATTCCCCTCATTGAAAATATGGGAAACTTGAACATCTATCTGCGAGATCTGAAAGATGCAATACTGCCACGCTTGACAAACCCTCCAAGGAACCATCTCAAAACGAGAAAAAAGAAGCAGAACCACATAAGAAGAGTCGCTCTCAAGCCAGATCTGATGCCACCCATACTTCCAAGCAAAATTAATGGCTTACGAGGTCGCTAGAAGCTTGGCCTGAAACGTGAAAACCTGACTAAGAGGAATAGCAAAGCAACCCTTCACAAAGGCTCTACAGTTCCGAAAGATGCCACCACAACCACCAACCCCCGGAGAGCCCATAACAGCGCCATCTATATTCACTTTGATCTAACCAGGAGCTGGAGACGACCAAACCACATTTTTGATCACTTAGATTTAGAATGGCGACCTTGAAGACCAAATTGGCAAAGAATCAAAAGGTCATCCATACAATTACGCATACAACCAATCTCCAATCGATTATCCTCAGAAATTGCATGCCAAACCAGAGAGAGGACGGATCGAAAGTCCACCGACTTCCTTTCAAAAATCCATTGATTACAAGCTGTCCACACCCCCTAAATCATTGCATGGATAGCTGCCTTCCATAAAATCCTAACCTGCTTACTAAAGGAAATTGACATGGCCTACCAAGTATCGGTAGAGACATGTCATTGGAAAGCCAAGAAAATAGCCTCCCAAAGAGCAACTGCCAGTGCAAAATGAAGAAAAAAGATGATCAGCTAATTCACTACTAACCCCACAAATACTACAACGAGAAGCCAAATGGAATCCAAACCTGCAAAGGCGATCCTTAGTAGGAAGCCTATTCAACATAAGACGCCAGGTCAAAGCTGAGCAAAAGAGGGGAATAAAACGAGACCAAACATCTCTCCACCAACCGACCTAAGGAATATCACAAAAAAAATGGAAATAAGCAGCCTTGCAAGAAACATGACCATCCCGAGAATTAGCCCAAACCAAAGAATCCACAATAGGAGAAATCATAATCCAATCAATCCGAAAACACATATCTGGGAAATGCATTCGGAAACCATCATCTAGCACCCATCTACCCTCCTGAATAAAATCTGAGACCCTCGCTTGGAGCAGATTAGCTAAATAATCTGGAATCCCTTAAAGCTCTAAAATGGGAACCCTCAGCCAATTATCACGCTAAAAGTCCCGCTGAGAGTTCTCACTAATCAACTAGATACCTTCCTTAAGAAGGAAACTATAATTAGTTCGAAGAGAAGACCAAATCGAGGAGGTGACATACCCTCCCTAAGGTTTTTGCTACTGCGTGAGATACCTCTCTCGAAGAAATAAGAAAGCAAAACCACCAGAGGTCATAAACTTCCAAGTGAATTTCCGCAACATCGAGTCATTCAGCAACCCAAGATCTATCAGACCAAGACCACCCTGAGAGTAAGGCCTACAACAACGATCCCAAGCGACCTGAACCAATTTAGTCTTCTCACAAGAGCGAATCCACAAAAAGTTCCTCAGGTTAATCAATGACAGTAAAGAAGAAGAACATTTGTAAACCATGAAAGAGTGCACAAATGAACTAGTGATGACTGACCTGATCAGAGAAGCACGACCGACTAAAGAGAGGGACTTGCCCTTCCATTTAACGAATTTAGACAAGATCTTATCTGCAATAGGCTGTAACACCACCTTTCGAGGCTTACCCCGAAATAAAGGGACTCCTAAATAAGAGAACGAAAATTGGCCAATCTGTATACCAACTAGAGACTGCAAACTACCAATACGAGAAAGGGAGACAGAAGATCCGAAATAAATGGAGGACTTACCCCATTTAACCAACTGGCCTGAAATATCACCATAATCCTCAAAAGCACCCATGATATTCTTCATATTCTTTTGAGTGCCTCTGCAAAAAATCAGAACATTGTCTGCATAGAGCAAAAGACAATTTTTTTTTTTTTTTTAAAATAATTTAATTATTGTTCATTCCAAAGTTCTAATAAACATATTATTGCAATATTTTGTCCAATCCTACAACATACCAAACATAGGATTACTTTATTTTTAATCATATCCTATGTTGCACCAAACACAAAATTATTATATTTTTAATCCTTTCCTATATTGCACAAAACACATGATAACATTATAATTAATCCAACCATATCTCATTAAAATAATCATATCCTATCCCACGTACCAAACAGGTCATTATATAGGATGGGATGGTTCTCGTTTGGCAAGTGAGATTGAATTGGATTGTGAATCTCTTTTGACACATGAGATTGGATTGAATTATTATATGTGATCCAATCATATAGGATAAGAATGTGTTTGGTGCAATAATATACTTGACAATTTTTTTCAGACCATGGAAATCAAGTACTCATGAACCTTGCCATAAGGCCACTTCCGAGGGTAACGTGGGTCAAAAGCCCCCATGTTGAATGCAACCTCAGATGATGCAAAAAGAAGAGCTAATTGGTTACATTTCATCTCCCCTATATGTGGCCAGTGACGTATTGCTATGGATGACACACCAAAATTGTCACTACGCCAGTATCAGCACTCGGATTTCATTGGTCTCACCTCGTAACAACCTCAACCTGGAATTAGACGTGACGAGGTCGAACACCCCAGGTCCAATATATGCAGTTGAAAAGCATTGGAAAAGCATGCATATGGATCTAATAGGTTTGGTGATATTTTAGACTGCTTTATATGAAGTTAGAGGCTTTGACGCAAGCTAGGTCGAAACCTAGGCCACTTGAGATTTTCTTTAGCAAGTTGAAAGGTTTGAAATGTAGAGTTTCGACTCCAAATACACTCAAGGAAACGTACAGGACCATGATCGTGATATAATGAAAGAGTTTGCAGATAAATAGGATTTTGCAATAGACCACTCCCATTCAAACACAAAAAGATAAGGGATAAGAGTCCACTTTCCTTAAAATTGGGAAGTGATCAATTACAATTGAGATATTATAGGAGCATGACTTTTGGCACTCTAAGAGTTAACTCAGTCCACCATTCATCCATCAATGCGCACTTGACATGTCAGAAGTTGACCTAGTCCAAAGTAGACCCAGCTAGCGACCACATCAGTGGGTCAACACCTTGTCACATAGCCACATCAACTGGTCAACACCTCGTCATCAGCCACCTTAGCTGGTTAACGACTCGCACCTGGTCAACACCTCGTCACCAGCCACGTCACCTGGTCAACACCATGAACATATGATTTCTGCACCACTTCTTTTGCATGAACAAGAGAGATTTCATCCCATTTTCTCCCATACATCCTTGAAACATGCACCCATAGGCCATAACAAGTAGTGAGGAAAATGGGAGATCTAACTAACTAAAAGGGGTGCTATAAATACAAAAGATGAAGATATTACAGGACAGATGATGGAACCCAAAGAGAACACATTCTCTGAACTCTATTCATGTACTTTTCACTAATCTTCATTCGTGTTGCTTGTATAATGGTTAATCGTAATGAATACACATTGAATTTACACTTATCTTGTTGGGGATGAACATGTCACGAACAAGATTTGAACTAGCACCTCTGGGACTTACCCTGCGACCTTCCTTTCTATATTATCGTGACTATTTCTACGGTAAAATACTAAAATCCGAGCGCTACCATAACTGGCTTTAATTTGGGCCTAAAAGCTAAAAGCAAATTTCCAAAAGTCATGCCAAATAGGCCATTGTTAGGTTTTTGATTTGTGTTGGCATGTATTCCATATCAAAACGTGTTTCTCTTGTAATGTTTAGTGGTCCATGTTGAAAATACAAATATAAGCTCGCGTGCGTGTCTAAACAACCTAGAGGGGGGGTGAATGGGTTGTTAATCGATTATTACCAACTTTTCGATTAGTCAAAATTAATCACAATTAACCCAAAACACACATATAATAAAATCAAGTAAAAAATGCGGAAATTAAAGAACACTTGATTTTTACGTGGAAACCCACACGGGGAAAAACCACGGGCTGATATGTGCGCCACACACGGTCAACGAAATCCACTATATGAAAAGGAATCTACACCCTCAAGTGATTCTCGGACTCTCACCCTAGATAACCTCAGGCTATGGACACTACCACTCGCCACTCTTGGTTCAATCCCTAGTGATATCCCCTGATACACTACTCTTGGCGTGAGCAACCCCTAATCTACCCAACGGGTCTGTTACAGTGGCACTCGACCAATTGCTTGAGCACTACACACGGGTAGCCACAAGACTTTCCTTGCTTGTGAAACTTCACCAAGAAGTCACAAGACTTTGACTCAAGAAGAGAATCAAAAAGTCTAAGTGTATCACAATGATGCACAAAAGCAATGAGTGCTAGACTAAACACTATATGCTTAACTAGATGTTATAATGCAAGTGAACATCCTAGTTATCAACAAAGTCCACATGAATGTGCATGAAGACTCAATTAGGTGCTGAGAGACATTAGCAACCTAATTGTCAACAAATAAAGCCAACTCAACCTAAGTTGTCAAAAAGCATGGCAATGACAATAGATATGCAATAATCAAATGCAATCAATAAATTGTCAATCAATCAAGGCCAATCAACACAAGTTGTCAATTAATAATGGCAAGGCCTAATAGCATGCAATCAACTAATGCAAATAACCAAACAAAATGCCAATCAACTTAAGTTGTCAATGAACATGGCATAGACTCTAAATGCAATTAACAAATGCAATCAAGAAGTCCTACACATCAATGTCTAAATGAAAATCATATAGACTTAGCTAGATGTTGTCAATCACAAAACAATCATAGCTATCATAAATAAAACATCTCAATCACACAATGAGATTAAATTAGCTAGATGGCAAAAAATGGCTCTAGATCCTAGCTATCAACATACAACCTATCTCAACCAATCAATAATGTCTCAAACATGTTATAAATAACAATGAGCAAAGAGACAAGCATTTAATTAACAAATAAATGCTAAATCTAGGTTTACATGTCATAAATATGAAACTAGAAGTTTTAGGACATGTAGAAAATACCTAGTCAATGAAATCAACACACTCCATGCTTGAATGATGCTAAGAAGAAGTTAGATGCACATGGGAGGTGGTTTGGTTGAGTAAAAATGGTTTCTTGGGAGCTTCTCTCTCTAGAATATGAGTTTCTCTCACTTGGTTTAGTTTTTGAGCTCACTTGAACGAGCAAGGGAGAAGATGATACTTATATATGAGGCCAAAATGAAGTGATGTCGTTTTTGAAGAAAACGATTCAGCTTCTCTCGGGCAACCGTTGGGCGTACCGCTCAAGAGGCAAGGTGCATGGGCAGCGGTACATCAGGCGAGAAGACACTGATGTGGATCGCTGAGCGTACCGCTCAAGAGGCAAGGTGCCTGGCCAGCGGTAAATCGCTGACAGTGCATCAGCTCAAGTTTTGAGCGCCCCAAAATATGACCAAACGACATCGAAACCTTTCGAATAATATATCGTTGGAAAGGTATGGAAGTCTACTTTCTACTCCAATTAACAAAACATGATTTGGATAAATGTAGAAAAAGTTATGGTCATTTGAGTGACCAAAGGTCAGATTCGGATAACAGCTGTGATGCCCTGTTTTAGTGGTCACTTTGGAAATTTCAAAACCAATCCAAACGGTTATGAAATATTACGAATAATATACCGTTGGAAAGGTATGGGTGTCTAGTTTGTCCAGAATTTTACAAAACTCAATTTAAATCTTTTGATAAAAAGTTATGGTCACAAGACCATACAAAGGTCGGTTTTGAAAAACGTTTAAAACATTGAAATCCAATCTTTTTAAACTAGACACTTTACTCCAAATAACCAAACCGAATCTAACACTTATCCAAGAGAAGAATGAGTCATTCTCAAGTGGTCAACCATCACGCTAAGACATGCACACCATCGTGCAAGCGTGGACATTTCCAATCACACAAACGGAAACGAATTACACCGCACTTAAGACAAACATACATGAAGTGCAAGTGTGGGAAGTGAATGCATCCTAATGCCTAACATGACATGGCATTTCAATAAGCTAGATGCAATCAACTAAACATGCATGGAAATGGATATCAACATGAAAAATCACCAAGCATGTGACACACAATTAAGATTCACACAAATGCAATGAATGTGTGTGTGTGCAAAAAGACATAGATGCACTAAACAATGAAACACAAGCATGTGAACAAAAGCTCAATATATAAAGATGCATGCAAGTGTGTGTGTGCACCTAATCTCTTCAAGAATTAAGGTCAAGTGGTATACCTTTAGAAGCTCTTGAAGTCACCTTGGGAAGTCCGGAAGCTTGTCAACCACGAAGTCCTAAGCTACCCATTACATACCAATCCCAATGTGGTGTGTCATGAAATAAGCCAATCAAAAGTGAGGCACTTACACATGTGTTGAAGATTTAAGAAGACAAAGAAAGTCTTGGCCACAATTCATGCAAGATGCCGGCTTCAAAGAGATATGTGCTTCATCGATCGTCAAAGGTAATATAAGACCTCATATCTCTTACAAGGCTAGGCACACACACACATGGCATCCTTGTGTGTTCCTTCATGGTTAAACATCATTTATATATCACTTTCACACACTTGATAACATATGCTCATGCATTTATACTATCTTGACAAACTTTGCTTATTGCATGTTCTAGGACTATGTCTAGGAAATAGCATATGTGTGTGTCTTTTTGTTTGTATGTTTCCGTATTTTTGTATTTGGACTTGAATATGCTCTATTATGATTCCTTATTGAGTTCCGGTCATTTTGGTTAATCATGCACTTAGTTTCGAGTCCAAACGATGTAGCTACATTACTTTTCGTTCTCATTCGTTGAGTTGACTTCATCGTCGTTTTCTGAGATAATTTCTCAACCATTTTTCAAAGTTGTGTAGTAATCGTCATGTAGTCATTGTCGTGCATGAGGGAGTCACGGTTTATAATCTGAAAACGAATTCAAAATCAGAGTTCGGATGCCCAAGATACGGCTGAAGAACATGAGGGAGCGCGCGAGAGAAGAGCGTGGCCAAAGGCCACATTGCCCAAGCCGTGTGGGAGCCGTGGGACCCACGGCCAGAGGACCTCTCTGGTCCCGTGTGGCCCACGCGTCCCCCACAGGGATGGGTGATGTGGCCACCTCTGATTGGCCTAAAAATTCCCTCTCTCTCCTCCTTTTAAATCCCTTCCATTCCCTCCAATTCATTTCCAAGAAGAAAAAATCTAGAATCCCGTCAGAATTTTTCTCTCCAATTTTCTCACCTTCCAAACACCATAACTTCCTCATACAAAGTTGGAATTGAGTGATTCAAGTTGGAGATCGTTCATAATCAAGTCCTCTACCTTTTCCAAGTGATTTGGCAGCTGTTTGATCTATTTTTCTGGTGGTTCTACACAGAAAACCGAACCAGCTCCTGAATCCAAGGTATTGGGCATATCTTTGGGATTTCTTCTTTTATAACCTTCAATTTGCTTGGGGTTTCTTCTTCTATATATACTTGTATGTTTGGTGAATGCTATTGTGAAAGATAGCTTCACAATCAATCATAATCAAAAGTCTATTTAAAGACAAATGTGAACTAGTTTTCTTGATTATAGGTTTTTCACATGTTTGTGTGTTGTATTGTGATTCGGATGATATCTTAGGTTGTTTGTGATTTGATTGAATCAATTTTGTGATAAATGACCTTGAAATTTGATTTGATCCTTTGATTGATGAAATCTAGGATTATTGTATTTGTATGTGTTTTAGAGCTATCTAGGTTTTAATTGATTTACATCTTAAATCCTTGCTCTATATTTTTGGTTAGAATATTGATTGATTTGATCTCATGTCTCTAGCATTTTATTTTATGTTTATAGCATATTGAACTTGTACTTCATGAATAAATATTGTTCAAGTGTTGTATGTGTGAATGAGACTTTGAGCTTTATGTGTTTGGTGTTTATACATGCTCTAGGTTTTATTCTTGTATTTTGCATCTAGACTTTGATTATTTGTGATATCACATGTTTAGGTCTAGTTGTACCATTGAATGTATTGATCACATGTTCTATGTTGAATTGGTTGTTTGCATCATTTGCATTAACATGATCACATTAGGAAGTCCTTGTAAAAGGCATGAAGTCTTGGTTAGAGTCGGGATGACTTGGATAGCCAAGCAAGAAGTCATGGCTAGAGTCGGGAGGACTCGGATAGTCATGCATGGGAGGCTCCCTAGAGGCATGAGTGCCTTGGATAGGGAGTTAGCTATTATATTGGTAGGCCTAGGTGTATGGTTAGACATAGACTCCAAAAGAGCGGGGTACACGGGAGGTGTATGCACTCTTGAGGAATTTCTAATCTTCCATCGATGTTGGTTTTGTGTGTTGCCCAATATATGGTGGTTTAGCATCATTAGGGATTTCATACTTTCCAATAGGGTTGGGTAGACTTAGACTCCACTAGGTTGGGTGAGTTAAAGATTGGTCACTTTGTGGATTCTCTATTTTTATCATCCAATATATATAGTACCCAATGGTTGTAGTTTAAAACAAATAAACGCTCGGTGTGTATAATATATATCTAGAGGGGGGGTGGGGAATAGATTTTAACTAATATTACCCAATTTTCGTATGTATGTCAATTTTACGAAAAATGTCCCTGGCTAGTTACAATAATATAGCAAGTGTAATATGGTGCGGAAATTAAATAACACTTGATATATACGTGGAAACCCAACCACTGGAAAAAAACCACGGGCTGTTTAGTGCGCCACACTCGAACCTTGAATCCACTAACTGAAATGAGGTTTATAACCTATGTAGACCTCGTATAACACTCCGGTCAATAACCCCCCACTTCTACCACACGGGCCTTTAAAAGTGGCTCTAGTCCTACTTGCTTGAGGCCTAAGCAATCTTAGCCCCAAGTCTTAATTCTCAATGAAGAGATTATACAACCAATGTGAATATATGATGATATTCAAATAACAAACAAGGCTAGGGAACCTTAGATGTTTATCTAGGATGATGATTAAATAAATTAAATCAATCCTAAATATCAAGAGCTAAATGACATGTGAAATTCCCTTAAGCAATATAGTGTAAAATATACCTAGAGGGGGGGGTGAATAGGTATTTACTCAAATTCTTCCAATATTAAAAATGATACGGAATATAACAAAGAAAATGCACACTTGATTAGATTTAGCAAATGAATTGATTTCACTAATACAAAAGTTAATCAATTTACAAGATATGCAATCAATGTAAGATATGGAAGATAAAGAAAAGTAAAAACAAAAATAAACACAAGTGTTTTTACATGGTAAAACCTCAAAGAGGAAACATCCACGGGTTGATACCACAACCACCGGCAAAGCAATCCACTATATGAAAAGGACTTACACACTCAAGCTATCAACACATGATATCCGCTCAAGCTATCACCTCCTAATCTACCCTCGGGCAAGTGAACTACCAAGCCTACTTCCTATCCGAGATGTATCCTACACCTCTAGAAAGCAACTTCCTATCCAAGACGCTCACGTCTCTAGGAAGATTTCTTGCTTGACTATCCGAGTCCTCCCGACTCTAATCAAGGCTTCTTGCTTGGCTATCCGGAACACTTTCCTAGCCAAGACTTCTTGCTCAAGACAAAGCTTCACTCACTTTGCAAGAGACTTCAACCTTTCACAAGGCAATGATCTAAGTGATGCAAATGATGCAAACACAAGCAAATAGAGCAAGTAGATCAAACATACTCTATGAAGAATTAGATTTGCACAAATCAAGCTCACAAGCAAATTTAGCTAATTCTTATGAACATGTGATTAGAAGTCTAGATTAGACATTCAAAGTCATTCACAAAAATATCTAGAAACCTAAACATGTCAATCAAAGCTAGAGTAACAAGTTTTCAATAAAAATCACAAAACTAGCTTTGAAATCAAGTGAACAAGTTAACACTTGAAATCCACAACATATTCAATCCAAACAAGAACTAGATTTAAATGATAGATAGCACAATCAAAAATCCTAGTTCATGAACATGTGACAAAAACCTAGAAATCAACAATCAAGTTCAAGAACAAAAAGTATTTCTAGAATCAATATCAAGATAGGTCAAGTTTAGCAATATATGTTCAATTGAAATCAAATGGCTAAAACTCAATAATCAATAGATCAACCACCCCTAGAATATGATCTAACAACATTCTAAACATATATCATCTATCAATTAGGAAGATCAAAAGAGATGATCAAAAGATGAAGTGAGAAGAAGAAGTTTCACATACAAAAGTTGAGTCTCGTACTGAAATCAGAACACTGGGAAAAATGAAGAACTCAAATGGCTCTGAAAATACTTGGGGTTTGTAGCTCTCTTCAAGACCAACAATTTTGGTTTTTGAATCACTCAATTCGGAGTTGAAATGAGAGAGATATGATCAAAATAAGAAATCAAAAATTGTAAAGAATTCTGCTCGGGATTTCGAATATAAATGGAGGGAAAAGAGATGGAGAAGAGAGAGGATGACGGGAGCCAATCAGAGGCTGCCACGTCAGCACCCAGTGGGAAGCGCGTGGGCCACACGAGACCAGAGGGGTGCTTTGGACGTGGGTCCCACGGGCTCCACACATGGTGGCCAATGCTTGCCTCTCGCGCGCTCCCTCATGTTCTTCAGCCGTAGCTTGGGCATCCGAACTCTGATTTCAAATCCGTTTTCGGATTACGAATCGTGACTCCCTCACGCATGACTACGACTACAAAAATTTGAAAAATGGTTGAGAAATCATCTCGGAAAATGACGATGAAGTCAACTCAATGAATGAGAACGCAAAGTAGCATAGCTAAGTCGTTTGGACTCGAAACCTTATAAATAAGTAACCGAAATGACCGGAACTCAATAAGGAATCAAATAAGAACATGTTCAAGTCCAAAACACAAAATACACAAACAAATAAACACATATTCACACAAGCATGCCATATCAAAGAGATAGTCACAAAGCATGCAATTTCACAATGTTTGTCTATTAAAGAACAATGCATGAGCATACTATGAAGTGTGTGAAAGTGTTATACAAAATGTTTGAATCACGATGCAGGGACACACATGTATGAATAGTGTGTGTGTGCGCTAACGCCTTGCAAGAGGATAGGAGTCAAGATATACCTTTGACGCTTTTTCACCTCTTGAAGACGACTTTTGCACTAGACGTTGCTTTTCACTTTTTAAGCTTTCTTTCTTCAAAGAATATCCTAATCAACAACTAATACAAATAAGGAGTGTTTTGCAATGGAATCAAGCCAATACACATCATGAACCTTACAATCTCTCCCTTTGGCTATTCCATTGGCAAAACCTCAACCTCACCATACAATGTTTCACTCAAATAAACTCAAGTTGATAGCATACTCTCAACCTCACATTACAAAGAGATTCCTAGACTAAAAAGTCTTCAAGTCTTCAAGAATTCCTCTTTTGGTCTTCAAAGTACCTATGAGAGAAAATAGCAACCAAACAAGAGATCTTCTCTAAAGAAGAATGGTGAGATATTAACCAAAAACAAATAACAAGACTTCCCTTATCTCATACAAAAATGCATTATCTCAAGTGTATGAATGTTTTCACATTAAAGCTCTCCCTAAGATCTTTAACCCAATTAGGCAAGAATTCTTTTCTCCCCCTTAAGACAAGAATTCTCCCCCTTAAGACAAAGTCTCCATAAAAGCACAAAGAGGAATTACCCACACATTTGGAACATTTCTCCACACATGGTGAGAGGTGTACATTTTTCTCCCCTATATTAAAACATGGAATCCCCCATATCAAACATGGTGAGGTATACAATTTTCTCCCCCTTTTTGTCAAGGAATAGACAAGGGACACAAGAGATAAAGAACGAGATACAAAGCAAACAAATCGTATAGAGAGCGAAGTTGAATAAACTAAAGCTCCCCCTTAACATATGCTCCACATATTATCGCCAAGTAGATTTGTTCACAAGGGACATCACACAATCACACAATCAAGCAATAAGAAAAAATATTTCATAACTTGTCAAAGTCCAAGAGAGAATCATAGATTTTCATTAATCTCTCAAAAATATTCTCACATTGCTAATGAATCAAGCACATAAGCAAAATGTGTGTGTGTGAATGCTTCTCAAATATATAGTAGGAGTAATTGTGATATCAACATGCAAACTCTATCCACACCTATCCATCTAAAGCCTTTCCAAAAATAGGTCAAACCGATATTCATCCGGATTTTTGCTTTTAAAATGAATAGATATCAACATATGAGCGTGTGTGTGCATGCGGCTCATTTTCCCGTTTCTATTTGTCAACCCGAGCATTTTCACAATTCTCAACTATACACCATAAGCCTTTTTGTTTTGTTTTAGGCTTGAATCAAAGAATTTTTTTTAAATGATTCTTTTCAACACTTCTTTGATTTTTCTAACATAAACATATATACCTTATGGCGGCTTTCACTCATCACAATGGTGTAGCCCTTTCCTACATTGGGCGGCTGCACAACCAAGGTGTGTAGCCCTTTCCATGAGGGTGCTCGTTGATTACTATGTAGTGCCGAAGCAAAATGGATACATACCATAGGTCATCTATCATGTACTTAACAATAAACTTCTAGATGCATCCATCATCTACACATATTCAACCACATATACTCAAAACTAAAATATACAAGAGAGGCATTAGTGCACTTTTCAAAAAATAAATTTTCAAGCTCAAGTGTATGATCTAGAAACAATAAGAGTTATTTATTTAAGATCATTACTTCTCAAGTGAGTGGCTCTCAAAGATATTAATATTCAAATAAAGTTTTTCTCATCAAGCCACTCACAATCACACATAGACAATAATCAACACAAATCATGTCAATGGATCTTAGAAGAGTTTTAAACCTCTTTTTGTCCAAAGACTTAGTAAACAAATCCGCAAGTTGATTTTTAGTAGGCATATGCTTTAGAGAAACAATAGAATGTTCAACATGTTCTCTAATGAAATGATGCCTAATATCTATGTGCAATGATATCATGCATACATAGAGGTGAAAAAATGAAATAGAAAGCAAGCTTTTAGAGTAGAGAAATACCTTAGCAAGCTTTTTCACCAATGAAAGGTTTCCGCTCTTTTTATGAGCTTTCTTGGCTTGTTTGTCCTCATGACAACAAGTTGTTGGTGTGTCATCCCAAGAAAATAAAGACCAAACACTTTCAACTCAAACAAACACATGAAAATGACTTTCTCTAAAAGTCTTAACACAAACTTTCACCAAATAGATTTCAAAATTCAACTTCTTTAAAGTTAATCAACAAATTTTGACTATCATAGTGATTATGAGAATATTAAGTTCATGTATTGACTAGAGACACCAAGTTTGAATACTAGACTTAGCACATTAAAAATGGCATAGTCAAGCATCAAACTTAAAACTCTTATCAAACAAGAACAAAAATATTCTCATATGTGCTACTCAATCAAGTATGAGAGCACTCACCTTTGACCATATTAGTTTTAGGTGAACCAACAAAAACAACATCATGATCATTACGCATGGCAATATGAAATCTAGAAGATAAATCATCAACTATCTTCTTCATGAAAATATCACTCATATTAAAGTCATCATTTTTGCCACGCACAAATATTTCATCAAGACTCTTCAAATGATCATGGTTAACACTCTTCTTAACCAACTTCTTCTCAACATTTTTCTTAACATGATTATCATTTACATGCATGTCATTCTTTTCAATCCAAATTTTCTTAGTAGGTTTCTTCACATGAATATGATCAATATGCACATTTCTCAAAGCATCAAAACTATTATCATGTTTAGAAACTTTCAAAGAAGATTTATCCATTTCACAAGAATGCACATTATTCTTCTTAACCCAAACTTTCCTTGTTGATTTCTTTTCATTAACATGTTCATCATGCATAGTCTCTAATGCCCCAACATGTTTAGAAACAACCAAAGGAAGTCTTTTCATCTCACTAGCATGCATCTCATTCCCTAGTTCGCATTGTCTAATATACTTGTAGCATTTAGGTTTGATATGCCCTACAACATTGAAAAAATGACAAACCGGGATAAACTTAGAGATGTTATGTTTAGCTCTAGACTTAGACTCATGCTTATGAGAATGATTAGGTAACTTTTTCACATTTTTATCATGTTCCACATTTCCTAGTTTGCATTGCCTAGCATATTCATAACACTTAGGCCTAATGTGACCAACCACATTACAATAATGACAAACCGGAATGAATTTAAAAAAGTTACCTTTTGGGTGTGCATGCTTTGGTTGAGAAGTTCCATAGCTCTTCTTGTCTTTGTCTTTGATGTTGGAAGGAATAGTAGTTGAGTCTTTCTTCTCCTTGGAAATTCTTGACTTGTTCTTGGTTGTAGGAGTCTTCTTAACTTCTTCTACAAAACCCAAGCCACTCATATCTCCATGATGCTTTCCAAGTTTTATCACTTCATCAAGCTTAATGGCTCCAATTTTCATGCCATTAATAGACTCTTTGAGAGATTTGACTTCATTTATAAGGTCACACTCCTTTATCTTCATGATAGACAAAGAGTTCTCTTTTTGCTTAATCTCTCCTTCCATGGCAAACAACTTCATAGTAAAGTCTTCTTTTAGATCATCTAGCTCTTGAGCACTTTCTTCCATCTTTGAGACATACTTTTCAATGGTCTTTTCATGCTCCTTAATCACTTCACTTTGCTTGCTCATCTTCTCCAAAGATATCTTCTTTTCATTGACAAGAGCTTTAAAGATCACCATTAAATTGGCATTGATCAACTTCAACTTGTTGTTCTCTTCATTCTTTTGTTGAAGGATCTTGTCATTGAAACTTATATAATCTTGATTTGAGGAGGCTTCGAACTCTTCTTGATTGGAGGAGATTTCACTATCTTCACTACTTGAAGAGTTATCACTTTCCTCATTACTTGAGGACTCTTCACTACTATCCTCAAATCTTCCTTCATATATAGCCACATGAGCAATGTAATTGCTAGTAGATTCGCAATCATCCAATGACTCCTCTTCTTCTACTACATCACTCACACTTATCCATGATTTATCATTGAATGCTTTAATGTAGGCTTTCGTTGTATTTCTCCAAAAGGTGTAGTTACCACTATCTAAGAGTGGAGGTATACCACTAGAAGCACCTTCCGGCATTGAATCACCCATAGCTACAAAAATGAACAAACACAACAAAACACAACAAAACAAAACAAAACATAAACACTATAATATGGATCTATCTAATTACTTCTAGACACCCGCTCTGATACCAATTGAAATTCCCTTAAGCAATATAGTGTAAAATATACCTAGAGGGGGGGGTGAATAGGTATTTACTCAAATTCTTCCAATATTAAAAATGATGCGGAATATAACAAAGAAAATGCACACTTGATTAGATTTAGCAAATGAATTGATTTCACTAATACAAAAGTTAATCAATTTACAAGATATGCAATCAATGTAAGATATGGAAGATAAAGAAAAGTAAAAACAAAAATAAACACAAGTGTTTTTACATGGTAAAACCTCAAAGAGGAAACATCCACGGGTTGATACCACAACCACCGGCAAAGCAATCCACTATATGAAAAGGACTTACACACTTAAGCTATCAACACATGATATCCGTTCAAGCTATCACCTCCTAATCTACCCTCGGGCAAGTGAACTACCAAGCCTACTTCCTATCCGAGATGTATCCTACACCTCTAGAAAGCAACTTCCTATCCAAGACGCTCACGTCTCTAGGAAGATTTCTTGCTTGACTATCCGAGTTCTCCCGACTCTAATCAAGGCTTCTTGCTTGGCTAGCCGGAACACTTTCCTAGCCAAGACTTCTTGCTCAAGACAAAGCTTCACTCACTTTGCAAGAGACTTCAACCTTTCACAAGGCAATGATCTAAGTGATGCAAATGATGCAAACACAAGCAAATAGAGCAAGTAGATCAAACACACTCTATGAAGAATTAGATTTGCACAAATCAAGCTCACAAGCAAGTTTAGCTAATTCTTATGAACATGTGATTAGAAGTCTAGATTAGACATTCAAAGTCATTCACAAAAATATCTAGAAACCTAAACATGTCAATCAAAGCTAGAGTAACAAGTTTTCAATAAAAATCACAAAACTAGCTTTGAAATCAAGTGAACAAGTTAACACTTGAAATCCACAACATATTCAATCCAAACAAGAACTAGATTTAAATGATAGATAGCACAATCAAAAATCCTAGTTCATGAACATGTGACAAAAACCTAGAAATCAACAATCAAGTTCAAGAACAAAAAGTATTTCTAGAATCAATATCAAGATAGGTCAAGTTTAGCAATATATGTTCAATTGAAATCAAATGGCTAAAACTCAACAATCAATAGATCAACCACCCCTAGAATATGATCTAACAACATTCTAAACACATATCATCTATCAATTAGGAAGATCAAAAGAGATGATCAAAAGATGAAGTGAGAAGAAGAAGTTTCACATACAAAAGTTGAGTCTCGTACTGAAATCAGATCACTGGGAAAAATGAAGAACTCAAATAGCTCTGAAAATACTTGGGATTTGTAGCACTCTTCAAGACCAACAATTTTGGCTTTTGAATCACTCAATTCGGAGTTGAAATGAGAGAGATATGATCAAAATAAGAAATCAAAAATTGTAAAGAATTTTGCTCGGGATTTCGAATATAAATGGAGGGAAAAGAGATGGAGAAGAGAGAGGATGACGGGAGCCAATCAGAGGCTGCCATGTCAGCACCCAGTGGGAAGCGCGTGGGCCACACGAGACCAGAGGGGTGCTCTGGACGTGGGTCCCATGGGCTCCACACGTGGTGGCCAATGCATGGCCTTTGGCCATGCTTGCCTCTCGCGCGCTCCCTCACGTTCTTCAGCCGTAGCTTGGGCATCCGAACTCTGATTTCGAATCCGTTTTTGGATTACGAACCATGACTCCCTCACGCATGACTATGACTACAAAACTTTAAAAAATGGTTGAGAAATCATCTCGGAAAATGACGATGAAGTCAACTCAACGAATGAGAACGCAAAGCAGCATAGCTAAGTCGTTTGGACTCGAAACCTTATGAATAAGTAACCGAAATGACCGAAACTCAATAAGGAATCAAATAAGAATATCATCAAGTCCAAAACACAAAATACACAAACAAATAAACACATATTCACACCAGTATGCCATATCAAAGAGATAGTCACAAAGCATGCAATTTCACAATGTTTGTCTATTAAAGAACAATGCATGAGCATACTATGAAGTGTGTGAAAGTGTTATACAAAATGTTTGAACCACGATGCAGGGACACACATGTATGAATAGTGTGTGTGTGTGTTAACGCCTTGCAAGAGGATAGGAGTCAAGATATACCTTTGACGCTTTTTTCACCTCTTAAAGACGACTTTTGCACTAGACGTTGCTCTTAACTTTTTAAGCTTTCTTTCTTCAAAGAATATCCTAAGCAACAACTAATACAAATAAGGAGTGTTTTGCAATGGAATCAAGCCAATACACATCATAAACCTTACAACATGTCAAAAAGCTTAGCTAATCAAGATTAAGCAAAAACCTAATTAGCTATCACAATACAACACTCAATCAATTCATCACAATCAATTCTCTATTCTTGTATTTAGCATATGATCTAAAACATACAAGTAATTTAAAGAGATGACTTGATAGTAAAAATACTAAAATAAGATGAAGTTAATCAAAATCTTACCAAGCAAGTTGTGATGATGCAAACCTATGCATGGATGCGTTCTATATAGACATAGAAGATGCAATATGAAATTTGATGCACAAAATATTTGATTTGAGTGGTTAAAGGTGAGTTCTTTGATGATTTTTCACTTGAAAAATATTCTAAGGAAAATATATGATATTTTGAACTCTCTTACTTGACCTAAAAACATAGAGTTGTATATATAGAGGTCATAAGTAAAGTGTGGTCGTTTTGAAAAATCGCACCAAAATTTACCTTATGCACTGGTCTTCCAACGCAGGACCAGCGCATGAACACAATTTGCACTAAGCGCTGGACGACCAACGCAGGTGAGAGGCGCAACACCAGCGATAGAGAACTGGGCATCCTGCGCTGGTGTGCCTACGCTGGACGACCAGCGCAAGACCAGCAACAAACCACTGGGCGATCTGCGCTAGTATGCCTACGCTAGACGACCAGCGCAGGACCAGTGACCAGCACACTCCTTTTATGCTCACATACACAAGTGCAAGGGCAAAAAGGTAAAGAAAAATGCATCCTAAAAACCTATCATGATATGACATTTTAATTACAAGATGCAATCAACATATGCAAGAAGAGAGATTAAATAATCAATAATGCACACATAATACAAACACACAACATTCAAGAATAAGAGATATGCAAGTGTTGTGTGTGTGTGCAACTACATCTCTTCAAAGCAAATCAAGCACTAGAAGTTTACCTTTGGTGCTTATCAACTTGAAGTCTTGAACAAGGGCCTTTGAGCTTGATCCTCAATCACCTAAACTACCCTTACAATTCAAACCCCAATATGTGGTTTGTCCACGAAATAAGCTAATCAATAAATGGAAATCCTTACATAGTTCAACCCGTGGATGTTTCCTCCTTGGAGGTTTACCACGTTAAAAAATCTCTTATGTTAATTCTTCCTATCTTTATCTTTTATATTTTATTTGTGTAAGTTATTATCTTGTTTCATATTATTCACTTGTGATGTATAGTTAAGCAAGTATTTGTAAAATGTGATTTGTGGATTCATTCTTTTGATCATTTTTGTATAGTGATATTTGATCACTCTTGTAACTCATTGAACATCTATTGAAATACAAGTATTCTTTGTTGTTGTGTTTATTTGTTCTTATACCTCACACAACTAGGTGACATACATAGACCTTGTTCACATGATTATATTCTCATATTGTCTATGTATGTCTTTCTTGGTTTATTTTGTTGTGTGTAAGGCTACCTTGAGGGACAAACGAAAGTTTGTTTAAGGGATTGAAAAAAGGTGTAAAAACCTATTCACCCCCCCCCCCTCTAGGTATGCCTTAAGCAATTTAACTACGTTTGTATACTTTCAGCCATTAATTAACTTATGAGAGACCTGTCAAAACTCAAAAGTTAATATTTTCTTGAATTCAAGTGTAAATTAGGGAATTAACTCATCTTTTAACATAAGAGATCGAGAGAGGTGATATATAGGGATGTCAATGGTACGGGTAGGGGACAAGTTTTCCATTACCATCCCTAATCCCAACTTGTATGAGAAATACCATTCCCGGTGAATACTCGCCTTATAATAAACGATACGGGTACGATGGTTCCCCATTAGGGGATCAGTTTCTTGCCCTATACAATCCTCATCCCCATCCTATTAATGTATTTTTTTTTAATTTAGATCATATCAAAATTACTGAATAATATAAATATTAAAATACAAAACCGATAACGATTAACAAACTCTAAATCAATTATAGCATAACACAACTCATTAACAAACTCTAAAAAAAGAGGAAAATTACACTGAAAGTTGTAGTTTTATATATAAATTTTCTAATATTGGATGATGTTTTTCAACATAAATATAAATATATATATATATATATATAACCGGTACAGGGATGGGAATTGAAAATCCCAAAACCATTTTGAAATTAAATCGGGGATTGAAATATTACCAAATCCATACCACAACATAAATGGTAAACACTAAACCCGCCCTAACGATAGGATCCCTGGACAAATGGGTAATTTTGACGTCTTTAGTGATATGTACATGTTGGTCAAGCTTTCACTTGCGTTTTGCTTAAACCTTCTCAGTTCCAAGTCACGTCTTTTCATTTCTTAACCGACCTTATCTCCTCATAGACTACACAACAGTTCAACTCAAAAATCTTGATATCAAAGATAAAGATTCAAATGGGGTCTTTTGGTGACACTGACAGTGATTTGTTTGGCAAAGGCTCACTTGTAGAAGTGAATAGTAAAGCAGATCGGTTTCCTGGTGGAATGGAATTTAGGTTTTAAACTGAAATTATTACACAATTCTCTCTAACTAATTTCTCTCTCTTCTCTCACTAAAATTCTCTCATGTTCTTCTCCATTCTTCGATCTTCTTCATTAGTGCACAGAAAACCTTATATCCAAGCACCTAAATAGAGTAAATCACACAGATTAACAACAATTTCACCATTAAAACTTATTTGGAAACCCAAGTCATAACAACTTGGTATCAGAGCAGTTCTAAGCAAACTTAATGGCGGAAGGAACTTGGCAGCATCATTATATGGATTGACGCTTGGCTGATGTAAGGTTCCCATTTGTTGATTGGCTCATTTCGTGGACAAACCACATGTTGAGGTTCTTTGTAAGGGTAGCTTAAGTGTTGGTGTTATTGCTCAAAGCCCTTTGAAGACCTCGTCTTAATAAGCACCGAAGGTAAATTTCTATGTGCTTACTTGTCTTGAAGAGATAGTTGCACACACTCACAACTCATGCATATGTTTAATCCTTGTATGTTATGTGTCTTATTTTTGTGCATTAATGTTTATTAACATCTCTTCTTGCATGTTATTTTGATTGCATCTTGCATATCCAATTGCCTTGTTATGCTTAGACTTAGGATTGCATTTTTGCAATGGGCGCTCTAAAAAACGCTCTACAGAAGCGCTGTATGAACAGCGCCTATCGAGTGCTGTACAGACCTGATTGATTTAATTCGGTCGCTGTACAGGCGTTGTACAAAGCGCTGTACGTACATCGCTCATCTCAAACCTGAGAGATCAGAGTTGGGGCGCTGTACAGAAACGCTCTACGTACAGCGCCCAAGGCAAAATCAGGCCAACTTATTCAAAACGACCACACTTTGATTTGGCCCCCTATATATATGCCACTTTGACTTTAGGTCAATTAAGAGAGTTCATATTCAAATTTCATACTTAGGATATTTTTCAAAGAGAAGAAAAATTCCAAAAACTCATTTTTATTTACTCAAACACCTTTTCATGATCATCAATCATCATCTAGCATCATCTTTGATCATCTAGATGTCTTTTTGCATGGATTCTTCATCATACTTTGCTTGGTAAGCTTTTCACTAATATCTTACATATTTTGTGTTTTTCTTAACAAGCAATCTCAATTTATTACTTGTATGATTTTCATATATCTTTTGATACAAGATTGAGATTAGTGTGTTGTATGTTTGAGAAGTTGTATTGTGATAGCTAATTAGGTTTTGTGCTTAATCTTGATTAGTTAAACTATTTGACATGTCATTTAGTTTTAATATCTAGGATTGTTCTAGTTGCATATTCATCATCTTAGATAAGCATATAGGGTTTCCCTTGCTCTATGTTGCATTTGGATATTCATATATTCACTTAGGGTGTTATTCTCTTCATTGAGAAAGTAAGTCTTGTGTGTAGCTTCCGGGATTAGGTAGGTGTGTGATTACTTCCGGGATTAGGTTGTAATCGTTTTACACATTTAGTGGATTCGAGGTTCGAGTGTGGCTTACTTACTAGCCCGTGGTTTTTCCCGTGAGAGTTTCCACGTCAAAATCAAGTGTTATTTAATTTCCGCATTTTATACTTGATTTATTGCTTTATCTAGTTAAGGGTAATTTCGTAATATTGACTTCACACAAAAAATTAGGTAATAAGTTTAAAATCTATTCACCCCCCCTCTAGATAGTTTTATACACACCGTGCTATAATTTGTTTCAATTGGTATCAGAGCGGGTTCCTAAATATACATAGGTGATCCTTGCTTATTTTGGTGTGTTTTGCATTTTGTGTGATTTTTGATCATTCATACATTTGCATTCATTTCATTCATTCATAAACACTATGAGTGGAAACGGTGGAAATGGTGGTGGCAACGAAGGTGCTTCTAGCACAAGGCCTCCACTTCTTACCGGGTTGAACTATTCCCAATGGAAAGGGAAGATAGAATCCTACATATGTCAAATTCACGACCGTGCATGGATGGCAGTGGAAGACGGATATGATCTACCCAAGATGACTCCCGGTGGTGGAGGAGAAGAAGTATTGAAGCCTAAGGCGCAATGGAGCGCGCAAGAGTTTGAGGCTTTAAAGTGGAATAGGAAGGCGATGCATGCCATCCTATGTGCAATGGACGAAAATCAATATAAATTGATTCAAAATACTAGGATAGCTAAGGAGGCATGGGACATCCTAGAGATTGCACATGAGGGAACCGAAGTGGTGAAGGACTCTAAGCTTCAAGTCCTCCAAACTCAATTCGAGATGCTTAAGATGGAGAAGAATGAGTGCTTCAACGACTTCGAGATCAAGTTGATGGACATAGTCAACCAAAGTCATCAACTTGGTGATCTATATTCAGATAGGAGAATCAAGCAAAAGATCATGAGATCTCTCCCCGATAGGTTTGAATCAAAAGTAACGGCTTTAGAAGAAAATAGTGGATATAAGGATATGAAGCCGAGTGAGGTGATTGGGAGACTTCTAGCATATGAGTCTAGGAAGGGTCCTATCTCCACACCTCCTAAAAAGCAAAAAGGAATTGCTTTGAAAACCTCCAAGGATGAAAAGGAGGCAAAGAAGAATGACTCGGACGAAGACCTTGCATTATTTGTGAAGAGATTCAAGAGGGTCATGAAGTTCGGGAAAAAGGACTTTGGTTCCAAAGGTCAAAACTTCAAGAAAAAGGGTTCCTACAACAAGTTTGAGCCTAGGAAAGAAAAGACCGAAAGGAAAGGGGTCCGTTGTTTTGAGTGTGGTGGGATAGGTCACTTTGCCCCCGAATGTGCAAATCACAATGAGAACAAAATGGAAAAAGTGATGGCCGCCACTTGGAGTGGAAGTAGTGATGACTTCATTGAGGGAGATGAGTCTTCGGATGATGAAGAGCTCATGGCTAATCTCCTAGCTTTTACCTCCTCCTATAAAAGCAAAAGTGCTAGTAAAAGAGAGGAAATGAGTCAAGAGGAAAATGACTCAAGTGGAAAAGAAAGTGATTCCTCTTCTAACTCCATAAATGGATTTGTGGAGAAAAAGGTGCTTGCTAAATACCATGCCGAGTTTAATGATTTAGCAATCAAAAGCACAAGAAAGATCAAGATGTTAAGAGAAGAGAATCTTGAGCTTTTATCTCATAATGACCACTTAAGTGAACAAGTGGAAAAATTCAAGAAGATGGAAGATAAGCTAAGAGAGGAGTTAGTCTTATCTAGGAGGAATGAAGAAAGTCTAAAGAGGGAGCTTGAAGAAGTAAGAGAGTCTATGACTAGGTTGGATTCTAGCACCAAGAACCTTGACCATATGCTTGGTGTTGGAAAGAGTCCATGTGACAAAAGGGGTCTTGGGTATGAAGATGGCAAGAAGATCGCAACCTCTAACAAGACCATGTTTGTCAAGAGTTCGGGGATTGAAGAAGCCTCATTCGTGCAAATTCCTAGGAAGAAGTTGGAACTAGGACAATGTTCAAATGCACAAGTGAAGATGGTGCTAAAAAGGCAACCCCAAGCTCAACCCTCTAGGGTCCCTCAAGCCAACATTCCTCCACAATTGGCTCACAAAGGAAAGAGACCAATCATGCAACCTCAAGCTAGGAAGCAATCTAGATCGGTTCAACAACGAAGATGGATTGAACCCACTCATCCACAAAGGCAAGGACAAGGTATGATTCCTTATTTTACTCCTATATGTCACTTTTGTGGATTTGATGGTCATATTAGACCACATTGCTTTCGATATATTAAAATGTGCAAAACTAGAAGCATGATTGAGAAGAAAAAGAAAAGAGCCATGATGCATGTTCCTAGGAATAATGATATTGTTATGCATGATCCTAGAACATCTAGAGCCCATGTACCAAAGACCACTAAGAAAGCTAAGATTGTTTCTAGGTGGATTAGAAATAATGAAAATGTTTGCCATGTTGCTCAAATAGCCTTGAAGGCAAATTTTTCTAATTTTTGGTATTTAGATAGTGGGTGCTCTAGGCATATGACGGGAAACAAGAGTTTCTTCGAGACTCTTGTTATGGAGGAAGGAGGATATGTCACTTTTAGTGATGGATCCAAAAAGAAAGTTGTAGGTAAAGGAACCATTTTCGTTCCCAGATTACCCTTCTTATCCGATGCTTTATTTGTTGATAGCTTGAAACCCAATTTAATAAGCATTTCACATCTAAGTGATGAAGGATATTCCGTCTTGTTTAGTAAAAGTGATTGTTCTATCCTAAAGCCCAATGGACAAACCTTGTTGAAAGGTATGAGATCTAGCGACAATTGCTATTGTCTTGAAGTTAGAATAGTCTCAAACAATGTGTCCATGGGTGAGCAAATAGAGTTGTGGCATGAAAGACTTGGCCACATGAACTTTAGAGATCTAAGAACCCTTGGAAAGTTCAATTGTGTGCGTGGCCTCCCTAAGCTTGGGAAGAAAGCCAATGGTGTTTGTGGACCTTGCTAACAAGGACAACAAGCTAAGAGCATGCACAAGAAGGGCAAGTATCTCTCCACCAATAAGCCCCTAGAGCTTCTCCACATGGATCTCATGGGTCCGATGTAAACCAAGAGTTTAGGTGGAAAGAGATACATTTTTGTTTGTGTTGATGATTTCTCTAAATTTACATGGACATATTTTCTTAGAGAAAAATCCGAAACTTTTGATAAGTTTAAAATGCTTTGTACTAAAATACATAATGAAATGAATTCTAACATTAAAAGCATTAAACGAATTAGAAGTGACCATGGGAGGGAATTTGAGAATGCCTTTTTTGAAAGCTATTGCAATAGCTTAGGTATCTCCCATGAGTTCTCGGCTCTTAGGACACCTCAACAAAATGGAGTTGTTGAGAGGAAGAATAGGGTCCTTCAAGAGATGGCCCAAGTGATGTTGCTTAGCAATAATGTCCCTAGGAACCCATGGGCCGAAGCCGTCAATACGGCTTGCTATATAGGGAATCGTGTTTTCCTAAGGCCCGAATCTAGAAACACCCCCTATGAGTTATGGAAGGGTAGGAAGCCAAATGTTAGCTACTTCCACACATTTGGAAGCAAATGCTACATTTTAAATGACCGTGATCAACTTGGCAAATTTGATGCTAAGAGTGATGAGGGTATCTTTATTGGCTATGCCTTGAATAGTAAAGCCTATAGAGTTTTCAACTTGAAGACTCGAACCGTCATGGAATCATCCAATGTTGTCATTGATGATAATAGGCTCAAGTCTAATGACCATGACGAGGAGGATATTTTAGATGATGACTCTCCTTTAGAGAGGGTTGTGGAGACTCCCAATGTTGGGACGTCCAATGGTAATAATGAGGACACACAACCTCTTACTAGAGTCCCTTTCTTGGACTCTAATGAACCCGCTCCATGGGTTAGAAGACTCCATAACAAAGAGGATGTTATTAGAGATGTGAATGAGGGTGTTAGAACTAGGCATCAAATAGCGAATCTCATTAGCTTTACATGCTACACCTCTCAAATTGAATCCAAAAAGGTTGATAAAGCCTTAAATGATGAATTTTGGGTTCTTGCCATGCAAGAAGAGCTAAACCAATTCAAAAGGAATGAGGTTTGGACTCTAGTTCCTAGGCCTAAAAGTACTCATGTGATAGGCACTAAGTGGATTTATAGGAACAAATCCGATAAGGATGGCAACATAGTGCGGAACAAGGCTAGACTTATAGCACAAGGGTACTCTCAAATTGAGGGTATCGACTTTGAGGAGACATTTGCTCCCGTTGCCCGTTTAGAGTTCATTAGGCTTCTCTTGTCCATTTCTTGTGTGCACAAGTTCAAATTGCACCAAATGGACGTTAAGAGTGTCTTCCTCAATGGCTTCTTGCAAGAGGAAGTGTTTGTTGAACAACCCAAGGGGTTTGTGGATGCACACCACCCCAACCATGTCTATCGCCTCAAGAAGGCTCTATATGGGTTGAAACAAGCACTGAGGGCTTGGTATGAGCGCCTCACTCAATTTCTTGTTGACAATAACTACACAAGGGGTAGTGTTGACAAGACGCTATTCATCAAGAAAGACAGTGATGAGCTTTTCATAGCTCAAATATATGTTGATGATATAGTGTTTGGCTCCACCAACAACACTAAGGTCCAACAATTTGTTGATGTCATGTCTCATGAATTTGAGATGAGTCTTGTTGGTGAGCTTAGTTACTTCCTAGGTTTGTAAATTAGGCAATTAGATGATGGGATTTTCATAACCCAAGCCAAATATGCTAAAAACCTAGTGAAAAAGTTTGGTTTTGAAAATGCCAAACATTGTGATACACCCATGAGTACCACTTTGAAGCTAAGCAAGGATGCTAGTGGTAAAAGTGTGGAACAAACTCTATATTGAGGCATGATAGGTAGCTTGCTTTATTTGACCGCAAGTAGGCCCGATATATCTTTTAGTATGGGTGTGTGTGCTAGGTACCAAGCGGATCCCTAGGAGTCCCATCTCTCTTCCGTAAAGAGAATCATTCGCTATGTGAATGGGACATCCAACTATGAGATTTGGTACTCTTTTGACACTAATGCTAGTCTTGTAGGCTTTAGTGATGCAGATTGGGTAGGAAATTGTGATGATAGAAAAAGCACATCGGGCGGTTACTTCTTCCTAGGCAACAACTTGGTGTCTTGGTTTTGCAAGAAGCAAAACTCAATTTCCTTGTCCATGGCCGAGGCCGAGTACATAGCTGCGTGGAGTGGATGCACACAACTCCTATGGATGAAGCAAATGCTAGTAGACTACGGATTCAACCAAGGTACACTCACTCTCTTTTTGATAATATGAGTGCCATTAATATTTCCAAGAATTCGGTGAAACATTCTAGAACTAAGCATATTGACATCCGCCATCATTTCATTAGAGAGCTTGTTGAAAATAAATGCATAGTACTTGAACATGTAGGTACTAATGATCAACTTGCGGACCTATTTACAAAACCCTTAGATTCTACTCGATTTAAAACACTAAGTAGATCTATTAGGATATGTCTTGTGGAGTGATGAGTTTTGTGATTGACCCCATATGGGGAACTCAAGCAAAGAGAGCTATTTTGCATTCTTGTCACTTGCAAAAAATTTGAAATATCTTATGCCTCTTCTTTTAATTGCTTGAGTAAGCTTGGTTGCATATATGTTTATATGTTTTCAATTCAATAAGTGTGAACCTTGCTTGTTTACAATCCATGTCATATTTATGTTCAAACATGCATTTTTGGACTAGGAGATGTACATAGGAAGTATGATTTGAATGACCTATAGTTATCTCCATGACATGATAATTCTTTTATAACATGCTAATGTCAAATGAAAAATCATGAAATTCATATAACATGCTCACATGAAAAGCATGAATTGATGATTGCATATTCTTAAAATGCAAAACTTGTGTGAAAGCTTATGAGACTCAACATGAATAAAGGATCTTGTATCCGTTCAAAAGAATTTATATTCCAAATGTCTCTCTTTCTTTATTAGTTGAACATGGCTACTAACATACGGCTATCTCATCCAGAAAAATCAAATAGGGTGCAAAGTCGCTCATGCCATGTTTCGCTTATAAAGTTGGATATAGTTGCTCTTAAATTGAAATCAATAAAATCTCTATATCCTTGCTTTTATCATGACATTGGTGAAATTGGTTTGAATTCTTATTAGAAACCTTTGTCATTTGCTTTGCCAAATACCATTGTATTTTGGACTTGAATGCTACATGTCTTGTATGCAAAGCATGTTTGATTCACACATTTTCTTCAAATAAATCTCCTTGTTTCTCTCCAATTAATTGAGATGCATAAAGTGACTTATATTGATTATGCAAATATCTTGCATGCTACTATCTCTCGTTGCTATGAGTGACCCGGTTGGGGACTAGGGGGAGTAGGATATGGTAAGGGGAGTTGCAAATTGTAGTAGCAATTATGCTTGTTGGGGAGAATATACATTGAGGGGGAGTAACCCGTTGAGGGGGAGCATTGCATACACATACATTGCATAATGTTGTGCCTAATCTTTTAATATGCAAATGCTTGTTTTTTGTTCTCACTTGATTAATCTCACTCTTACTTGTTTTGGAAAGTTTATAAACTTTATTTTCAGGGATTGATTATTCTACAAGAGATTGAAGACTTGAAGTTTTATTTTCTTATCTCTTTATAATGTAGATAATCATTGTAGTCCCGTAGTTTCTATTTTTTTGTAAGGAATCAATATGAGTGGTGGTTTTGTCACGAAATAGCAAAATGGGGAGATTGTAAGGTTCCCATTTGTTGATTGGCTCATTTCGTGGACAAACCACATATTGGAGTTCTTTGTAAGGGTAGCTTAAGTGTTGGTGTTATTTCTCAAAGCCCTTTGAAGACCTCGTCTTGATAAGCACCGAAGGTAAATTTCTATGTGCTTACTTGTCTTAAAGAGATAGTTGCACACACTCACAACTCATGCATATGTTTAATCCTTGTATGTTGTGTGTCTTATTTTTGTGCATTAATGCTCATTAACATCTCTTCTTGCATGTTATTTTGATTGCATCTTGCATATCCAATTGCCTTGTCATGCTTAGACTTAGGATTGCATTTTTGTAATGGGCGCTCTCAAAAACGCTCTACTACAGCGCCCATCGAGCGCTGTACAGACCTGATCGATTTAATTCGGTCGCTGTACAAAGCGCTGTACGTATAGCGCCCATCTCAGACCCGAGAGATTAGAGTTGGGGCGCTGTACAGGCACTGTACAGAAACGCTCTACGTACAGCGCCCAATGCAAAATCAGGCCAACTTATTCAAAACGACCATACTTTGATTTGGCCCCCTATATATATGCCACTTTGACTTTAGGTCAATTAAGAGAGTTCATATTCAGATTTCATACTTAGGATATTTTTCAAAGAGAAGAAAAATTCAAAGAACTCATTTTTATTTACTCAAACACCTTTTCAGATCATCAATCATCATCTAGCATCATCTTTGATCATCTAGATGTCTTTTTGTATGGATTCTTCATCATACTTTGCTTGGTAAGCTTTTCACTAATATCTTACATATTTTGTGTTTTTCTTAACAAGCAATCTCAATTTATTACTTGTATGATTTTCATATATCTTTTGATACAAGATTGAGATTAGTGTGTTGTATGTTTGAGAAGTTGTATTGTGATAGCTAATTAGGTTTTGTGCTTAATCTTGATTAGCTAAACTATTTGACATGTCATTTAGTTTTAATATCTAGGATTGTTCTAGTTGCATATTCATCATCTTAGATAAGCCTATAGGGTTTCCCTTGCTCTATGTTGCATTTGGATATTCATATATTCACTTAGGGTGTTATTCTCTTCATTGAGAAAGTAAGTCTTGTGTGTAGCTTCCGGAATTAGGTTGCTTAGATCGCAAGCAAATTGGACTAGGTTCACTTATACCGGGTTTAGGTAGGTGTGTGATTACTTTCAGGATTAGGTTGTAATCGTTTTACACATTTAGTGGATTCGAGGTTCGAGTGTGGCTTACTTACTAGCCCGTGGTTTTTCCCGTGAGGGTTTCCACGTAAAAATCAAGTGTTATTTAATTTCCGCATTTTATACTTGATTTATTGCTTTATCTAGTTAGGGGTAATTTCGTAATATTGACTTCACACGAAAAATTAGGTAATAAGTTTAAAATCTATTCACCCCCTTCTAGATAGTTTTATACACACCGTGCTATAATTTGTTTCAGCTGAGATGGAGGCCAAGAATGAGGCTAGGAACCAAGAAAGGGATAAGAGGCAACAAAGGTTTGAAGATGGGTTTGATGCCTTTAAGATTGAAATGGCAAACCAAAGGGCAAGGTTAGTCGATCAGCTCGCTGAGAAGAAGAAATGGGTGGATCTAAAGGGCTCCAATGATAGTGGTAAGGGCATTCTAGAAGCTGCATCAGGAAGTTCATTGGGGGAAAAAAGATATCAAGGCCAGTCCAATTCTTCTAATAAGGTATTTTCAGATCCTAGTCTTAAACCACCTAAACTTACTTTTCCAAAGTTTGATGGAACCAACCCCAATATTTGGATTCGCAAGTGTGATAGATTTTTCCTTATCCATCCTGTACCACCTGATCAAAAGGTTATTATAGCCTCGATTCACTTTGAGAAGAAGGCATAAGCCTGATTTCAAAGTTATTTCATAGGGAATGAAAGGGTGAGTTGGGAAGAGTTCACTGAGACAATTTTAGGAAGGTTTTTAGAGGTTGACCAGGAGGATGTAGTGAGTGAGCTCTATCGACTAAAACAAACCACTACAGTATTTGAATATATAGACAGATTTGAAGAGCTACAACCTAGGTTGTTAGCTAAACAAAGGGAGTTAAAGGAATGGTTATTCCTTCCCAGTTTTTTGAGTGGATTGAAAAGAGAAATAAGATATTTGGTAAATACGTTTAATCTAACTGACCTTAAAACAGCTATACACTTGGCTAAATTGTAAGAGGCCTCTTTTGAATCTAAGGAGTTTAAACCATGGACAGTTAAGCCAACCAACACTCACAACTTGGCCACTCAACAGAATTGAAACACACTCAAATGGAATCCATAAAATAGCTCACCCACACTTACATAGCCCACTCGAAAGAATGCCAAACCAATTCCAATTAAGAGGCTTACCCCCACTAAGATGAAAGTTAGGAGGGACAAAGGACTCTGTTATAATTGTGATGAGACTTACTAATTTGGGCCCCAATGTGCCAAAAGACAGATTTACTTACTATGTGGTGAGAATGAGGTTGAGGAAATAGAAGAGGAAGAATAGCCGGTTGCAATTGAGGAAGGAGATGTATAAAAGGATGAGGAGATGACCATATCTCACCATGCCTTGAATGGTAGTGTGGGGTTACAAACAATTAAGCTTAAAGGAAGAGTGAAGAATAAGGATGTTACCAGGGGTGGAAGTAGAAAACATTGATATGATGTGGGTCACAGTTGGAGGGGGAAGAAAGATAAGTAATCAAGCTGGGTGTCAGTCTTTCACTTAGTCCCTACAAGGAGTTGAATTCTCAACCAAGATGAGGTTTCTAACCTTGGGAGGCTGTGATGGAGTGTTAGGTATGCAATGTTGAAGGAGATTGGACCTATTCTATTAGATGCAAACTAGCTAAGCATGAGTTTTATGAAGAATGGGAAGAGGATTACATTACAAGGGATTAAAGAAGAGAGCAAATTGACATCTATGGTTGAAAAAAGGGTGGTTGTATAGCTATATAAGGCTCAAAACAAGGCAGAACTAGTCATTCAACTATATTCCTTAGAAGTTGAGGATGAGAGGAAGGACATAGCTGCTACATTGGAGCCAATTCTAGACTCTTTTGTGGATGTTTTTGCCGAGCTGACAACTTTACCTCCTAATAGAGAACAAAATCACCACATTCCCCTGTTACAAGGCAATACACCCATCAATGTGAGAGCCTGCTAATAGCCTTTTGTTTGAAAAAATGAAATTGAAAGGATCGTGAAAGAAATGCTAGATAGCGGGATCATTAAGCCTAGCAAAAGCCCTTTCGCTTCCCCTATTTTATTGGTCAAGAAAAAGGACGGAACATGGAGATTTTGTTTAGACTATAGAGAGCTCAATAAGATAACTGTGAATGATAGATTCCCTATTCCATTAATCGATGAACTATTGGATGAATTAAATGGGGCAGCCGTGTTCACTAAACTAGATCTGAGATCGAGATATCACTAGATAAGGGATTTAAGGAGGGAGGATATTCACAAGACTGATTTTAAGACACACCAGGGTCATTACGAATTTAGGATGATGCCTTTCGAGCTTACAAACGCAACATCAACCTTTTAGAGCTTAATGAATCATATCTTTCTGCCTTACTTAAGGAGGATGATTTTGGTATTTTTCGACGATATCTTAGTTTATAGTCGAAATATGGAGGATCATGTGGAGCACCTAAAGTTGAGTTTATCAATTCTAAGAAAACAACAGCTTTTTGTTAATAAAAGTAAATGTGATTTGGGAGAGAAGTGGATACTTGGGTCATATTATTTCGGCTATAGGAGCGGCTGCAGATAGAAGAAAATTTCAAGGTATGTTGGATTGGCCTAGACCTACCTCGATAAAGGCTTTGAGAGGCTTTTTGGGGCTTACAGGTTATTATAGGAAATTCGTGCAAAACTACAAAATTTTAAGCAAGCCACTAACATAGTTACTTAAGAAAAATGATTTCTAATGGAGTGAGAAGGACGAGGAAGCATTTTACTCACTTAAGAAGGCTATGACAACTACATTAGTTCTAGCATTGCCTACTTTTTCCTTACCTTTCATTGTAGAGACAAATGCATGCAATGTTGGCATTGGAGCAGTGCTGATGCAAAAAAGAAGGCCCTTGGCTTACATCAATAAAGCCTTGCCACCTAGGAAACTAGAGCTCTCCACCTATGAAAAAGAGCTATTGGCTATTGTCTTTGCGGTGTAGAAGTGGTAATCCTACCTTTATGGAGGCAAATTCACAATTAAAACTGATCACCAAAGCCTAAAATACTTTCCAGAACAAAAAATGACGACTTTTTTGCAACAAAAATGGTTGTCCAAGCTTTTGGGATTCGACTATGAGATATCTTATAAGAAGGGGAGTGAGAACACTGCAGCAGATGAGTTATCTAGGGCATTCCAAATAAAGGAGGGAACTTGTTTAGCTCTCACTATAACTCAACCTGCTTGATCCAAGAAGTGGAAGATAGTTTACCTTCTTGATACTCTTGCCAAGACAATTATACCAAGATTACTTTTCAAACCTAATAGCAACTAATACTTCACACTCCATGAAAGGCTTTTAATGAGGAAAGGACTGATCTATATTAGTAGTAATGGTTCACTCAGAAAAGATTGGTGGAAAAGGCACATGCTATAGCTTTGGGGGGCCACTTAGGTTCTAAGGGAACTCTCAAGAGATTACAATTATTCTTTTACTGGGATTCGATGAACAAAGAGGTGATTGCTATGGTGTCTTATTGCTCAGTTTATCAACAATGCAAAAATGACCACTCTGAACCTCCTAGACTCTTACAACCCTTACCTATACCCATTTCTCCTTAGAAGGATATTGCTATGGACTTTATAGAAGGCCTTCCACTCTCTACAGGGAAAGGCACCATACTAGTAGTCATTGATAGACTCACCGAGTATGCTCACTTCATAGCCTTGGCTCACCAATATACAACTCCTCAAATTGCAATACGTTTTTTTTAACCAAATCCACCGATTACATGGTTTACCTTCCACTATCACCAGTGAAAGGGACAAAATATTTACAAGTTCCTTTTGGCAACACTTATTCAAGCTCTTGGGCACTAAACTCTACCTTAACACCGCTTATCACTTACAGATGGATGGTCAAAGTGAAAGGTTAAATCAATGCCTAGAGAATTACTTAAGGTGCATGACAAGCTCGAGGCCAGCTAGGTGGGCTACTTGGCTATCTATGGTTGAATGGTGGTATAATACAAATTATCACTCAACTCTCACAATGACTCCATTCGAGGCATTATATGGATACAAACCACCTATGTTTTCCTTCATTGAACTTAGTCCAAGCTCAACAGAAATGAGGAGTTTCACAGAAGACAGATCCAAGCTACAATCTATTCTAAAGGAAGCCTTAACTCAGGCACAAGAAAAGGATAGAAAGGGTTTTTGAGGTAGGAGATTAGGTATTTCTTAGGTTACAACTTTATAGGCAGAACACAATAGCTATGAGAAGAAATTCAAAAATAGCACCAAGGTATTATGGACCTTACTAAGTTGTGACCATGATCGGAGCCATGGCATATCGTTTGTAGCTTCCACCAAGTTCTCGAGTCCACCCAGTTTTTCATATGTCCCAGTTGAAGAAGAAAGTAGGAAACTCTGTGACTCCAAGCTCTGAGCTACCATAAATCGATCCAAATGAGCAGTTCTTAGTGTCGCTGGTCGCTATTTTAGCCCGCAAACTTGTCAAACGGCAGAACCAAGCTGTAGTTTAGTTCCTCGTGCAATGGTCAAATACCAGCCTGGAGGACGCCACCATCACCGCAAAGCATTTCCTTGATTTTTGTCCTTGAGGACAAGAACGATTTTAAAAGGGAGGGAATGTTAGATGTGGAGAATTTAGGGCTACAGTAGCCATTGGGATTTTAAATTGGTTCCAGGTTAAACGAATGTGTTTTGGATAGTAGGACTCAAGCAAAGCGACCTCGTTTTGCCTTATCTTAGGTTTAGTAAAATGCTACCGTTTTACCTTTAGTATTTAGTTTCCTTCAATTAAAACGATACCGTTTTGGTATCCTGACTTGAAGCATTGTAATAGCACTAGGCTCATCTCATGGAATCATTTCTCTGATTCTGTTAGTTTGTTTGGCCTGATATAGGCCAATGGAATGAAATTTGGGTTTTACGTTGAAATTATTACAAAATTCTCTCCAACTAATTTCTCTGTCTTCTCTCACTAAAATTCTCTCATGTTCTCCATTCTTCGATCTTCTTCATTAGTGCACAAAAAAACCCCATATCCAAGCACCTGAAATAGAGTAAATCACACAGATTAACGACAATTTCACCATTAAAACTTAATCGAAAACTCAAGTCATAACAAAAAATCGTTCCTTATCAACGTTTTTTCTCTTTTTTTCGAAGATATCATGCAAAAAGTTGTTATCTTTCTTAAGATTTTGAATTATTTTGTACCCACTTAACCACCCAAATGCAAGTCTATGTTTTTATTTCTCTTGTTTGTGGATTTGTTTTAGTTTTGCTCACATTTAGCTTCAAGAAAGAGAAAATCTCGGGTTCTTTTAGTGATAAAACATTAGATCAAAAACATGATTTTGGATCTAAAAGGATTATTTCTTTTTAAGTTTATTTATCTTTTTCGATCATATCATGCAAAAAGTTGTTACCTTTCTTAAGATATTGGATGATTATGTACCCAATTAACCACCCAGATGTGAGCTAGTAGTGGTAGGCTATAAAAAGTGTGTGTGTGTGTGTGTGTGTGTGTGTGTGTGTGTGTGGGGGGGGGGGGGGGGGGGGGGGGGGGGGGGGGGGGGGGGGGGGGGGCCGGTGGACCTTGAACCTTTGGCTGCACGACTCGTGTGTGGGCGTGTCTTGTATACACGAATGCCGTTCCGATTGGACCATGTAAGTCAGACGTTTTTGTTCAATTGATATGGAAAGTATTAACTATTTGGATTCTAAGTCTTCCCTTTAAAACAGTGTCATGCAAGAGTCTAGAAATCTCCAGCGCCGGAGAGTATGATCACACCCTAGAAGCCATCAAATGGGGCACTGATTATTTCATCAAAGCTCATACACACCCTAATGTATTATGGGCCAAGGTATACTTTCAAAACATTTCATTTATTCTCTAATTAATTAATTTCCTTTATTAGTTCAAAAATGTGATATTCAAGTGATTTCCATATTAAATCCCATTAAACCCTAGTGATTCGGTTTTTCTATAAAACCCTAGTTTGCTCTTCAAAACAAATATATTCCAGAAAGCAGTAAGATTAAACTCGATTTGAGTTCGCTAAGAGTGGTTTGTGTTTCGCACTTCCACCGTTAAATCGTTGTATCCTGGGACAATCGCTATACACCTACGGTGTTATATACATCAAAATTATCTCAAGGACACCGTGTGAAACACGGGCCTCGATTTTCTAAAAACCTTATTTCTAACGTGATTGTTTGGTGGTTTCTTCACTTTCTATTTACTGCAGGTTCGAACCAGAATGTGTTTGGATTTACAAATAACAGTTCAAAGCTTAGGGCATCAATGCGACTTTGGTAGATTTTATTTTATTTTATTTATTTTTTAAAATCCCATGAAACCCTAACTTCCTATTTGAATCAATCTCACCTTACTCTACCTGAGAACCTAGACCAGTAAACCCCAAGTTCTTCTCCAAGACTCCAAGTCCAACAGCTATCTCCATGCGCTTAACATGTAAATAGTTGTTGGACTTAGATCTTAGATTACTTGCGCTTGTATTGAAACTAAGAACTCTCTTAACATGTATGAATTATCTTTTTTACCTCAACTGCCATCCTTCAATTACATTTGAAATTAAGCTATCCCAATATAAAATCATGATTATGTCATTGTTATTATTTCTACTAATAACTTTTGCCTTCTAAGCCCTAACTCAAACTTACTTGAGAGCCAAGTTGGCTAGAGCCTAGAGTTACTGATTAAGTAATCACTACTACAAAAAACACAAAAGAAATCGGTTTTTTATATGGAAGAAATCGATTTTTGAAATTTTTAAAAACGATGTCTTTTTGATTGATTTAGAAAAAACCGCACAAAAGACATCGGTTTTTAACCGATGTAAAAACAAGAGAAAGCACATCGGTTTTATATAAAATTGATTTAAAAACCATGATGTAAAATTGATGTATTACTAAAATTAATCTTGCCGTCCGGCCGCCATCATCGTCGGCCAACCCCACCTCTGATAATAATGAAAACTAATTGTCATTATGAGGAATCGAACTTGCAACCTCAAAGTCAAAATGGTAAAGCCTTTACTGCCTGACTACAAGATTGATTGTGTTAACAATTGCACAATATTTATATATAACCTATATGAGTTGTTAGAAATTAAAAAAAAAAAAAGTTTGATAAATTTAAATTTACTCAACTAATCAAAATCATAATTTCTACTACAAACATATATATATTAAAAAAAAATATTGGTGGGTTTATTTTTCATTTCATTTTTTATTGTGTGGTTTTGTGTTCTGCTAGAGATATTTTTGTGTAAACTTTTTCCTTAAAACTGTATCTTTTGGCAAGGACATAATTTTTTTTGTCCATGTAAGGTTCTTTGATTTTTCGATACGAATCCAACGGTATATAGAATGTAAAATTCTGGATGGTATTTTGAAAGTTATGATCAATTATTCAATCAAAGGTCATAAGCGATTGGAGATATTTTTGTGCAAACTTTTTCCTTAAAACTGTATTTTTTGACAACGAAATAAATTTTTTCGTTCACGTCAGATTTTCAATTTTTCGATATGAATCCAACGGTATAAAGAACGTAAAATTCTGGGTAGGATTTTGAAAGTTATGATCAATTATTCAGTCAAAGGTCAGAATTGAAGCGATTGGAGATATTTTTGTGCAAACTTTTTCCTTAAAACTGTATCTTTTGGCAAGGAAATAATTTTTTTTATCCATGCTGGGTTCTTTAATTTTTCAATACGAATCTAAAGGTGTAAAGAACGTAAAATTCTGGTCGGTATTTTGAAAGTTATGATCAATTATTCAGTCAAAGGTTAGAAGCGATTCACGAATCCGCGAGTGAGCTGTTTTCATTGCTCATTTTCACACTTTTCCAAATCGATTTTTGGAATATTTTCTGATTAAAAAGTGTTTGTTTGCATGTCTACTTTCTTGTGTCAAAATTTGAGCAAATAACGTTGAGTATTTTTAGACATGCACACTTGAATGTGGACATAGGTCGGATTTGCATTGCAAAATTTTGCTTTTGAATCCACATCGGTTTTTATAAAAACTGATGTCTAAACATTTGTTTTTAATATCGGTTCTTATAAAAACCGTTGTCTTTTCAACGCAATATTTAAGACATCGGTTTTTTTAAAAACCGATCTCTAAACATTTTTTTTTTAATATCTGTTTTCCTAAAAAGCGATGTCTTTTGAAACTGCAATATTTAAGACATCGGTTTTTATAAAAACTGATGTCTAAAAGTTTTTTTTAAATCGGTTACCAAAAACCGATATCTTTTAGTGATGTCTTTTAACATTTTTGTAGCAGTAAATAATTAATTGGAAGTTATTTAGGCTCATTAGGTGCAGCCTGTGCTATCAAATTAGAAATAAAATTCACACAATAGAGGCATGGTTTTAAAAGGCTTTTTGAGGCTTACTCCTCGAGGCTATGAGACGCTCAACATAGGCCTCGATGGGTTGCTGAGAGAAGAACAAATTTTTAAGAGTGACAATAATGGACCCCCTCAAAAACTGTATCTACATCTCTTTCGTAATCACACCTACAAATTTAAAAAAAATCTCTAATTCGTAAACAAACCCCATTTAATGCCAAAAATACCCTTTCTTTAATTATACTTATTTGTATTTTTGTTAGTACACACCACCTTTGACTATTATTATGTTATTTAATCAACTTTATTATTATTTCAAAAAAAAAATTGTTACATTTAATTCTCTTACTATTCTTTTTCTTCCCTACTTTTCTCTTCTTGGTTTTTTCAAAATCGAACTCCATTTTTCGTAAAAATCCATTTTAAGATTTTATTATTATTATTATTATTATTATTGGAGAACCACTCTCTGTTTGAGAGAGTTGTAATAATGTAAGATTTGTGTCATGTCCTAATTGATGTGGAAGTAGATAGGTGTTAAATGATATTTCAATAAAAAAAAAAAGATGGGTGTGTTCAATGAAATTGAAGAATATCTAAAATTAAAAAAAAAAATTAACAAGAAAGAACATATAATATTGATAAATAAATAAAAAATCTAAAGTGTGTTTGAAAGAAATAAAAAATATAGATAATATAATTAATTTAAAAGTCTGTTTATATATATAATGATTTTGTTCTTCTAATAAAAATTAATTTAAAACTTTACTTTTTCACAACCAAATATGTCTCATGATTTTGATTTATTTTCCATACTTAGCAATCAATTTGTATTTCCTTAAAAGAGATTGAAAATATATTTAAAAGAGAATCTAGGGTTTATTAAAATGGAATGAGTTTTTATGATATATGTTAATATCAAACCATTAATAGGAAAAAAAATACAAAAGATTAAAATAGGAAACTAATTAATAATTATTGGTGGGTGTACTAACAAACAATTAGTCCTCTTAGTAATTTTACTCTAGGGTATTATTGGATTTATAAAAAAATATACTAATTTGGGGTGTACATACTGTTTTTAAGGGGTGTAAATATCGTCACTCATTTTTAACTATCATGTTGATGTTTGGGCCTTTTATTTTTCAAAAAAGTTTGGGGCCATAGTTTTAGCCTTAAGTTTGGGGTTTAGTTAGTAAAAAGTTTAAAAGACAATATTAAAACACAAATAAAACAACAAAAGAAACCCACAAGGAAAACATGTGGTTTCTCTTCTTTTTCTCCAACAAAGGACGCGAAACATATTTATCTTTATGTAGGGAGATTACAATTGATAGATGAAGGAGAAGACGAAGACAATGAGATTCTATTCGATGATGTTGATGAGATAGACTTAATAATTTTGAATATAATCATCTTTCAATTGATCCCAATCCCAATAGTCTTGATGAGAATGATGATTAGATAGAGTCAATGATCGATGTTGGGGTACCGCTCTAGTGATTAATGAGTTGTACTCACAATTCTTTGGATGTCATATGGCAGTGTCACATCGGCAATTGGTTCTTCATTCTTTATACACGATGTGTGCTCTGACTTATTTTAGGCTTTTTAATTATCATTATGCTTATAGTTCAGTGTACTCTTCCATATCTGTTGTGGTTGTAATACTGATGCTGTCTAGTTGATTTTAGGATCGTTTTCCTTAGGAAAAAAACTTGGGTGTAGCAAGATGCATCATACATCCCCAACTAGATGTTGTCATGTGAGCAAAGTTGTTCACGTGGCAACATCTGGGTGGAGGGATGCATGGTGCATCGGATGCACCCAAGGATTTCTCTTTCCTTAGACGCTAAACAACCGACAAATGTAATCGATTTAATTATTCACATGATGCTCTATATGCATAAGTGACGCCTAGAATATTAACAACTACTTGCAATCTGTCTGCAACTCTCTCCATGCCCACACCTGCATTCTACATATCAACATGCAAAAGCATCCACACACTCAATGATAGTTTGTGATGGATGTAGCTAGTTATTACCTTGCTAGCATTTTCCTTTAACATGGACAGGTTTTTGTTCAAGTGAGATAGTTTATGTTGTCTATATTGTAAATTACTATGTATCTTGATCATTTGAATAATTGCATCTCTGCTCATAGAATCAATACTTCTCATTCTAGTTTTATTATATTTCCATTTTGTGGCTCAACATACATTGATTACATATATATTGTTATTTGGATGCAAGGGCCTTGTTTATCTAATGGTATGGGCTTAACCGGCATAAGTGATATTGACATGCGACCCATGGGGATTGCATTAAGTATTCCTTTGATACAGTAACTTAATTAGGTAGCTTGTATATTATGGTATCAAAGCTTTGTTATTTCAAAGAGTCCTGGGTTTTTAAGTACCTCAACGTGATTATATTTGAATTTATTATTTGTTGTGTGTTTGTGTTTGGACTCGAGCCACATGGTATGCCCATTAGTCTTACACGTGAGAGAGTGTGTTAGTCTATTAGAGTGTTTAAATATTATTATTGAATCATTTCCTATCAACTTAAGTTTTTGGGTTTGTTGATTATTAACAAGATTTATAATATATCAACATTGTCAACCCACATACACCTTTTAGCTTATATGGGTGAAAGAATGAGCATTCACTCATGTTTGAGTAACATAGTATTTTACCTATCATTCACGTACGTATGATGAAACAACAGATTATATCTATCAAACAACTCAAACAATCATTTTACATAGTGAACAACTGCTGCGCGTATTCAAATTTAAATAGAGAACTATTTCATAAAGAAATCATGACTATCACTTGCTCCATGAAAAAAAAAATTGATAATTTAGAAAAGGATAAAATTATTTGAATTACTTGTGATAGTTTCTTGAGAAAGTGATAGAAAATCTTTAAACTCATGGCAAAATTTGTATTATGAATAAGAAATAAATTTTAAATTAATAATGAGAGAATAGAGTTGAAGATGTCAAATTAGGAAAATACGAGTTTGCAGACCGCGCGACATTGTAAAATATAACGTACGTAATTGTTTAAAGGATTTATGTTTTACCATTTCTATGTATTCTCCTACTTTAATTTGTTTCAATCTTATCTCATGTTAGCAATGCTTAGTTGCTCATTCCAAGATAAATTGATTTACAAATCAAATCTTTAAAATAAATGGTAATTCATTAACCCTTCATTCGTAATTATAATCTAGAATTATGAATTTGAAAGAACTCATAGACGTTGATTGTAACTGTAAAGAGAAAATAATAAAATTTTCCAATCAATTACCAATTATTATTCTTTATTTCACAAAAGACATTTCTGCACACAAACTATTGACAGCACCGCCTCATCACAAACCCTACATAGCTGTGGCATTAAACTACTCTTGAAATGAATATGATGATCCCAAACATGCATGATAGGTTTTGTATTCACTAAACTCTCCTGCCTTACAAAATTCTTTACCACGGAATCCTGAATGCATGTTTCCATGCAGGGAGTTCAAATTATTACGGTTGAGCAATAAAAATAGTGGTGTTAATAAGGGATTTGGATCCTCTGCTGATCTGATCTTTTTCCTGACCTTTTTTAAGCATGTGATTGGTTGTTGATAAAGTGGTTATGGAAACCAATCACATTCTAACCATATATTCATTGTAATGCATATGTGTCATGAGATTAGATAAGGTCAGGAAAAAGATCAGATCAGATCAGTAGAGGATCCAAATTCGTTAATAAGAGAGTGAGAGAATGGGAGAAAGAAAACTGAAAAACAAACTGTTGCATTAGGAAGGTATTAAGGCATTTTAAACAAAATGTTGCCCTAGAGGAGAAGCTCCTTTACAAAGTCTGTCTAAATGTATGCAGTTAGTCTATTATTGTCCAAAATGAGATTGTTTTAGTTTGGTTTATAAACCTGAAGGATGCCAACTTTTGAACTCCCGTGCATTATTAACTTTGCAATTATTAGACAAATTAACATGTTACAACTTAATTAATTAAGATAATTACAATATATACATGACAGCAATCAACAGCTGGGTTAATTAATTGTAAGATAAGATATCTCATAAGTCATGAATCAACCAATGTGAGCTGTTAATAATACTTCTGAAGATGTAAAAGAATTATTAAAAGCGAAAGCATTAATTAATTAATGTCTTTTGAATTTTCCTATATATATTGTACGGTAGATAACAAAAAAAAATTAAGAAGAATTTTAATATGAATAATTAATTAATGTTTTTTGAACTTACAAAATATTTTAATTAGTTAAAAATAAGTTTAAAAAAAACTGATTAATGGCCGATGCTTATTAATGTAGTGTCTTTTGATTTTGAATTTATCAAATTATTAATTAATACATTTAAATCTAAAGCTCGCTCACGATAACATATGACACTGTGAGGGTCAGCTCATTATAGCTCATTATAGCTCATTATAACTGATGGTGATTTAATTAAATCACCTTTATTTTAATTATTTGTTTAAAGATCTTGAAATATATGTAAATATATAATTTAATACCAAAGCTCTCTCACGACGACACGTGACACTATGAGGGTTGGCTTTTATTTATATATTATACAGGGGGAATGCTATCTATCTTTCCCATTTACCTTTCCCACTCACCACTTGACTCATATACACCCTTTAATTTAATAAAAAAAAACTCACTTTTTGTTGCAAAGCTTGTTTACATTTTTACCCCTTATTAATACCAAACAACTTTCATGATGGCTGCTTCTATCTTTTGTTTTTTTCCGCCTCTTGTTTTTCATTAGTAGCATGTGTACTTAGTATTGGGTGAAGTGAGAGAAAAAAACAAAAGAAGGGTGAGAGAAAAAACATAAAAAGGTGAGAGATAAAAGCGGCCATCAGAGAAAGTCATTTGGTATTAATAAGGGGCAAAAATGTACACTACAAGGAAAATAACTTTTAGCAACATTAACAAGACAACGCGCATGCTGCGCGTGTTGCTAAAAGTGATCTATCGCAACACGCAGACAATGCACGTTGCTAAATGTCATTTATCGCAACGTGTAAAAAATGTGTATTGTGAAAATCACCTACGGCAACGTACAAACGAATGTTGCCAATAATTGAACACATATCGCAACACACAACAATTGCACGTTGTCGTAGCTGTTTCATTAAACTACTCATATTTTGTGCACGTTGCTATAAATATGCTTTTAGCAACTTACAAATGTGCACGTTGTTGAAAACTAATATTTAGCAACACACACATCATGCACGTTGCCGTATGTGTCTTTTTAGCAACATACAAATGTGCACGTTGTTAAAAAGCGAAATACATATCATGCACATTGTTGTATGTTTCTTTTTAGCAGCATACAAATGTGCACGTTGTTGAAAATGTAATGTTTAGCAACATGCATTATGAATATTGTCATAGGCCTTACGCGTTGCGAAAAAGTCTAACATTCCGCATCACACATATCTTGCACGTTGTTGTAGGTTTCTTTTTAGCAACCGTTGGCTTGCATGTTGCTAAAAAACTAATATTTTGCAACTCACTTATCATGCACGTTGTTGAACGATTCTCTTTAGCAACAACTGATTTGCTTGCGCGTTACGAAAAGCTAATATTCAGCAATACACATGTCATGCACGTTGCCGTAGGAGACTTGTTAGCAACCGATTGCTTGTGCGTTGTGAAAAGTAAATATTCAGCAACACATAAGTCTTGCACATTGTTGTATGTGTCTCTTTAGCAATTATTTTCTTGTGCATTGCGAAAAAGACTAATACATGTTGGTGTATGCGAAATTATTGACTTGTGCGTTGCGAAAATGCTAATATTTGGCAACACACATTATGGATGTTATTATCGTAAATATTAAAATACACAACTATCATTAGCAAAGTGATGCAGTTTCCTTTCTCTTTTCTAAAAATGATTTAACTTCTACTTTTTCCCTTTTAACTGTAAAATATGGAGACTTGTTTCATATAATAGAAGTTGTATTATGAGTTGTGTGTTTGTAACAATTAATATCATTAGGTTTCGATAGACCCCTAACCCGATTGTTTTTTCTTTCAAATAAAATGATTTAACTATTATACATGGCATGTATAGTTACATGAGTAATTATGATAACCCAATGGGGTTTAAATTTTGCTTATTTATTATTTTTTTTCTAAACCTATGACAACGTACATTGTGCGCTGTGAAAATTGTTTAATGCAACCTACAATGCACGTTGTGAAAACTACCTAAGACAATGTATGAAAAAATTGTCTAAGACAACGCACGGTAAGATAACATGCATCAATCGTGCGTTGCGGTAAATGTCAATGACAATGCGCGTAGTACGTTGTAATTGTTCTACGACTACATACATTGCACGTTGTGAAAAACTTTGGAACTTTTTGCAACAGGCGTATCAACAACATACGCCCGTGCGTTGCGAAAACTTTTCGCAATGCATTTTGTGCGTTGCGAAAGGCCAAATTTCTTGTAGTGGTAAACAAGTTTTGTAGCAAAAAGTAAGAGTTTTTTTATTAAATTAAGGAGTGTATATGTGTCAAGTGATGAATGAAAAAGGTAATTTTTTTTTTTTTAAAGATAGATAGCATTCCCCTTTATATAGATATATATAAAGAAAAATATGTCTTTAAGTAACTAGGGCAATTCAGATTTTTTTAAAAGATTCATTAAATTCTAAAATTGATTATTTCATAATTATTTTTGAAAAGTAACATCTACGATTCTACATCCTTCTTAAAATCACTGTCAAATCAAAGTAGATTATTAAATAATCAATTTTGGAAGGTTTTACTAAACATCTTTCTCTTCCAAAATTATGATATAAGTTGATTTTAGCTATTAAAAGTAATACCAAACTGGTTCTTAATAAATCTTTTAAATGACTAAATTATTTTTGTTAGTTTAACATAAAGACATTTTTCCCATATTTATTTTATATAAATCTATTTTATTATATGCTATTATAATTTTAGTTTTTTTCTTAAAAAAATATTTTATTTATTTTTTATAATTATTTTTTATCTCCTATTATAATAATTGGTAGAGCATTTTTTTAATATACTCTAAGAATACAAATAAAGTAGAAGTAGATCTATAACTAAAAAGAATGCTACATCTAGTAAAATATCTAGTACTTTATAGTTTATACCTATTAGCTAATACTAATACATAGATTGGTAACACGAATTATATCTGAAAATATATATTATGTGTCTAAATTAATTAACTGGGGGGGGGGGGGGGTGTTAAACAAGTTTTAATCAAGTTAATTACCATTTTTTTTTTATTAGTCAATATTCAAAAATAACCCAAAACAAACAAATACAATCAATGTAATTTAAGTGCGGAAGACAATAAATTACACGTTGATTGATTTACGTGAGAAACCCTCAAACTGGGCAAAACTCACGGGCTATTGTGCTAGCCATACACGGTCCTCAAATCCACTATTTGAATGAAGGTTTCCAACCTAGATTGACCTCAAATCAAACCATTCTGGGTCACTAACCCTTCCACTCTACCCAACGGGCATTTAATAGTGATCCTAGACCAACTTGCTTGTGCACTAAGCCACTTAGTTACAAGACTTAATAAGCAACTATATCAAATCTTAAGGGCAAATCAAGACATGGATTTCAAAGATCCTATTCAATTATTTTGGATGAATTATCCGTATGATAGTAGTCTTGCTAAACCATTAAGAAGAGAGACAAGACTAAATTGGATGAGACATCCTTATTGATTGAATTGATATAAAATCCTTATTGAGTTTAGTCTTGTCAATTGCATTCACACACACTTGCATTCAAGTTTAAGCAATTTAAAGATACCATGCATAATCAAGTTAAGCAAAGTTCACATGTCATGGAGATAAATTATGGGTTATTCAAGTGTACTTCCCAATTAATTCTCTTAGTCTAAAAATGCATTATTGAACATTAAGGTGACATGGATTACAAACAAAGCAATTGTTCACACTTATTGAATGAAAATACCATATAAGCATATATGTGCAACTAAGATACTCAAGCAATTAATGAAGAAGCATAAAAATATCAAATTTTTGCATGACAAGAATGCAATTTCACTCTCTTTGCTTGAGCTCCTCTTATGAGGTCAATTACCACACCACATCAAGGCATAAGGCAAATCCCAATAGATCTACTAAGTGTTTGAAACCTAGTTGCATCTAAGGGTTTAGTAAATAGATCGGCTAGTTGATCATTTGTACCTACATGCTCAAGTACTATGCATTTGTTCTCAACTAGTTCCCTAATGAAATGATGTTGGATGTCTATATGATTTGTCCTAGAATGTTGCACCAGATTCTTTGAAATGTCAATGGCACTCATGTTATCACAATAAAGAGTTAGAGTACTTAGATCGAATTCATAGTCTACAAGCATTTGCTTTATCCAAAGGAGTTGTGTGCAAGCACTCCCGGCAGTAATGTATTCGGCATCGGCCGTGGACAAGGAAATGGAATTTTGTTTCTTGTAAAACCATGACACCAAATTATTTCCTAGGAAGAAGCAACCGCCTGATGTGCTCTTCCTATCATCGCAATTTCTTGCCCAATCCGCATCATTAAAGCTAACTAAACTAGCATTAGTGTCAAACGAGTACCATATCCCATAGTTGGATGTCCCATTCACATAGCGAATGATTCTCTTCACGGAGGAGAGATGGGAATCCTTAGGATCCGCTTGGTACCTAGCACACACACATCCACACTAAATGAAATATCAGGTCTACTTGCGGTCAAGTAAAGCAAGCTACCTATCAGGTCCCGATATAGGCTTTGTTCAACATTCTTTCCACTAGCATCCTTGCTTAGCTTCAAGGTGGTGCTCATGGGTGTATTACAATGTTTGGCATTTTCAAGGCCAAACTTCTTCACTAGGTTCTTTGCATACTTAGCTTGGGTTATGAAAATCCCATCATACAATTGCTTAATTTGCAAACCTAGGAAGTAATTAAGCTCACCAACTAGACTCATCTCAAATTCATGAGACATGACATCAACAAATTGTTGGACTTTGGATTTGTTGGTGGAGCCAAACACAATGTCATCAACATAGATTTGAGCTATGAATAGGTCATCATTGTTTCTCTTGATGAACATAGTCTTGTCAATACTACACCAAGAGTAGTCATTTTCAATAAGGAATTGAGTGAGGTGCTCATACCAAGCCCTCGGTGCTTGTTTCAACCCATATAAAGCCTTCTAGAGGCGATAGACATGGTGAGATGAAAACTTCTCATCACTAGAGTTATCTCCTACACTTTCCCTCTTACCAACCGAGTCAACTTCCTCATCAAGACCATTACTTTGGTCACTTGATGTTATATAAGCCATATCCCAATAAGGAGCTACACCAATCACATCTCTAGCTACTTTTTCATCTATTCCTTCTTTGAGGTCACAAATTAAGGCATATTTGCCATCTTTTTCAACTTTTACACGAGTGGTTCCAAATGCCGTGTAGTTAATGGCAAGCACTTCATCACTTGAAGAATTTTCTTCACTTTCACTCTCACTCCATGAGGCGGCCATCGCCTTTCCTTTTCTTCTATCCTTCAAGTTACCAAACTTCGAAGAGAGTGTCCGAATCCTCTACATTCATAGCATTGAATCCCTTCTCTTGAAGACTTCTCTTGGTTTGGCTCATCATTCTTGAACATGGTCTTTTTCTTGAATACATCCCCTTTTGAGCTATAGCCATTCTTTTGTAGATTCATGAATTTCTTGAATCTCTTGACAATTAGAGCCATGTCTTCATCCGAGTCATCCTCCTTCATATCATGCTTGAAGGATTTCATATCCTTTCTTGACTCATAGGCAAGAATCCTTCCAATAACTTCACTCGACTTCATATTATTGTAGTCGTTATTTTCTTCTAAAGCCGTCACTTTGGACTCGAACCTCTCGAGAAGTGATCTCATAATCTTTTACTTGATCCTTCTATCCGAGTAAGGGTCACCAAGTTGATGACTTTGGTTCACTATGTCCATTAGCTTCACTTGGAAGTCATTGAAGCGTTCATGCTCCTCCATCTTAATGGTCTCAATCTGAGTTTAGAGGACTTAGAGCTTGGAGTCCTTGACCACCTCGGTTCCTTCATGAGAGGTCTCTAAGATCTCCCATGCCTCATTTGCAATCTTAATTGTTTAGATCAACTTGTATTGATTTTTGTCCATGGCTCAAAGGATGACATGCATTGCCTTATGGTTCCACTTGGAGGCTTCAAACTCTTGAGCGTTCCATTGTGCCTTCGGCTTGAGAACATTCTCTCCACCACCCGTAGAGGTCATTGTAGGTAGAGTGTAGCCGTCTTCTAATGCCATCCAAGCACGGTTATGCATTTGGCACACGTAGGCCTCCATCTTGCCTTTCCATTAGGCATAGTTATCGTCGGTGAGCAATGGTGTCCTCGCGCTTGACGCTCCCTCTTTACTCATCCTAAATTCATTTATAGTGTTAAGGTAAATGTATGCAAATGTATGTAGAAATAAAAAAACACACAAATTGTAAGACACACCAAAAGCAAGGATCTCCTAAATATGTCTAAGAACCCGCTCTAATACCGATTGAAAAGAATATTATGCATGCGTCTAAACAACCTAGAGGGGGGTGAATGGGTTGTTAATCCGATTATTACCAAATTTTTCAGATTAGTCAATATTACAAAAATAACCCAATTCAATCAAATACAATCAACATAATTTAAAGTGCGGAAAACAATAAATAACACGTTGATTGATTTACGTGAGAATCCCATAACTGTGAAAAACTCACGGGCTACTCAGCTAGCCACACACTGTCTTTAAATCCACTACTTGTAATGATGTTTACAGCCTAGGTTGACCTCAACCAGTCTCGATCACTAACCCACCACTACTACCCAATGGGCCTTTAAAAGTGATTCTTGACCTACTTGTTTATGTACTAAGCAACTTAGTCATAAGACTTAATTCTCAATGAAGAGATTAACAACCTATGTTAATATGATAATATTCTAAATGCAAATAATGCTAGGTTACACTAAATGCTTATCTAGGGATTAAAGATGTCAATAATAACAATCCTAGATATCACGTGTCTACATGTCATATGTAAACTTAGCTATTTTTAAGATAAAGCAATCCTAGGCAATAGCTATCACAATACAACAACTCAATCAATCAACATATAATATCAACTTGTGAATAAATCTTAATCTAGATGTCAACAAGTCATAAATGAGATTTCGTGCTAAGTTAGAACACAAAAAATGAATAGATGGTGTTCAACTTACCAAGTCATGTGTGTTGAAGAAGGCCCATGCATAGATACATCCTAGATAATCCTAGATAATGTTTAGATGATGTTTGATGCACATGGAAATGAGTTTAGAGAATCAAATAAGCAATCTTTGTGCTTTTTCTCTAAAAAATCTCTCTTTCTTTTTTAGGGTTCTTGATGTTCAAAGAGCTGAATGAAAGAGAGTGACATAATGGGTATTTATAGAGAGCAACAAAAGGCTTGATGAAAAGATAAGTTTACACCTGAAACGCGCCGATCGACGGTTTCATTCGGCGGTCACCAACCCGTCGATCACAACCGTCGAATTAAACCCGAGAGCATCAGGTATCAACGACGATTTCAATCGGTGGTTTCGTGACCGCCGATTCCAACTGCTGATTTGAACCCAAAAGATGAAATCAATCAGGTCTCAACGGCGGTTTCATTCGGTAGTCTGGCCATCGATCATAACTATAGATCCACTCTAGAACCTTCTGGAATCAAACGGCAGATTACATTCGACGGTGGGGGCTGTTGATCATAACCGCTATTTACCAAAATGGTGAAACCAAAGGAGAAGCCAATGGCTTTCTCCGAAGACGATCCTCGCGCTAAACCAAGCACATTAATGTGCAAGTGCAGTTGTTTCCGAACAAACTTCGAGAAATGAATTACTAGACACACTAGCACACAACAAGATTTAATAAAGAAGTGCAAGTGTGAAATGTGAAGAGAATGCACACAAGAGCAATGAACACATATGCAAGTATGAGAAGTGTGTGTGTGCAACTAAGTCTCTTCAATGAAATTAAGCACAAGTGATTTACCTTTGAAGTGTTTATCATCTTGAGGTCTTGAGATAACGTTTGAGCTTGATCACCACCAATAAGCACCTAAGCTACCCTTACATGTCAAACCCCAATTGTGGTTTGTCACTGAAATAAGCCAATCAAAATTGAGGAACTTGCACTACCCTTACATATTTAAACCCCAAATGTGGTTTATCAACGAAATAAGTCAATCAAAATATGAGGAACTTACAATATCTGAAAAAACAAATATTTTATTTTTGTTTATTTGACATTTAAATTAAATGCTATAAAATTATTTTGCATTTTCTTTGACCTTTAAATTAAATATTTGTTTGATACTAACTTGAAATCAAAACATTCAATTTTACATATCTTTTGAAAAACAAAATCATATCATTTTTAGTCATTATATAAATTCACAACAACTAACATTACAATTTAGCAGCAATGTTACCCAAGCAGTTATCCGATTAACTTGACAAAATATTATTTCCTTAACACAGCTAGCTGTGATTATTTTAAAAGTTACAACAAAACCAAACCAGCATCGACAAAATCATTAGATAACAAATGATAAATATGTCTGTAAGTTCCTCATTTTTGATTGGCTTATTTCGGTGACAAACCACAATTAGAGTTTGATATGTAAGGGTAGCTTAGGCGTTTAATTGTTGGTGATCATGCTCAATAAAGACCCTCTCAAGACCTCAAGATGATAAGCACCTCAAAGGTAAATCACTTGTGCTTAATTACATTGAAGAGAATAGTTGCACACACACACCTCTCATGCATGCATGTGTGTGTTCATTGCTTTCTATGTACATTCTTTTCACTCTTCACACTTGCACATCTTGCATATGGACTAATTGTGAATTGTAACTTTGAAAAGAGAAATTTTCTCTTTACCGCTGCCTGTACCACTCTTGGTACACTCGCATGGGTAGCGGTCTTTGACAGGTGCAACACCTGATGCTTTTGCACCGTGCGTACCGTTATGGGTGCACTTGCCTCTGGAGCGGTCCCCACAGAGGTAGTTTCCAGCGCCTACACGTTTGGCATACCGCGGCACAGACACCCTGTTCGTACCGCGGTACGCACAGCAGTTATAACAGGGTTTGGTTTTAAAAATGACCAAAAACGTTGTAGCTTTGAAGAGACCTTATATATAAGTGCCACTTTGCCTCTAGGTTAGTTTACATGAGTTCAAAATCATATTTTTAACTTAGAACATTTTCCAAGATAGAAAATCATCCAAGAATTCACCTTTGATTACTCAAACTCATTCCTATATGCATCAAACTTCATCTTGCATCATCTACTTCATCTAGGATGCTTTCTTGCATGGGTTTTCTTCAACACACATGACTTGGTAAGTAGAACACCATTTTAATCCATTCTTGTGTTCTTACTTAGTAAGAAATCTCATTTATTACTTGTATGCATCTAGATTAGATTTTATATACAAGATTAAGATATTTGCGTTGATTGATTGAGAGTTGTATTGTGATAGCTATGACATCTAAGATTGTTTTATCTTAAATAGCTAAGTTTACATATGACATGTAGACACATGATATCTAGAATTGCTATTATTGACATCTTTAATTCCTATATAAGCATTTAGTGTAACATAACATTACTTGCATCTTGAATATCATGATATTTACATAGGTTGTTGATCTCTTCTTTGTGAAGTGAAGCCTTGTGACTAAGTTGCTTAGTGCGCAAACAAGTAGGTTTAGAATCACTATTAAAGGCCTGTTGGGTATTAGTGGTAGGTTAGTAACCGAGAATGGTTGAGGTCAATCTAGGTTGTAAACATCATTACAAGTAGTGGATTTGAGGACCGTGTGTGGCTAGCATAGTAGCCCGTGAGTTTTTCCTAGTTGTGGGTTTCTCACGTAAATCAATCAACGAGCAATTGATTGTTTTCCGCACTTAGAATTAAGTTGATTGAATTTTGCTTAGATTGGGTTTTTATTAAATATTGACTAATCAAGAAAAATCGGTAATTAACTTGATTAAAACCTATTCACCCCCTACGTATATTTAGACACGCCTAATTTGTTTCAATGTTAGAATTTAGTTTATAATGTTATAAGGATAAAATTGGAAATATGAAAGTTTCATTAAACTCAGAACAGTTTTCCTTCCTGTGTTTAGAACACCTAATAAAGAAGGATTTTACTAATTTTAGTCCTCATTACCCTTGTCTAGTGTTTGGAGTCTATCTGGATTGGACTCTCCAATCTAGTTGGACCCACCAAAACGCCACACTAGTTGGATTATACACCATTTTGGTGGGTTTATATAATCCTGCTTGGTTTTTAATTTTATTTTTCAATTGTAATAGCAAATCATTTTATTAATAATATTATGAAACTATAGTTTTATTAACAAATACTTTTGGATATTTTTAATTTAATAATATATAAATTAAATAATTATTTTATTCAATAAATTATTTCAATAGTTTGTTATTCAATTTTCATCGGATTACAATAAATTGAGGTTATTTAAATCATAATCCCTCCCGATGGACCTACCATAATCCCACATATATATGTTTTTATTAAATAAATATTGAAAATTAATTAAGTTTATTTTAAAATATTTTAAATCTATAGTTTAAATATATTTGTGGATATTGTTACTTTAATAATATATAAATTATAACATTTTTTTCTTAAAAAAATATTTCAATAATTTATTGTTCAATTTCAAAATATGATCACATTTAAAATATTATTAGATTTAATCAAATCTCATGTTTCACCAAACAAAACATAGTATTAATTCAGTCAAGTCCTATGTTTTTCTAAACTCGGTATAATATTAATTTAGTCCAGTCCAGTCAAATCCAATCCCATATAATCTCAGTTTCATCTCAATCCAATCAAATCTCATATAATAGTCCAATCTAATCCTACGCACCAAATGAGATCTAAAAACTTTTATTTATTTATTTTTCAAAAAAAAAAAACTTACCGAAATGATTGTTAAGAGTTCCATCTAATGCTTTTTACTTCAGATAAAAGTCAGATTTCCTGACTTTTTAATTCCAAACATTTTGAGGCAAATTTCAGATTTCAGTGATGGAAAAAAAAAAAAAAAAAAAAATGAAACATCTGAAATGGGTCTATTTAGATCTTTTCGGATTTAAGTGGGAAGAACAACTTAAACACCCCCTTAATGTTATTATGATCATAGTTATAAAGTCAGTGAAATTACTGATATAATTAGGGTAATTTGGTGTAATTTGCCCTAAATGATATATGTGAAAATTTTAACTTGTTATTCATTAGTACTGTATAAGGATAAATTAAAATCGGTAATATGAAAGTTTCTTTATACTCAAAAACAACTTTCCTCCCCTTAGAAGTTAAAAGTCAAAAGCAATAATGGTGTGAAATACTAATCCAAACATTCCCAAAAGTGGTTTTAAACCCCAAAAGCTAAAAGTAAGTTTCAAAAATATAAAAAAAAAAAAAACAAAAAAAAAAAAACATGCCAAACATGCCATTAATTAATTGAGCAAATTGCAGCCAACCTCTCTGAGGTTTGGCCTTTGACAACCAAAAACAATTTTATCATTAATTGACAATGACCTCCCCTAATGTTAGTCAAATCTGGTCAAATTTAACCATTGATCAGATTTAGGCGCTACAGATACAAAAATGTCCCTGAATAAAAATTTTGATTTAAAAAATATATAAATATATGAAAACTAAAAAAAAAAAAATTGGCTCATCTAAATCTAATCTAACATTTTCTTCTTCCATTGATGTATCTCCAGATTTTTCTTAAGATTCAAGATTTTCAGATTTTTCAAAAATAAAAAATAAAAAATGTGGCTCACCTAAATCCAATCCAATAACATTTTCATCAGTTTTTTTTTTTTTTTTTTTTTTTTCAAGTTAGTAAAACTTGAAAAGAAAATAGAAAATAAAAAAAAACTTGAGAAAACTTGATATCGGTTTTATTTTATTTTATTTTATTTTATTTTTATTTTAATATTTTATAAATAGATAAAAAATTCTTAAAAGGACAAAAATACCATTATCTTTGTTAAGTTTGACTTTACTTTAACTAATAATAAATGATATCATTGTTAATCAAGTATAAAGTTGTTTATAGCTGTCAAAGGCCAAATCTCATGGAGGTTGGTTTCAATTTGCTCTAATTGATTCAATGGTAACTTTTAAGTTTTAACATAGAATAATGTTTGTTATTGACTAGTCAATACCCAAAATACTGACCCTACCAATGAGAGTGTAGCACGTGGTCTTTTTTGTTTTACTTTTTACATTTATCTTACAAATTGAGTCACATGCTACACTCTCATTGGTGGATCTGTATTTTGGGTACCGACTCACAAATGGAGAGAGGGGATCCGTGTTGGTCAAGCCTTCACTCACACTTTTGCTTAAACGTTCTCAGTTACGAGTCAAGTCTTTACATTTTTTCTCCTAGACATCATTCATAGATCTTGATATCAATGGCGTCTTCTGGTGACAGTGATTTGTTTGGTAAAGGGTCACTTGTAGAAGTGAGCAGTGAAGCAGGTCATGGGTTTCCTGGTGGGTGGTACTTGGCCAAAATCTTGGAGCGGCTTCCTCCATCGACTCCTCCCGGAAGTAGTAAAAAGGAAAAGGAAGCCACTTTCTTGGTGGAGTATGAGAGGTTACGTGTTAAGATTAACAATGTTAAAACCAAGTTAGTCAAAGCTGTTAATTATGAGTTTATAAGGCCAGTACCTCCTCCTCCTCCTAATCTTAAACATCAGATTTTTGAACCAAATGATGTGGTTGATGTGTATCACGTTGAAGGGTGGAGGCCTGGAGTGGTGTTCAAAGCCTTGGACGAGCCAGGATGCTACTCTGTCAAGCTCAAAAACCCACCTCATCTTTTGATCTGCTACAGGTCCCCAGACTTGAGGCCTCCTCTCGATTGGGTCCATGGCAAATGGGTTCCACTTCAAAAACAGGTCTTTTTACTTAAAAATGGTTTCTTTCTCTTTTGATGATAATTCTTGGTAGTGGTTGGCTGATAAACTCTTCGTTTTTATTTCCCTTGTTTGTGGATTCGTTTTTGTTTTAGTTACATTTTGCTTCAAGAAAGAAAGAAAAATCCTGGGGTCATTTTAGTTTTAAAATATTAGATCAAGAACAGGTATTTGGAGTTAAAAAAATTATTTCTTTTCAAGTTTTTTTTTTCTCTTTTTCGAACATATCATGCAAAAAGTTGTTGCCTTTCTCGAGATATTGGAGGATTCTGTACCCACTTAACCACCCAGATGCAAGCTAGTAGTGGTAGGTGGTAGCCTATAAAATGTTTGTTTTTAATTCTCTTGTTTGTGGATTCGTTCAAGAAAGAAAGAAAGAAAATCTTGTGTTCTTTTAATTATAAAATATTATTGGAGTTAATACTCTGATATTGTGTACAACTGGTATTGGTATTGCTTATTCGTTGTGTTGTATAGATCAAGTTTCAGTGTAACACTGTAAGTCTGTAACTCTTATTATCCAAAGTGGAGTGTTTTGAAAATTAGGTCAAAGCATTGGGGCTTCAATGCAATTTGGCCTTACCTGGGCAGATTTTATTTTATTATTATTTATATATAAAAAAAAAAAAAGAAAACCCCAACTATATACCCCATAAAACCCCAACTTTCTATTTAAATCACTCTCACCTCTACACTACCCAAGAATCAAGACCATCAAACCCTAAATTATTCTCCAAGACTCCAAGTTCCAACAGCTATCTCCATTCTCATACAGGTTTTTTTTGTTTCTATTATTTTTTCTAGTATTTTTTTAGAAAGTTATGTTACATTATGAATCATAAAGTATTAGTTTATGATCTAAGATATTTTTTTACTATTTGTTTTGCAACTAAACATTTTTTTTTTTTTTTTTTTTTTGTCATGCACTCTTTTTTGGGATCTTTATGTTAACAATGTTGATTTTTGATTGTATACTATTGTACTAAAAAAGTAACAAGTAGATATCTTCATTACTCATCTCACCGTGCTCTCCTCAAAGGCTCATCAACGTCGATATTCTTAAAAAGTAACAATGTTGATGAAATACTAGTTTTCTGTTATACAGCTTTCTGATGAAAAAAATGCTAGATTTCTGTTATCCTTGAATTAATCAAATATACTACTAAAATGAAATGCATCAAGTTTCAATGATGTTTAGTCTTATTTCTATGCAGCAGAAGGAAGTTGTAACTAGCAACCAGAAAAGAGAGGGAGGTAATCCTTTGAAATCCTTACTTGCAGGTACATAAGCTCTAGCAAATAGCAATGGATAGCTTGAAGCCTATAATGTATTTTCTTATATACAAATATATATTATGTTTTGCAGGTAAGGAATGTGATAGAATTGAAGGTGCCGTTGATAAAATGATTGCAGAGGATTGTGCAACTACCGGTGATGAATTAGTAGGAGAATCTACAGGTATGAGGGCTTTCCAAACTCGTATTCCTCACCGGCTTTCAAATATGGTTTGAATATCATTTTACATAGAAATCAGTTTGTGAATGATTCATGACCCACATGAACATAATTGTATAATCATAATGCTCTTACTGCTGGGAAAAGAAAAACTTCTGAAACAAAAGTTGTAGGATTTGGCAACCAGCATGAAAAGCTTTTACTGTGAAAGAAAATTTACAGAACACAAGCATAAATGATTGATCAATGACTGAAAATATAATTTTTTTAATTAAAATTTTTTTTTTTTTTGAATCTTGTAAACTATGGACACAAGGTATTATTGGAATACTAGTTCAAACGAATCAAACATGCTTTAACATTCTCTTTTATGTTTTTTTTTTTTTTTTAAAATGGCTATAAGACACCAGTGGAGAGTATTTATCTTATATGACCAGCCTCTCTAATTTACGTAATGAAGGTTTCGAAATTTCTTTATGTTGCATTACGTTCATTGAACTCTGGTTTGGGTTCCAAGGCAAAAGATATTGAAATGGCCATTATGCTTGTAGAAATTTGCTTGATTATTATGTTGGTGTTCACTGTCTAGGTGATTATGTTGGTTTTTCATGTCCAGATATATGTGGTAGGACTATCAACCAATTAATTGAGTTTAAACAAAGATTAAATGATGACGTTGTGCAATATGATGCAGGGGCAGCTATGAATGACGATATGCCATGCAAGGACCAAAACATGCGATTTTTTGAGGATTCACCGGTTTTGCGATTCATTCAAGCTATGGACGTATTTCAATCAATTCCACAGGAACCACATTTTCGTCCTTTAGCTGCATGTGAAGAGGTGTGTCGGGAAGGATTAGCTCTTGGGCATATGATGACCTTTGTTAATGTGGCAAAGAAAATATCAACATTACAAGCAAGTGCTCCAAGAAATGACTTTGACAACCTTTTTAAATTTCTTTCTGAACTAGAGTTACAGGGCTTTAATGTTGAAGTTGTGCGAAGCCGTCTTCTTGTATTGCAATCATTGAAAGACAGTGAAGAACAGCTTCACACAAAACAAGAAAAAATTAAAAGTGAGATCATAGAGCAGACCCATGAGAGAAGCAAGGTCAAGGCTGAGTTGGAAGAAGTTATTAAGGACTTAAAGCTGTTAGAAGATAAGAAAAGAGAGGTGGAAGAAAAGAAGGCAAGGCTCATATCGATGAACAATGAAAAGGATTCAGAGATTGCTAAGTTGAAATCGGGCGTTGGTTCACTTTTTGAAGAGATCAAGAAAGTTAATAAAGAATTTAAAGGTGTAGCTGGTTCCCCATGGAAGAAGTGACCGACTTGTAATTGTCGCCCCTAGTTCAGATTTTGCTGCATATCCCCATGGAGGTGACTGACTCGTATTCTCTGATCATCTTTTAGCTTCTCTGCATGTTCATGTTGATGTTCTAATCATGCACCGATTTAACATAGAAACTTAATTGGACTGTGTGAGCCATATTGTTTTGGTAGCTACTGTTACTGTATGTAAACAGCTATATAGCAGACTAGTGCAGTACTGAAAGTTGTTTTTGATGAGAAATACTGGTAACCAAGTATATTTTGTTTTTGTTAATGTTACTATTTCTTTTTATGATTGTATCTTCATGGGAAATGTTCTTTTTTGTTAATTTACTACTTTTTCTTTGTAAAGGTGTTAATTACAAGTTGCTAAAGCCCAACTTGTCCAATTGTGTGGGCAACATTCAACTGTGTGGCCCTTTAAAGAGGTGTACCCTTTATATTTTCCTTGTCTTAGTTGCTTGCCAGATGCCACTTTGCCAGTAAAGTTTTAAACAATGGATTCTATTTCACCTTTGTGAGATAAGATAACTACTAATTTTGTGCTATCAATTTATATGGCATTACACTTACAGCACATCAGGGGTGTTCTTGATAAATTGTGAATGTGTTGATAGTTGAGTGTAACCGATAGTTATGAATCCTAATGAAGAAAGGATAATTTAATTAATGGTTTGTGACTACGGTGTTTATTAAAATCAATTGGGCTTAATTTCCCCCTCTCACCTGCTCAGCAATCTAGTTCTCTTTCTTGATTCGCTTAATGATTTAAACAGATAAACATAATACAGTCCCAAATGGCAAATCCAAGCAAGGCCAACTGGCCAAGTATAAGTTCCTTACAGCTGTAGACAAGTTGGCAGATGCCTTAGAAAAGAAAGAAAAAGACAAAAAAACATTAAAGAAAATCAGAGTCTCTCTCTCTCTACCATATATATAATAAGCCAAGAAAGAAAAAGACAAAAAACATTAAAGAAAATCAGAGTCTCTGTCCACCATATATATATAATAAGCCAAGAAGCTCAGAGAAAACAATGGCAGAGCAAGAGGTGAAGTTGTTGGTGAAATGGTGTAGCCCTTTTGCTATGAGAGTTGAATGGGCACTCAAGCTAAAGGGAATCAAATTTCAAGCTGTGGAACAAGACACAACCAACAAGAGCACTCTTCTTCTCAACTCCAACCCAATCTACAAGAAAATTCCAGTTCTCATTCACAATGAAAAACCCATCTGTGAATCACTTGTTATTGTTGAATACATTGATCAAACTTGGAAAAATGCAACCCCCATTTTGCCTCTGGACCCTTACGAGAAAGCTGTTGCAAGATTTTGGGCCAAGTTTGTTGAAGAAAAGGTATGAATTTTAACTTTATCCTTTTTTGTGGTTTGATTTCTGGTCGTGGGGGCTTTTTTTATCACTTTTTGATGAACATCTGCAATCTTGATAAGGTTAGAAAGAAAAGAAAAGTTGGATGGTTTAGGCAAAATGCACAAACATCCCCAAGGTTAAGCATAATTACACGCATATGATATGACACAAAACTTGCTTGATGTTTGAGTATTTGAGTCTTGAGAAATGTAGCACGAACAGGGCCGTATCCAGATATTTTGGGGCCCCATCCATTTAATGATATTAGTAAAAATCGGGGCCCCATATAAAAATTATTATCTTTAATATAAAAAAATTAGATAAATAATTATTCATTTACCAAATACAATGTAATCCACATAAATTAAAACAAAAAAGATTTATTGTATTTAATAACATAAAAACAAAACATTGTTTAAATTTATATTCTTCTTGCTTTCTGAAGTGCAAATTTATGAAGGCGGCCTGTCGACGGAGAGAGAGGGCAACGATTTTTACTTAGACGATGTCAGACTTAACTAGGTTAGTAACGATGTCTAGTAATATGCTATGTTAGAATTCTTGACGTTAGAATTCTTGTTTTGTTTTTTTTTTTTTCCTTGACAAATGCTAATTTAGAATTCAGTTGGGCATTTATGTTTAATTTTGTTAAATTGACTAGTTAGTTGGGTCTGATGTGAAGAAGAAAATAAATAAATAAAAGATCTTAAATGTTTGAGATTGGGCCTTTTTTAGACTTAAATATATTGGGTGGTGTTGAGACCCCTGATTTCAAGCAAAAGAAGAAGAAGTGGATTGGGCCAACTGGGGGCCCAGCAAATGGTTGGGTTTGCTAGCCCCATGGGCCGGCCTTGAGCACGAACATTCTTTTTGTTAGATTTCTTCTGCTAACTTTTAACGGTCCAACTTATCAAATTTGAGAAATGTTTAAAATACCTCTTATATTCATTTTAAACTTTTTTGAATTATTAATAGATAAATATTCAAATCTTAGATGAAAAAGAACTTTTATAATATGAAAAAAAAAAAAATTCTTGAAAATAACCAAAAGAATTTACAAAAAAAAAAAAAAAATTTCTTTATGGAAAAGGGTTAATTGCAATAATAATCCTGACAATTTGCAATAATACAAGAATATTGTACTCTTGCATTTATTACAAAAGCATACACATTACTAATTTGACCGTCGCTAAAGATAACAGTTGACCGGCATTGACCGTCAGTACACTATAAAATGATCAGTTTTCCCTCCTTTAATATTTTATCAATTATTATAATAGTTTTATTTAATAAATTTAAGAAAAAAAGTAAAAAAAAGTAAAGGACAATGATCTTCTCTTCACCTCACCTCATCCTCACCTCACTTAATCTTATGACACATTAGCATTGCAATGAATGAATGGTTAAGATTTGATTGACACTTTATTAACATCCAATCACATGCTTTTAAAATGTGAGGAAAATGTGAGGATGAGGTGAGGTGAGGTGAGGATCCTGGTCCAAAAGTAAAATACTCAGAAAGTAACAACAAAATGTTAAATTTTTATAGAAAAAAACAATAGAAAAAAATTTCAATTTTTCAAACTACATAAGCCATAACAAATTCATCCCACTTTCTATTACACCCAAATTCATCCCACTTTCATTTTTTTCAAACATCACAAACCATAATAAAAATCATGGCTCCACCACCACGGGTCCACGATAGCCGCCACCACTGGTCATAACATCTCCTCTGTTGTGGAAGAGATCCGGTGATATCTTCACATGGAGATTGTCCAAATCTCAATGATAATTTTTCAAAAAAAATGGAGACTTGATCACACCAAAATTCCAATCCATTTTTTTATTTATTAAATATTTGTTTTCAAATTGGAGATCAGGCGATATCCACGGCCCCCACCAGATCTCCAATGACAATTTTTTAAAATATTTTAATTTATTAAAAACAAGGAAAAACCAAGACTAGAAGATGATCCTAAATCTTTTGTAAGAAACGCTAATATCTAAAATTCATGTGTTATCGGAAAATGTAGACAAATTGAATTCGATTCCATCCATTGTGAGGATAATAACAGTAAAACTCAATAATGTTGTTGTTAAAATCTAAAATCTAATCCCATTATTGTGCTTTTATTGTATAGTTCACTGAAGTTATGAGGAAAGTAGTATTTACAAAAGGAGAGCAACAAGAGAAGGAAGTGAAGGAAGCAAAGGAAGCCATGGAAGTGCTTGAAGGAGAGCTTAAAGGCAAGAAATTCTTTGGAGGAGACAAAATTGGGTTGGTTGACATTGTCCTTGGTTGGATCTCAATTTGGTTGGAAGTTATGGAAGAAACTGCTGGCGTTCGAATCTTGGATTCTGAAAAATGTCCTTGGATCCACAAATGGATGCACAATTTCATAGACTTGTCATTTGTCAAGGAAAATATACCTCCAAGGGACAAGTTGGTGCACTACTATCAACAAATTCGCCAAAGGGTTACCAGCCAGTGAATCAAATGTCTTGCTTTCTTTCTAAATAATTCAAGGAGATCGACTTTTATTTTATGGTTTTTAAACTAGAAAAATGATTTTTGGAAGTTCCGCTTGAGAACCTCTTTTGTGTTTGAAGACTACCCAAAAACATTATCTAAAATTATCTAAAATTTTGCCCAAATGATGTTGCAGACTAATTTGTAGCAACTGCATTAAACTATTAATTATGGGATGATTTATAGATGATGTGGTGATTACAAGTTAGCTTGCCACATCATTTCGGCAAATTTTTGGACAGTTTGAAAATTCTTGATATTAAATAAAGATGACATTGCTTTAAAAAAGTAAAAAGAAATAATAAATATGGCATTTGATCCGCAATTCAAAAATGTTTTTCAAAAACAAAAGATATGGTCCAAAAATTTTAGGGATATTATCATTTAGGTTCCTATATTGTTTTGAATTATTTGTTTTTTAATCACTTATTCATTTTTCACTGAATTGATTCCTATGTTTTCAAAAACTATTCAATTTCGTCCTTCCGTGAGTCAACTGTTAAGTCAAATTTAATTATTCTAAGGGTATTTTTGTCTTTAAATAATGATATGCCATGTGTCAACACACAAATAAATAGAAATTATATATAATAAAAATTAAATTAATATAAATACAAATTAAAAAATTATAAACAAAAGAACAATTAAAAAATTATATTTAAAAAAAGAAACATAAAATATCTCTTTCTTCTTCAATTGAGCAATGGAGCAAAGAAGATTATCATCATTAAACTATATCTTTCTTCTTCAATTGCATTACAAGATCATGAATTAAACTATATAAATACACAAATTGAGATAGTAATACACAGATATCACGATATATGCAAATGAATAAAGATATGGTCATCTGGGTGGGTACCACTTGATGCTAACAACTAGTACATAAAATTAGGAATATAAAATAAAATAAAATAAAAATGTAAAAAACCAAAACAAATGATAATGCATTAAGAAATAACAGACATTAGAGAAAAGGATGAGCATACAGAGTGACTAGCACCAGCAGAGATGAGAAGAACACGACAAAAGGGAGCAGTGACATCAGTGGCAGTCATGTGGAAATCAAATTTCCGTATGGTAAACGATAATAATTCGAATTTGCTTTGTTTATTTAAGAATTTATCTTCAATTTCGAAGGCAACTTGTTGGAATGACTAGTCCTGTGGTGGTCCCATGTGCATTATTGCAATATGAAGTGGAGGGTCTGCCATTGTAAGTGAGCTTTATGTATTGTAATTTGATTCCTCTGCATGGATTGTTAGAACTGCATTGGAAATTCATACCTACTTGTGTTGCTGAACTTCCCTTTTGTTGAAGTCTGCTGCACATTCTAGAAGGTAATCACAATTTCAAGATAATTCTAGCATAATCTAAGGCAATTGTAAAATAAGTTGTAGCAGCGTCTAGAAACTTCAATTAGATAATTGTGTAGAATTTTAGATAGGATTCTAGAAGATTCAAACATCTTCCTAATGCCTGTAATAACCGACATAGTGAGCCTATAAGTAGGCATCACCATTGTAAATTGTTGTATGAAAAAACAACACAAGTTGTCAAAACAGTGTACTCAAATAACAGAGTAATTGAAAGGAGATAATAAGCTCCTATTTTCTACAATCACTTCTTCTACTAAATCTTTGTCTTCATTGTGTCCATTGTGCTTCAACTATCTTCAAATACTAACACCTTTATGTTTTTGTATGTCACTCCACTAATCTTCACACCAGAACTCTGCTCATTATTCATCCAAAATCCAAATGAATTATGAAGAATAGACAAAAAACAAAAACACTAATTATATATATATATGTGTGTGTGTGTGTGTTTGATGAAATCAAATGATTACCTGGCGTGGGCAGCCTCTGTTATCAGGGCAATAATTCTGATCAATGATGATGGGATTATAGACACTGTTCATGATGATGTTCCTGAAAACTAGGTTCCTCGCATACCCATTGCTTGGTCTTGCCCATGATTTTATACGAACTCCATTCTGAGTTTTCGTGAAAATTGCACTTGTCACCGTCACATTCTCAACGCCATCTTCCTTTGTATAATCACCAAGACTGCCAATGCTGCATTTTGACCCACAAAAACACACGGTCGCTTTAATCACAACCCAATAAAGTACTTATTTGTTGCAAAAACTGTTTAAATTTAGAAAGAGTTGGTTCAGATATTAGAAAGAAAATCTAATTAGTTATATAATGTAAATAGTTGCAGCCCGGCAATATAAAGTAGATTAAATTAAAATTAAAATTAAATCAATTAAAACCCCAACTTATAAGCATGATAAATAAAATAAAAAATTACCTAATTCCATGTCCAGGGCCACAAGCAACTTGTTCAATCCACAAATTCTTGGTGCCTTGACCGATTGATATGCAATCATCTCCGGTCATAATGGTGCTGCTACTGATTGTAATGCCAGTCGATGACTGCATGTGAATGCCATCTGTGTTGGGGCTGTTTGTGGGTGCTATTATCTTCACATTTTTAATCACAATATTTTGGCTATGGTCTATGGCCATGTGAATTGTCTGACTGTTTATTGATGTCAACCCATTCACCACAATCTTTCTTGACCAACTAAATGATATCGACTGCAATCCAAATGATAGGTCGTATACCATCATCAAATCTCAAATTAATTATAATATATAATTTTTAAAAGTTAATTTAAAAATACTTCAACGTTAAGATAAATTATATAATCGAATAAATACTAACATACCCTTGCACCATTAGGGCAATTTTTGCCAGTTCTGCGACATGCCCAAAAGCCAGATCCTCTACCATCAATAGTCCCACCATATAGATACTCTAACTACTTTACTGAACAAAATCCAGTACCCAGAATTCCCAACATTCCAGTAATTCGATGGAGCTACTAGGGTTCCATCAATTCTGAACACTACTTTACTCCTACATGGACCTCCAAAAACCACCGCCCTTATCACGAAACTTCCCCGTGGAACGTAAATCATTGCCGGAGTTACTGACTTACATGCCGAGGACCATGCCTCAAGGAATGGCTGGGTCGAGTCAGTCCTGCCATCCGGTTTCGCCCCGAAACTGACCACATTGTAAGCTGCGTTTGATGATTGGAAGAAGTAGAAGATAATGATTATGAAGATAGGAGAAGATGTTAACTTAGCCATTTTGAGTAGTACTAGCTAGTTGATTATGAGAGAATACAATTTGGGCAGCGTTGATTATTTATAGATTGTATAAATGTGATTTCAGTACTAAAGAATAGACAATTATTTGTTACTCTTACGTTATGATATGTAAGGTGACATGCATTTTGTAGTATCAATTAAGTTTATGATTCTTATATAATATTTTGTACATATCTTCTCCTGCCATTTCTTGTGACACCAGTTACATCATGGCATTAATATTGGTAGGGGTGTGCAAAAAACCACAAAACCGAACCAAACCAACCAACCAAACCCATAAAGTTTGGGTTGGTTCGATTACAAATATAAAAAATAGATGGTTTGGGTTGTCTTTTGGACAAACCGATTACAGGTCGGTTTGGGTTGAGTGAAATAATTCACCAACCCAAACCAAACCACATATTTTAGAAAGTAAAACTAAAATATAAAATCCACCCACGTTTTCTATTCAGTCCATGTTTTATAACTTTTACCGATTACTTTAAGCTTTATAGTTTATTTATTTGTTTTGATACAATTCTTCTGATTGATTGATGTATTAGGGTTTCATAAGCATAGATGCTGTCAAACATGTCTCTAATTAGGGTATATATACATGTTTATATATATATAGACACAATAATTTTCAAGTCAGCACCCCCTTATTGTATTACTATCAGCACCTTTTAATGAAAGCCATTGGATTTAAATACTTTGACTCGACTGCATGCACTTGTCAAAGCATCTTTTAAATCTAATGGCTTTCATTAAAAGGTACTAATAGTAATACAATGAGAGGGTGCTGACTTGAAAATTACTGTATATATATAATTAATATTTTATGTTATGATTTTTAATTTAAATATTTTTTATAATATAATACCCAAAAAAAAGAAGAAGAGATTTTTGAGTTCAAACTAAACTGATAAACCTATCCAAACCAACTCGACCATTTTTGGTTTGGTTTGGTTTGAATCGGTTTGAAAAATCATATTGGTTTGGTTTGGCATTGAGCTTCAGCCTAAACCAAACCGAAAACACACACCCTTAATATGGGTTCAAAATTTTTTTGTCACTATTTAGTGGGGTTTTTGTAAGAATATCACCACTTTAGTAATTCAAGTTTAAAAGGCACCTATTTAAGTGACCAGATAAAAATACAATCATTTTGTCAGTTTGTGTGTTTTCAAACGTGGAGAGAAAAAAGTTGAGAGAGAGAGAGAACAGTGGGGAGAGAAAGCATCAGCGTAAGAAATCCGGCTGTAAATCCAACGGCGAACTCACCGGTGGTGGCGCTATAGTCCTGAAGTCGACGAGAAGCTGCTATTGACAGTGGTCAGTTTAAGTTTCTCACGTGTTTTTGTTTTTGATAATTTTATGTGTGTTTGATGTTGGGTGTTTGGTTAGACATGTAGATTAGGTTTGATTTGATTTGTTGTTCATTAGGTTTGTTTGATTAGGTTAGGTTAGGGTATAAAGTTTTGAAAAAATTGTGTTGAACATGATGAATATCACTTTCTCTGAGCCTTTTAAACCTTCATCCGAGCCTTTTAAGGAATGTGATTAGGTTTCTGCAATTTGAATCTCCGAGCCTTTTACCACTTTCTCCGAGCCTTTTAAACCTTCATCCGAGCTTTTTCACATGTAATCCGAACCTTTTAAGGAATATGAATAGATTTCTGCAATTTAAATCTCCAAGCTTTTTACCACTTTCTCCGAGCCTTTTAACACTAGCTTTGAGCTTTTTAAAACATTGTCCGAGCCATTTCATATAGTCTCAAAGACTTTTGAACAGTAATCCGAGCTTTATATTTTTAAAGTCATAGGTTTGTGAAATTATAGTCTCCGAGCCTTTTCATATAGTGTTTGAGACGTTTCATATAATTTCCGAGACTTTTCATATAGTGTCTGAGACTTTTCATATAATTTCCGAGACTTTTCATACAGTGCCCGAGACTTTTGAATAGTAATCCGAGCTTTTTATTTTTTAAGCTATAGGTTTGTGAAATTATACTCTCCAAGCCTTTTCATTTAGTGTCCGAAACTTTTCATATAGTGTCCGAGACTATTCATATACTTTCCGAGACTTTTCATACACTGTCCGAGACTATTCATACACTTTCCGAGACTTTTCATATACTATCTGTGACTTTTCATATACTCTCCAAGCCTTTTCATTTAGTGTCCGAAACTTTTCATACACTATCCGAGACTATTCATATACTTTCCGAGACTTTTCATATACTATCTGTGACTTTTCATATACTCTCCAAGCCTTTTCATGAACTTATATATATTTATATTTTTTTTATGTGAATATGTAGATGAGGAATCAGCTCAAAGATTCACTAAAAACTCCAAAGAAAGAAAGGTACCCGGGGAAAATAACTCGGCAAGACCATTTCGTTGACCTTACAAATATTGACAATGCACTTAACAGAGTACCTGAACATCTTGCGGTCGAAGAACGACGTCAGTATACTGAGTTGTGTTTTGGAAATTTCCTTTGGATGCATCATGAAATGAAGTTTTCAGTTGGCATTATCCATTGATTGCTTATTCGCGAGTTGCATCACGATGGGCTGGAAGATGAGATGAGATTTTTATTAGGAAAGCAATCGGTCTGGTTCTCAAAGGTTGAGTTTTGTCTGATCATCGGATTGAAGTTCGGAGAACTTCTTGACACGTCGATCTATGATATGGTAGAGAATGGCATACACCAGCGGTACTTTGAGGGTTGAGATAAGGTCGGGTATAGAGAGTTGAGAGCCGTTCTATGGATTGGTGTTTTTACTGAGCAGTATGATGCGGTTAAGCTATGCTTATTGTATATGCTTAACTGGATACTGATGGGGTTGGACGAGAGAGAGAAAGTTCCATTATGGCAATTTCACCTAATCGAGGACTTGGACGCTTTTGATGCGTTCCCGTGGGGTGCACATAGTATAGACGGTCTATTTTTGGTTTTAAGCATACGTTGGATGGTCGACGGGAGCAGTTCGAACAACGACAACGACAACGACCAAAGGGCGTTGAAGTACACAAGGTGGAGATGTACAACATATACGGTCTTACGCATGTACTGTTGGTGAGAATTTAGAATTTGAATCCGTACTTTAATTATAATTTTTTTTTCATATGACTGAAGTATTGGATTATTATTGTACTTATCTATTACGCAGATATTTGCTTTTGAGGTTACCCCCGAGCTTGACAACAGCCAATGTGGGACCTGTAGGGAAATCTAGCTATCCCCCCATATTCTGAAATGGGAGTTGAGTCAGCGACCGAGGGGGGAGAAGCTGGATACCATTTTCATTGAAAGGGTAAGTATCTGTTATGTTAATGTTAATAGCTATTAGTATGTATACAATTACAATGGTCTAACTATGATTTCATATGTTTGCAAGGTTTAAATTGGTGCTGACGCCAGTTGAGATGGCTGAACTGTACTTTGAGGGCATTTTCGAGAAGAACGCAAGGAGGGATCCTAGAAGTGGAGGATGCACGAGGAATTTGGGGATGCCAACAAGCAAGCACGGCTGAGTTCGTCGGACTATCTAGCAATCGGAGACAGAGAGAACGCTACTGCAGATTTTTCGAGCAGAGGAGAAAGGAAAATAAAAGCAAGCAACGAAGGGTTTCTGTTATGAGAAAACGAAAAGGTTGAGAGGAAGAAGAAGAGTTTTGACATTAAAAGAGGGAGTTTTAAATTTCAAAAATTGAAAAAGGGGGAGTTGTTAAGGTGAACGACGGTTACAGTGGGCAGCCGCAATGTCACCCATTAAAAAACAGACATGTGGCGCCTCAGGGAGCACTCAACAGTCAAGATGTCATCTCACCGTGTCAGAGCAAGTGGAAGCGTTAGAAATCTTGTGGCCAGAAATAAAGGCTTACACCGGAAGAATCAATCATCAAATACAACACGTGGATAAATAAATAAATAAAAAGAGGAGGAGAAAATCGTGTACGAAATGAGAAAAGTTAAAGTGCAGGTATAAATACTGTAGAGACAAACAAACTGGAAAACCAAATCATATGTTCGGCTCGAAGTATTTATGGGGGTATTGTTGTATGTGTAAATTCGCCAAGCAGACATGTCATCAAAGAAGTTAATAAATGCAGAGAAAAAGGCTAACACGTCACCTGCTGACCAAGTCAAAGGGGAAACGCGGACCAGTCAATGCACCGATAAACCCTAGGTCAAATAAATCATAGGCGTGATCGCCAAACTTGGGTATATATGATCGCGCTCCAAATGTTCACATTTAGCGCTCCCTTACTTAGCTTTTGTAACCGTTTTCCAAACCCTTTTAGGTATTTAATATTGTAAATAAGTATATTTCAGGTATTTCAGCTCATCAAGGGTATTTTAGACCAAATTGGAGAAAAGTAGCAAAATCTGGGCAAAAGAGGGCAATTACGTAATTATGGAGAATCAGGGGTCAAATTGCAAAACTGGAGAAATTATTGCAAAATCAGTGATTAGTGAAGACCTGAGGGGTGCAAACTGTAATTGTTCACCAAAGCACAATAGCGTGCCACGTCACCAAGTGAAACGGTGCATTTTGGCACCTGCTGCTGACATCGGCATGATGTTAGGATGATGTCACGTCATCTTCTACCAGCTAATGACTCGAGTTGCAGGCCTGTTGACTCGACTTGACTCGGTTTAGACCCGACGGTTGACCCAGTGATCTAGTAGCTTTTTCGGTGACGTTTCAGATGGCTCTTCGCCCAGAACGACGGTCGGAGCTTCCCCGGTCCATTTGCACCAACTTTCAGCCTCCTATGCACGTGATTCTCTCTCCACTGACTCTTCAAAAGTCTTCAAACCTCCATGGCCGAGTTCAAGCTTCAAGGTCCTCCCAGCGGCTTCTTGCACGCGTTAAACACGCCCAAACCCGCGGAATCTTCGCGAGTTCATGCCGAGAGACATATCCCGCAAGGCAGAGAGTATGAACTCGCGGGAAACCTTCCGTTTTCACTGCGACTTCACGCCGGCGGGAACAAACCCGCAAGCCAAAGTGATCAAGCTCGCCAGGTCCTCTCCACTTGAAGGCAGCTCGTCCCACTTGCCTCTCCTATCACCTAAGCTTGTTACACACACCTTACCACCATAAAATATCTTAGATAACTTACTTTAGACAAAATATCTAATATATCTTAGTTAGTAAGTTACTTAATATATTACACTACACACTTTTAGTTTTTACTATGACTAGATATTTTAGCTTTAGTTAGTTTTAGATATAGAATCCTAGAGAGAGAGGAACTCTCTCACTTGGTTTTTAGTTCTTAAAACATTTTCCCATCACTTTCTAGGTAGCCAAACACCAATTTAGGGTACCTAGACTTGATCTTTTGGAGTTGCTCTAGAAGGGTATTGTTCTTGGATTGCAAAGAGGAGTCTTCTTGCGCAAGAAACAAATCCGAATGGGTTTGTTTAGCTCTTCTTTCGTATTTTCATGCTTATATACTTCTATGTGTAACTAAACTCTTTTGTTAAGGGATTGATTTAACTATTGTAATTATACCATAGATGTAATCAATCAATTTGTTTTTTCACTCTCTAAGGCTTTGTATGTGTGTATTATGAACTCTAATGATATGTTGATGATATGTCTTGCATAAACATATATTTGTACACACTTGGTAGTTGATTTCATGCATAAAGTGTCCCACAACATGTATGAATGTTTCACTAACTATTTCATGGAGATATCTCTAAGTAATTCATGATTGGGTTAATTAGAAAATCTCTACATCATTATTCCTAAAATTCTCTCTTGATCACTTGTCTATGATATTAGATTGTGTGTAAGATGATGGATTTGGTGCTTAACATTATTGATAAATGAAATACATGCCTTAGAATGTTGTGAATGTGCTTAATGAATGATTGGTTAATGAAATGGTTGTTACTTGAATGAGTCAATCCCCTAACATCTTTAATCTAGCTTAATCATCTTAATCTAGTTTAATCTTAGTTAATTGCAAGCTTAATATAATTAATATAGATAACATTAAATAGTGAACGTGCTAGAAGTTAGAAATTGATAACTAATGATAACCTAGAATTACTTGTTAGCTAATTCACCTCCTCGTGGGAACGACCACCCTTACCCGTTACCCTATACTACTTACACGACTCGTACACTTGTGAAGGGTGAACCACCCACACGCTCCTTTAGAATAACTGTAATAGAATAGCATAATTTAGTGTAGTTAATTTAGAACCGGTTTTGGCGCGGTCAATATACTCGCCAGGGATAAGATGTGGTCACCAATAGAACAGTACCCAGGAGTAAATGTACTTGCCACACAAACCTACTCAGCAAAACACGGACAGAATCCCCGACCCAGTAGATTCCTTGCAATCTAAGGACTTAAAAGACATTACACCTTAAGGAGAAGAATAAACCGACCTCGACCAATAGAAGTCCGAATATGAAGCAAATCCTAATCCGTTACAACCTCAGATTCCCAACACAACTCAAAAAGGAAGTCCTACTACCAGCACGGAGAGACTGAGAAAAACCCTAGTTATCATGTATAAATAGAACCACCTATTCCACGAGAAAGGGGTTTGAATATCTAGAGAGAGAAAAGCAATTATTCGAGAGACTTGAGTGTAATCAAACAGCGAATCATAGTATTATCTTTCTACCCTCTGAGGCGCCGTGGTTTTTTCCAATCAAGGGTTTTTCCACGTAAAACTTGTCTTTTGCATGCATTGTTTTCTTCATTATTTACTATTCACTTTGATATAATTGTTGGTTACGTTGTAATCCAAATTTCACTATCAACAGCATGTATTCCATATCAAAACGTGTTTCTCTTGTAATGTTTAGTTGTCCTATTGTTGAAGAGTCAAGAAGACTAAGAAAGTCTTGGGCACAATTCATGCAAGATGTCGGCTTCAAAGAGATATGTGCTTCATAGATCTACAAAGGTATATATAAGACCTCATATCTCTTACAAGGCTAGGCACACACACACACATAGCATTCTTGTGTGTTCCTTCATGGTTAAACATCCTTTATATGTCACTTTCACACAGTTGATAATATATGTTCATGCATTCATTCTAACTTGACAATCTTTGCTAGTTGCATGTTCTAAGACTATGTCTAGGAAATGGCATATGTGTGTGACTTTGTGTTTGAATGTTTCCATATTTTTATATTTGGACTTGAATATGTTCTATTATGATTCTTTATTGAGTTCCGATCGTTTCGGTTACTCATTCACTTAGTTTCAAGTCCGAACGTTGTAGCTACGTTACTTTTCATTCTCATTCGTTGAGTTATGTTCATCGTCGCTTTCCAAGATAAACTCTCAACCTTTTGTCAAAGTTTCATAGTCATCGTTGTGCGTGAGGGAGTCACAGTTCATAATCTGAAAACGGATTTAAATTCGGAGTTCAGAGGCCCAAATACGGCCGAAGAACACGAGAGGTGCGCGGGAGAGCTAGCAAGGCCATGTGGCCAAGCTAGGCCACCCCGTGTTGTGGCTGTGGGGCCCACGGCCAGACTAGCTCTCTGGTCCCGTGTGGCCCACGTGCCCCACACGGGCCTGAGCTGATGTGGCTCATTTTGGTTGGCCAAAATCTCTCTTCTCTCTCCTTCCTTTTAAATTCCCAAATTCCCTCCATTTCATTTTCAAGAAGAAAAGTTGCAAATCCCGTCAGATTTTTCCTCTCCAATTTCCTCACCTTCCAAACACCATAATTTTCTCATACGAAGTCGGAATTGAGTGATTCAAGTTGGAGATTGTTCGTAATTGAGTCCTCTACCCTTTCCAAGTGGTTTAGCAGCTGTTTAATCAATTTTTCTAGTGGTTCCACACAGAAAACCGAACCAACCCGTGAATCCAAGGTATTGGTCATAACTTTGGGATTTCTTCTTTTATAACCATCAATTTGGTTGGGGTTCCTTCTTCAATATATACTTGTATGTTTGGTGAATGCTATTGAGAAAGATAGCTTCACAATCAATCCTTATCAAAAGTCTATTTAGAGACATTTGTGAACTAGTCTCTTTGATTCTAGGTTTTTCACATGATTGTGAGTTGTATTGTGATTAGGTTGATATCTTAGGTTGTTTATGATTGAATCAATTTTGTGATAAATAACCTTGAGATGTGTTTTGATCCTTTGATTGATGAAATCTAGGATTATTGTATTTGTATGTGTTTTTAGAGCTATCTAGGATTTAAGTGATTTATCTTTTAATCCTTGCTATAAATCTTTGGCTAGAATATTGATTGATTTGATTTCATGATTCTAGCATTTTATTATATGTTCATAGCATCTTGAACTTATACTTCATGAATATGGATTGTTCAAGTGTTGTATGTGTGAATGAGACTATGAGTTTTATGTGTTAGGTGTTTACACATACTCTAGGTTTTATTCTTGTTTTTGCATCTAGACTTTTATTACTTATGTTATCACATGTTTAAGTCTAGTTGTACCATGGAATGTATTGATCACATGTTCTATGTTGAAATGGTTGTTTGCATCATTTGCATTCACATAATCACACTAGGAAGTCCTTATAAAAGGCATGAAGTCTTGGTTAGAGTCGGGATGACTCGGATAGCCAAGCAATAAGACTTGTCTAGAGTCGGGAGGACTCGGATAGGCAAACAGAAGTCATGGCTAGAGTCGGGAGGACTTGGATAGTCATGCATGGAAGGCTCCCTAGAGGCATGAGTGCCTTGGATAGGGAGTTGGCTGTTATATTGGTAGGCCTAGGCGTATGGTTAGATATAGACTCCAAAAGAGCGGGGTACACGGGAGGTGTATGCACTCTTGAGGAATTTCTAATCATCCATCGATGTTGGTTTTGTGTGTTGTCCAATATATGGTGGTTCCGCATCATTGAGGGATCTCATACTTTCCAATAGGGTTGGGTAGACTTAGACTCCACTAGGTTGGGTGAGCTAAAGATTGGTCACTTTGTGGATTCTCTATTTTTATCATCTAATATATATAGTACCCAATGGTTGTAGTTCAACCTGTGGATGTTTCCTCCTTGAAGGTTTTACCACATTAAAAAATCTCTTATGTTAATTCTTCCTATCTCTATCTTTCATACTTTATTTGTGTATGTTATTATCTTGTTTCATATTATTCACTTGTGATGTATAGTAGAGCAAGATTTTGTAAAGTGTGATGTGTGGATTCATTCTTTTGATCGTTTTTGGATATATGATTCTTTTGTATATTGTAAATTTTGTATAGTGATATTTGATCTCTCTTGTCACTCATTGAACATCTATTGTAATACAAGTATTCTTTGTTGTTGAGTTTATTTGTTCTTATACCTCATACAACTAGGTGATATACATAGACTTTGTCCACATGATTACATTCACATATTGTTTATGTATGTCTTTCTTGGTTTATTTGTTGTGTGTAAGGCTACCTTGAGGGACAAACAAAAGTTTGTTCAAGGGATTGAAAAAAGTCGTAAAAACCTATTCACCCCCCTCTAGGTATGCCTTAAGCAATTTAACTACGTTTGTATACTCTTAATTGGTATCAGAGCGGGTCGTCAGACGGCACTCGATATGGTCCGGGTTATACTTACATGTAAATTGCTTAGGTTTTTGTGTCATAGTTGTCCTCCTTTATTTGTTGTGGAAAAGGTTCTTCTTGTTTTTCATTGCATTTGTCTACTAACAATTTTGTCAATAAGCTTGAAAGAGTGTTAATTACAAAAGCAAAGAAGAAGATGTTCTTGTGTTTCAAAGGATGATCAATTTAGACTTGATCACTTACTCAAGCAACATAATGAAGAAATCCACATGGAGTGATGATGTCTCTAGTGATGAGGAGAGCTCAAGTGTTGAGTCTTCTAGTGAAGAAGAGCTAGTGAGCAACTTTGTTGCATTCATGGCTACTCACTCTACTTTAGAGGATGTGAATCGAGATTCGTTAGATAAGGAGGTTGATCCAAATCATCAAGAGTGTTTAAATAATAATCCAACCTACATTGATTTTTTGGCTAAGGTGAAGTTTCTTGAGGAGAAGTTGAAGATAGCCTTAAGAGAGGTTGATGAGAAGGATGATTTGATCAAGCTACAAGTGGATGAGTTTGTTGCTACAGCTATAGGCTCTTGGGTGAAAAGAATGCTCTTGCCAAGAAGCTTTGTGAAGTTGAGGGTATTGTGCTTGAAAATGATAGGATCATCTCTGACATGTCCTTAGGAAGCTCAAATGACACGGTGGTTGAAGAGAAGCTCATAGAAGCATCACTTCCTACAAGCGAAGTCATTGTTGAAGAAAAAGCTTCTAAGAAGAGACGTTCCAAGAAGAAGAACAAGTTGAAGAATAAGGTACCCCTTGAAACTCCCATTTGTGCTTCTCTAACTCCGGAAAATAAAATCTCTCCTTTTGTGCCCATATGTCATTTTTGCAATACCATAGGTCATATTAAGCCCAAGTGCTACAAATTCATTGAATATTACAACTTAGAAAATGCATCTAGGAATAGAGAGATTGAACCTCATTTTATGCATGCTAAAGCTTTTGAATATGGAAAGCATGATAACATCTCAAAGCATGTTAAGAATGTCCGGAAGGTGAAGAATGCATATCCTTCAAAATTTGACAATGCATATGTTGCTAACAATGTTGACAAGAAGAGTTTTAATGATATTAATGTGAATCAAGTTGTGGAAGAACTTTACTCTAGGTTCAACATTGTGGTCAAAGAGAATCTTGATAATGTTTGTGTAAGTTCACCCAAGACTAAATTTGTCAAGGGTGAGTGCTCTTACTATTAGTGTAAGTTGCATATGTGAGTTAGCTTTAAGACTAGTGTTTTATTGTTAAGAAGCTTAGCTTGTTTGCTTTGTATCTCTACCACTTGACATGGACTTAGCTGTCTCACATTGATTGTTATGATAGTCAAAATTTGTTGATTAACTTTTGAGAAGTTTTTTTTGGAATCTATATGGTGACAATTATGTTAAGACTTTTAGATAAAGTTATTTTTGTTGTTGTTTGAGTTGAATAGCATAGTTTTTAGTCTCTTGGAAGTGACACACCTATAACTTGTAGTCATGAGGACTTACAAGCCAAGAGGACTCATAAAAAGGGTGAAGGCCTTGCTTTGATGAAAATAGCTTGCGAAGGTATCTCTATATCATATTGCATGCTTACTTGATTTTTCATCTATCAACTCATTGTTTGTACCACATTCATGAAGCATGTCATAATTGAGAACTAGTATAGTGTTTATATGGTCCTCTTTGACATTTGCTACTTTAAGATCTTTTGGTAATAAGTGTTCACATTGATCTTATTCATGATGTGTGTTATTATTTGTATGATTGTTGAGTGGCTAATTTTGAATAATATGAGCTTCATATTCTTTGATAGTACTCTCTTGAGAAGTAGAGACCTTAAGTAAGTCTCTTTACTTGCTTCTTGATCATGTGTTTTTAAGCCTTAAATTTTGGTTTCAAAAATGCATTTTGCTTCTCTTGTATGTCTTGTTAAGTATGTTGAGTTTGATTGATGTTAGCTTTGGATACACCTTGAAGTCCTAAGGACTAGTATATTTAAAATTGACCAATGGTTGGTATTCATTTGCTTCGGCAACATAGAACTCAACGAGCACCCTCATGGAAAGGGCTACACACCTTGGTTGTGCAGCCGCCCAATATAGGAAAGGGCTACGCCATTGTGATGAGTAAAAGCCGCCATGAGGAGTATATATTTATGTTAGAAAAATCAAAGAAGTGTTGAAATGAATCATAAAAAAATTAAAAATAAAAATAAAAAAAATCTTTGATTCAAGCCTTAAAAAAAAAAAAACGGGGGGCTTTTGGAGTATAGTTGAATAATCAAATGAGCTCGGGTTGACAAATAGAAATGGGTTGACGAGCCACATGCACACACACGCTCACATGTTGAAATCTATTCTCTTTATAAGCAAAATTTCGAATGATAACCGGTTTGACCTTTTTATGGAAAAGCCTAAGATGAATAGATGTTGAAATTGTTTGCATGCTTGATTATCAAACTACTTCTTTTCATATACTTAAAGCAAAATCTTCACACACTCACTTTTGCTTATCTAGTATTTTGATACTTTAGCAATTTTTGATGACATATGAGAGTGATTGAAAATCTTGGTGTAACTCTCTTTGATATGTGAAGCTTAATTTGCAAATCTATTAAAATTGCTTATGATGTGAATCTGTGGTGATTTTTGTAAACATTTGTCTATCTTGATTTTAGATGAGGCATTTGTCAAGGGGGAGCATAATATGCTAAATTTGTGTTCTCTTTTATGACATGTTCACATGTTCACATGTTCACATGTTCTTCAAGGTTGTTGTTTGTTGGCATTATTCTTATTTTTGATAAATCATGGAGATGCTATGATAAATTCTTATATGTATGATGATTTGTTGAAAATAATGTTTTTGCCTTTGTATATGTTTATTGATCACTAATTTGTTTCTATGTTTCCACTCATTTTGTTTTTAGTGTTTGTGTGATACAAGGTCATGGGAAAGGCTAAGAAAGTTGGTGTTTCTAATCCTTCAAATCCTATTGACAAGTCAAAGTCTTCTTCTTCGTCCAAGGTTTCCAAAGCTAGCAAGATGAAAAGTTTGGGAATTTTCGGAAGTAAAAAGATTATTCAAGAAAGAGGTATTGACTTGAACTCTTGTATTGACTCTTATGTTCATAAGGTTATTATGAAAAGAAAATGGAATACTTGGATTGACATGATAGGAATTGTTAATGAGACAATGGTTAGGGAATTTTATCATGTGTATCAATCTAGTACCATCGTTAAGGATGCGGTTATGGACATGAGAGATGTTGTCTTTAGAGTTTGTGCTTGGAAGTTGAATGAATTTTTAGGTTTGCCCAAAGATATTGAGTCGGATTTCCTTGATGTTGATATCTTGGAAAATCTTGATTTAATGGGTAAAACTCTTTGTGATGATGTTAGCTTTGTGTGGGGGAAACGTGCTTTTATTAGGCAATGCGAGTTAACCAAAGTAAGTGCTTTTTGGCATTTATTCGTTTGCTCCAATCTTGTTGTTTCTACTAATGCTTCCGAGCTTAATGGAGATAAGATCAAGATTGTGTATGCCTTGGTGACTAACAAACCTATAAATCTTGGTGAATTGTGATGCACCCCTTGACGGTCTAAAATAAAATATCCTCTGGCGGCGCCAATGACTGGATCGGTGCACGTGGGACACGCGATAGTTCTATAAACTACCGTAAAATAAACGGGGCGCGTTTGTATATCCGCAAGCGCACGGATCGTTACGATCGCATAGCGGCAAGTACGGTTCGTTCCACAGGGAATCCGTGAGGTACCTTTTATCGGTTTTAGTCTTATATATTATTATATACTATTTACACTAATTACAACATATTTACATGCATTAAAAGTAAATGGTGGAGGATGGCACAAACAAGCATTTAAACTAAAATTATATTAAGATGCAAGAAAGCAATTAAACTAGTTAATAGCTAAATTAAACTAAGATGGCATTAACTACAACTAAATTACTCTACAACTAAGGATTGTCATCTCCTTAGTGACTAATTAATCTATTAACTAAACTACCACTATAATTATCTAAATTAAGTTAACTAAACTAACTAATTAAACTAATTACCATCTAATGCAATGATCTTGCAAAAGTGGTAATGAGAGATAGGATGTTGGAATATTGGTGTACAAGTGCAATTATCCAATTAACTTGTTGATTTCTATTAACCTAGGATAGTCTAAAACCATTAATAAAGACACATACATCAATATTCATTTATGTATAGTCTAAATTGTATTATATGCTAAACAATTTGTTAATTGAATCAACATATATATAAAGTAAAGCTCATCATAGAAAATCAACACATATATTAGATAATATACAAAGTACACCAAAATCCAACATCAATACTTAGTTACATAAATAACTAAGGTGGTGTGGATGGTGAGAAATTACATTAAACTAAACTAAACTAAGTTAAACTAACTACTTCTAAGCTATTTGGGTATCTTTTGGATATTTGGGAGGTAGTGTTTAGGTTAGGGGAGGAAATATATATATAGGAAACTGTTTTGGGGAGGTTTTGGACGGAAATATCTTCAAGTCGGTCGTCCCGGCGGGCTTGGGATCCCTGGCCGGCGGGCTTGTGCCCGCCGTCGAAGCTCGTCGCGAAGAAATTGAAGGTGGCGGCGAGTTCTGACCTTCTGGACCGTGGGAATGAAGCCACCGCATGAACCCACCGTCGTTTGGCGAGCTTGGACGTGCTGGAAGGCGGGAGAATGGCCGCTGAACCAAGCTTGTAGGTTTGCACAACCATGGAGGTTTGGAGGATTTGTTGGAGTTGAAAACCTTTGCATGGGAGGCTAAAAATGGGTGCAATAGGACCACCGTGGAGTGGGCTTCCGATATGGGCGGAGAACCGCTGGAAAAGTGGTTGGAAAACCGTCGAAATCGGTCGGAGAAGTCACCGGGTCGGTACGGGTCGGTACGGGTCGGGTCGGGTCGGGTCGGGTCAGGTCGGGTCTGAACTGGGTCGGGCTGACCCGGTTTGCTGAAGAAGACGACCTGACGTCAGGCGTGACACGCATAAGGCCAAAACGGCGTCGTTTTCCAGCGCTGACGTGGCTGACTGCTGTGCGTTGGCTGGCTAATTGCAGTTTGCACCCCTGATCTTTCTCCTATTCACAGAATCTTCAATAAAGTTCCGAATATTGCACTTTAGCCCCTGATTTGTCCAAAATTACATAATTGCCCCTGAACTTCCCTAATCACCTGAAACACTTATTTATCCGTTAAATACCCGGTTTTACTCGAGGAATAAGCACAAAAAGATAGGAAAAAGGGGGTGCTAAATGTGAACATTTAGAGCGCGATCAAATTGCTTGTTGAAAATATTGAGATTGCGGCTTGCTCAAGTCGTTTGGATAAGAAGTTAGCATTTTCGGGATTTATAACTCAATTGTGTTTAGCTAGAGGGTTGAAGAATTTTGATGATGATGTGATTCTTCCTCCCTTAGAGAAGTTAAGTGAGAAACGTGTAACAACCATGTCATACAAGGAAAAGGGAAAGCCTTGTGATACATTTAGGCTATTTGGTGAATCTCTTGATTCAAGCCATGTTCCTTGCTCACCTATTCTTCCAAGTTGGGCTATGCAATTGAAGAATGAGGTTGAAGAGTTACGAAGAATGATTGAAACGTCACAAAGGAAGATTGAAGATCTTAGTGCTAAGATTGTTGTACAAGATGAGAGGATCAAAGAATTGGAAGGAAAAGCAATTACAACAAAGCACTATGTGAGTTCATCACACCGTACTACTTTCCTTGGTGGCACAAGTGGCTAGAGAGTCTCTTGAGGTATATTTTCTTACTCTTTCCATTTGACTTCATATCATTTCAAAAAGGGGGAGAAATATGGGAGATATCTAGTATGCTTAGTCTCATTTTTATTTCATTTTATTGGTATCAAGTTTGAACTTTATGGCATGTAATATATATATATATATATATATTTTGTTGAATCTTGGCTAAGAACACTTTGTTGGATAGTATGTATTAAGGGGGAGCATACATGATCCATTTGAACTTAAATGTTTTTATTTTCTTGCCTAAGATTGTATATTGCCATATGTGTTGTTTCTTGGATATTCTTGTGCTTTCAAGTTTATTTTAGGTGATATCAAGAGAAAACCAAGATGAAGTTCAAGACTTGTTGTTTTTAATTTGTGCCTATATGTGTAACTCATTGTACTCATTGTGACCAAATTTTCTTTGTAATTGTTTTACTATATGTTTAGGGGTTTTGACATGGAATTTGCCAAAGGGGGAGATTGTTAGGTTTTTTGTTTGTGTTGGCATGTATTCCATATCAAAACATGTTTCTCTTGTAATGTTTAGTGGTCCTATTGTTGAAGATTCAAGAAGACTAAGAAAGTCTTGGCCACAATTCATGCAAGATGTCGGCTTCAAAGAGATATGTGCTTCATAGATCTACAAAGGTATATATAAGACCTCATATCTCTTACAAGGCTAGGCACACACACACATAGCATTCTTGTGTGTTCCTTCAGGGTTAAACATCATTTATATGTCACTTTCACACACTTGATAATATATGCTCATACATTTATTCTAACTTGACAATCTTTGCTAGTTGCATGTTCTAGGACTATGTCTAGGAAATGGAATATGTATGTGACTTGTGTTTGAATGTTTCTATATTTTTGTATTTAGACTTGAATATGCTCTATTATGATTCTTTATTGAGTTCCGTTCGTTTCGGTTACTCATTCACTTAGTTTCGAGTCCGAACGTTGTAGTTACGTTACTTTTCGTTCTCATTCGTTGAGTTGTGTTCGTCTTTGCTTTTCGAGATGAACTCTCAACCTTTTATCAAAGTTTCATAGTCATCGTTGTGCGTGAGAGAGTCACGGTTCGTAATCCAAAAACGGATTCGAATTCAGAGTTCGGAGGCCCAAATACGACCGAAGAACGCGAGAGGTGTGCGGGAGAGCTAGCGAGGCCATGTGGCCAAGCTAGGACACCCCGTGTGGTGGCCGTGGGCCCCACGGCCAGACCAGCTCTCTAGTCCCGTGTGGCCCACGCACCCCACATGGGCCTGAGCTGATGTGGCTCATTTTGGTTGGCCAAAATCTCTCTTCTCTCTCCTTCCTTTTAAATTCCCAAATTCCCTCCATTTCATTTTCAAGAAGAAAAGTTGCAAATCCCGTCAGATTTTTCCTCTCCAATTTCCTCACCTTCCAAACACCATAACTTTCTCATACGAAGTCGGAATTGAGTGATTCAAGTTGGAGGTTGTTCATAATTGAGTCCTCTACCTTTTCCAAGTGGTTTGGCAGCTGTTTGATCGATTTTTCTGGTGGTTCCACACAGAAAACCGAACCAGCTCGTGAATCCAACATATTGGTCATAACTTTGGGATTTCTTCTTTTATAACCTTCAATTTTCTTGGGGTTTCTTCTTCTATATATACTTGTATTTTTGGTGAATGCTATTGAGAAAGATAGCTTCACAATCAATCCTAATCAAAAGTCTATTTAGAGACATTTGTGAACTAGTCTCTTTGATTCTAGGTTTTTCACATGATTGTGAGTTCACTACAAGGAATTCAGTCATCGACTACGGCCGATGCCCGTTGTGGATGTGTATCCACTACGGGCATCACCCGTTATAATGTCCGTCGTCTGTGAAGGCGTGATAGAAAATGGCGCGTTTCGAATACGGGCAATGCCCGTGATAAATAAGTTCGTCTACAACAGGCAATGCCCGTGGTCAATGCGTTACTGACAACGGGCATTGCCCGTGATCGATGAGTATTTTTTTTATAAAAAAAAAAAAAAAAACTAATATATTGATTTTATATGTAGCCTGTTTAGTGTAAATAATTGGAAGATTAAACTCCAAAGCATTCTATATAAAATCCACAAGCATTCAATATATATGTAAAATTTATAAATCCATAACCATTCAATTAAAAATCTTCAAGTATTAACATTACATTCACCCACAAACATTCACTTAATTAAAAATCCTACTAATCTTAACAATAAGTTCACCCATACATTTATTCACCTAAATCTTAATAATTAATGATGTATTTGATAACCAAACAATATAAGTGCCTCTAGCATCTTCAAGAATTTGCAGGTCACTAGTAGGGCGCATCAAAGGTACCTTGCTAACTAATATCTTCTTCACACAAACTCTTCGGCCCTTGTCCATTTACCCTTCCTCTGTGAGTCAAGATCAATGTTGGCTCCATCTTCCTTAGCCTCATCTTCTCTTCATCTCCAAAATCTGGAAACATGAAGATATTAAAACTAAGGCCCAGTTCAATCATAATTCAACTATCATTTCTGGTGACAAAAGCTTTTAGTAAAACCAAATTAAAAAATTGAAACCCCACTCAAAACCTACCTCAACAAGCTGCTACACTGCCTACACATATGTTTGCAACAGAAGTTTAAAATAAAACCTTTTACCTTTCCATATAAGCTTCAAAAATAGGGTTATAGCTTACTCATCCCAAATACTACCCATAAGTAATAATTAAAAATAAAAGAAATAGATTGATTGCCCCAAATGGAAGCCCTAGTCTCGACTATTTGGTTGTCCAAGTAAAATAGCATTCAACAACCCACAGCATGGTAGAATTGCAGAACCATAAACCAAATAAGTCTTGGAATTTTAAAATAGAACATAAATATTAAAAAGAAAGGGATCAGAAAATTACCTCAACAATGTTTCCAACCAAGTAAGGAAGCTGCTTATTAAGTTTAATTTTCTCTTGATTCTCCTTTATCTTCTCTTTGTATGAATCCAACTCAAGATTAGTTCTTTGCAAATCGGAGAAGCCAAATTGCACCTGATAATAACATCCAAAAGCAAAATCAAGACCCATCTTATATGTTTACTTTCCACATAGAAATAATTTTCAACCAAACTTTAAAACTAGACATCGATTCCACTAACGCTAGCATTTACAACTGTTAAAGATCAATTGCATGAACAAAATAACAAAACAAAACAAAAAAAGGTCAAAAACAAAATGCAAGTAAGAAGGACAAAGAATGGTCATGGTAACTTGGTAAGTAATAAAAAAATATATAAAACAAGCAAAAGGGATATAATTATGATTATGGCATGTGAAACATGGCTTTTCAAAATATTCTGCCAACATTGACCTCTTTTAATAAAAAACAAAAAAGATAAAAGTGGAAAGGAAAAAAAAAGAAAAGAATAAAAAGACAATATTGAATATATCTCCATGTGGCTATACAATTATCTTAGTAAACATCTCCATTCTCAATCAAACTCTCCACTGGCCACTGCCTAGTCCCTAATATTAAACAACAAGATATCAAACCAATTGAAAACAAAAAAACTTGCACAGAACCTATTTTCTTAAATTTTTCATTATTCTCGATTCAAACTGGTACATGGCCACACAATAAAAAACTGATCATGTGTGTGTATCTAATGCATTAGAAAGCCAAAAAATATATGTAAAAATTGAAGAAATTGTAAACAGAGCTTACAAATTAAGAAGTGGTTGGGTGGTATTGAGTGAGGGGAATCGAGAAAGGTGAGGCATAATTAATTAGTTCAAATGCAGAAAATGACAAAATGATTCAGTGTTCAAGTACAGATTCTTATTCATCGTGTAATTTTGCTGGAACAAAATTAACATAAAATGATTGTTGATGATATATTATAAAATTATTTTTGAAAAGGAAAATTTAATAAAGAAGCCTCAAGAGGCAAAAGAGCCTACAACCAACACAAACCAGGTGGAAAACTACAACACCCGGAAAAAACAAGCCACAAGAAAAACTAGGCAAAACAATGAGAAGGCCACCACAATTACAAAACCGAAGCAAACACAGAGCAGAGGCCAAAAAGCAAAGCTAACCAAAGAACACACAAACCAGCACCTTCTACCGCCAAACCAACAGCTAAAGAAATAGAACCTCTACAATAGACTGAAACACAGAACCAGAGCAAGCAAACCAACAAAGCAAACCAAAACAAAAACGTAGAAAAACTACACCAAACGAGAACAAAAAACAGAGGCTATTGCACACACCAATTCACACTTTCCCCATCCATATCAGTGCCTCTTCTAGCCAATTTTAATTTGATATTAAAAGCAATTTTACGATTTTAAAATCAAATAATAACAAAAAAAATAAAATAACAGAGGAGATCTCCAGACCTGATGCATGTGATTTGATCATCTCCAATGGAGGATCTGGTTTCCATCCATCAAAACACCCAAGTACAACACCCTTCTATTTCAAAAAAAATAATAAAAAAATGCAACATCCTTCTCTCCTCTACCACGCAGCTCGGCAACTACCAATATATTCCTCTAATGTCAGTTTATTTTCTATTCAACCAAACAGAAGGCCACAAATCACAACATCAAAATATGAACACATTACACACAACACACCTTAAATAGTGCACAAAAAATGAAAGAAAAATAAAATATCTAAGTAACATAAAGATAACTAACCAAGAGTTAGAGAGAGTTCGGTGACGACGACGACAAAGAAGAAGAAGAAGAGAGCTTGGTCACCAATAACAGAAGCGAGACAGAGAGAGTGAGAAATCAAGTGAAACACAGCTTGGTCAGAGTAGGAAGTTCTTGTCGAAGAAGATCGCCAAAATCGCGTGAAGTAGATGCTTTGAGGATTTTAGGGTTTTGCAATATTTGATTTGGGGATTTTGGATTTTTAATATATATATATATATATATATATATATATGTGGTTTTAATAAGAACGGGCCCTTATTTGCCTGTTGTCTTTATAAGAGTATCTACTACGGGCCCATTACTACCCGTTGTAAGTAAAAAATATTCATTACGGGCATTTAAAGGCCGGTGATGGAAAATCTTTTAATAGATTATTAACAACGGACATTTAAAGGCATGTGATTGTTATTATTTATCCAACACGGGTCCTGTATGCCCGTGATTGTTCCGTTATGGATAGCACAATTTCTTGTAGTGGTTGTATTGTGATTAGGTTGATATCTTAGGTTGTTTGTGACTTGATTGAATCAATTTTGTGATAAATAACCTTGAGATGTGTTTTGATCCTTTGATTGATGAAATCTAGGATTATTGTATTTGTATGTGTTTTTAGAGCTATCTAGGATTTAAGTGATTTATCTTTTAATCCTTGCTCTAAATCTTTGGCTAGAATATTGATTGATTTGATTTCATGATTCTAGCATTTTATTGTATGTTCATAGCATCTTGAATTTGTACTTCATGAATATGGATTGTTCAAGTGTTGTATGTGTGAATGTGACTATGAGTTTTATGTGTTAGGTGTTTACACATGCTCTAGGTTTTATTCTTGTTTTTGCAGCTAGACTTTTATTACTTGTGTTATCACATGTTTAGGTCTAGTTGTACCATGGAATGTATTGATCACATGTTCTATGTTGAATTGGTTGTTTGCATCATTTGCATTCACATGATCACACTAGAAAGTCCATGTAAAAGGCATGAAGTCTTGGTTAGAGTCGGGATGACTCGAATAGCCAAGCAAGAAGACTTGTCTAAAGTTGGGAGGACTCGGATAAGTAAGCAAGAAGTCATGGCTAGAGTCGGGAGGACTCGGATAATCATGCATAGGAGGCTCCCTAGAGGCATGAGTGCCTTGGATAGGGAATTGGCTATTATATTGGTAGGCCTAGGTGTATGGTTAGATATAGACTCCAAAAGAGCGGGGTACACAGGAGGTGTATGCATTCTTGAGGAATTTCTAATCTTCCATCGATGTTGGTTTTGTGTGTTGTCCAATATATGGTGGTTCCGCATCATTGAGGGATCTCATACTTTCCAATAGAGTTGGGTAGACTTAGACTCCACTAGGTTGGGTGAGCTAAAGATTGGTCACTTTGTGGATTCTCTATTTTTATCATCCAATATATATAGTACCCAATGGTTGTAGTTCAACTCGTGGATGTTTCCTCCTTAGAGGTTTTACCACGTTAAAAAATCTCTTGTGTTAATTCTTCCTATCTCTATCTTTTATACTTTATTTGTGTATGTTATTATCTTATTTAATATTATTCACTTGTGATGTATAATGGAGCAAGATTTTGTAAAATGTGATGTGTGTTTTCATTCTTTTGATTGCTTTTGTATATATGATTCTTTTGTATATTGTAAATTTTGTATAGTGATATTTGATCACTCTTGTAACTCATTGAACATCTATTATAATACACGTATTCTTTGTTGTTGAGTTTATTTGTTCTTATACCTCATACAACTCGGTGATATACATAGACTTTGTCCACATGATTACATTCACATATTGTCTATGTATGTCTTTCTTGGTTTATTTGTTGTGTGTAAGGCTACATTGAGGGACAAACAAAAGTTTGTTCAAGGGATTGAAAAAAGGCGTAAAAACCTATTCACCCTCACCCCCTCTAGGTATGCCTTAAGCAATTTAACTACGTTTGTATACTTTCATTTAGGCATGAGTTTATGCACTCTGCAACATTTGTGGTCATCACCCTGTACCTTCTTCGGGGACAGTGTATGCGGGACCACTTGTGTGGATTGGCAGCAATGGCGTAATCGAATGCAGCCTTGTGCAGCTTACGTAACTCTTCCATGTGCCGGTTATAATCCAATCCATTGTACGTCCTAGTTGCGTCATTCATTATGTTGACAACATCTTTTCTGTGAAATCACTTCTTCATATTTTCACCAAAATGCCAGCAACATATGGTATGAGTTACATATGAGAACACTTTAGAAATCCATGTTTCAATGCTTGCATGACGATTGGAAATAAAAGCTAGATCATCTATATGACCAAGGGCACCCCTCAAGCATTCCAAGAACCACTCCCATGAAAGGTTGTTTTCTGAGTCACCATACCCAAAAGCAATTGGATACACCTATTCATTTCCATTTTGTGCAGTTGAAACAAACATTGTACCCCCAATTGTCCTATCAGTTAGACTTACACATACTTGAGGGATCACTCAATCTTCCCCTAGTATAAACTGAACATCATGGTCATTTCTTATAAATGTGCGACATGTAGTGCTAGGAGCGATTGATATTGATGACAGATCAACATTGAATTTGTTTACATCATACTTCACAATGGTATGCACGAACGCCACCAATTCTTCGTAAGTCATATTCTTTGACACATACATGCCTTGGTTATCGGATCAAATAAACCTCTGACTTCCATCTGGTAACTGCTCCCATCAACCGTTGTAAGATATTACTATTCTGACCCGATTCATGATGCTGTCAAATTAATCATCACAAACCATTAATAAAAACCCAGCACTACAATTTTTTTTCACAGATTACATTTACAAAGGCTCGGATTACAAATACATAGGCTCTGATAAGGATATGAAAAGGCTCGGACAGCAAGTGAAAAGGCTTGGGGAAGATATTAAAAGGCTTGGATAATACTTGAAAAGGCTTGGACACATATTCATTGAAAAGTCTCGGAGAAGACTTGAAAAGTCTCGGATACATATTCAATGAAAAGTCTCGGAGACATATTAACTGAAAAGTCTCGGAGAAGGCTTGAAAAGTCTTGAAGAAGGCTTGAAAAGTATCGGAGAAATATTAACTGAAAAGTCTCAGAGAAGACTTTAAAAGTCTCGAAGACATATTAACTTAAAAGTCTCGGAGAAGACTTGAAAAGTCTCGGAGACATATTAACTGAAAAGTCTCAGAGAAGACTTTAAAAGTCTCATAAACATATTCATTGAAAAGTCTCGAAGAAGACTTGAAAAGGCTCGGACAGAAGTTTAAAAAGCTCGAACAGAGCTTTAAAAGGCTCAGAGATCCAAAATTCTCACAATGGCTTCAGGTTTACAAAACACTCGGAGAACAAATGAAAATGTGAACAAATTAAACGAGGTATTTGCAAGAAATATTACCTTGTTGTACTGAAGAACGTCCACTTCTTTCTAAGTTGAAAAAGATAGAGGAGGCAACCTTGAACTTTTATTTGTAGAGAGAGAGAGAGAGTTACTGAGTTAACATTACTATCGTTTTTATTGGAAGTGTGGAGAGGAAAGTACAAACATAATAACATAAATGATTATCTAAGGGCAATTTTGGTAGTTCACCATAATAGGTGTATTTTAAACTTAACTTATTAAAGCACTCACTTTGCCACCAATTCAGTTGAAAAAGGTGAAATTTTCCACCAATTCCACCCCTGGATATTGGGTGTAACATTCAAAAATTTAACGATGATGCTAGCTAATTTTTTTTTTTTTTTCACAATATCTATCTGTCCATCTATCTAGTTATTTTGAAGCTTTTATTGGTAGGATTCAAGCCGACTTGGGAGTCATTTGCCCAAGCCCCAAGCTCGTCTATCTATCAACTGAGCTACACCATAGGGGCGTGATGTTAGCTAATTAAGTCGATAAGGTTTATTATATTATTATTGTATATTCATTTTAGATTTGAGGGCTTAATAATATTTAGTTTATATTTAATTATTGTAAATACTTTTTATTTTGAAGGAAATTATTGTAAATAATGATTAGCTTAGTTTGTGAGATCTTTTACAACTTGTTATGCAAGAAGTCGATCAAGCTTCACATACACCATGTTGATAAGGAATTAATTTATTTAAATTTAAATATGAGATTTATTATCATATAATATTTAATAAATAAATAATTTTTTATTTTTTTTCTAAAAAGGATCATACACTCGAAAAGAATTATAGCATATATGAACTTATAACAATTGATCACTATGTGGAAGCATTGCTAGATAGCTACAAACAAACGATAATTAATGTCTATGTAGAAAAATAAGATGGAAGAAGAAAATAAATCTAATTACACACAAAACATAAGATTTACTTGGAAACCCAAGAACAGGGAAAAAACCATAGCCGTCGGGACGATAAGAGAAATAATCCACTATGTAGCAAATTTATACAACTACACACTTAAGATTCTCTCTAAACCACAAACCTCAATTACAGCCAATGCCTACATCTTTGCTCTACACTCCAGCTCTAAGCACACTAATAACATAGAATTAGTATCTATTTATACTAGAGCACTAGGGAGTTTAAGATCTGCAAGGAAACCCTTTTCTTCACATATAAAACTTCATGTTCCACTCAAAGTCTTTTTCCTTTACACATAAGACTTCCCTGTTCCGCACGAAGACAAACTCTTTTCCTTTTCCGTTTTCTTTTACGTCGAAGATTTCCCTTTTTTTTTACGCATTACGTCATTATCGTGGTCTGGGTCGCGGTACGCAACTCACGCCCTACACTGTTGTTAAATATCTAGAATTGACAACTCAGAAGACCGCGGTCGGTGCACCATGGTTTACACCATGCTAAACATTCCGGGCTTGACCGCAATTGACACCGCTACCTATGCACCGCAGTTCAAGCAACGATTCCTTCTAGCATTTGATTTTTCAACTTCTTCATTCATCAAAGCCTCCCTCAAATATGATCTTTGACTTTCAAACGTTTTCCACATCTCTAGGAAGTCTCCACATTGGTTCAATCCCGCTTGGTATTCATGGGAATACAATCCATATCTAACATGAACTACACCCATTGAAATGAATTATATATAAATTATTTAAAATATTAAAATTTCTTGCATAGGATAAACAATATTACGATAATTTTGTTAGGATAGTCCCTAATTGATAAAAATAAAATTTAGATTAACAAATATTATATATATGAAATATAACTTTTTCTTTATTTTTATCCGGAATTAGTTTTCTTACCAACTTTTCACTCAAGAGACAAATTTACTCCTGCATTTTCTTCTTATTTTTATTTTTTTAAACTAGTTTTCTTTAAAAAAAATTACTTTTTTAAACTTTTTTTGTTAAAATTATTGGAGCATCTCCAATGGAGGTATCAACCTTCATTGGAGATCATGCAGTCTTACAATAGAGGTCACTTGCCACATGAAAAAAATAAAAAATAAATTGGGTGTTTAATTGACGAAAACCGTGGTGTGTTTAATTGATGATAACTAGTGGTGTGTTTAATTATAAAAAAAAAATAAAAAAAATAAAAAAATAAAATAAAATAAAAAACCTAGTGTATTTAATTGAAGAAAACTGGTGTGTGTTAAATTAAAGAAAAATGGTGTGTTAAATTGAAGTAAACCGGTGGTGTGTTTAATTAAAGAAGATTGATGTGTTTAATTGAAGAAGACTGCTAGTGTGTTTAATTGAATAAGACTGGTTCCATTGGAGGTCAACAAGATCTCGCTTGGAGGTCTTGCCAAACTCTATTACCGGAGGTCTACAGACCTCCAACAATAAAAAAATAAAAAGTAAAAAGTAAAAAGGTTTTGTTTAAAAATAGTAAAAAAAAAAAAAAATTTAAGAAAAAAAATTTATTCCAAAAATCATTAATGATATTTTTGTCTCATCAGTAGAAAGTTTGGTAAAAATAATTAAAACACTAATGCTGAATAAAAATAAAAACTCCACTAATTATATAATCAGTCAATTTTAACTATATATATATATATATGAAAAAAAATTAAAGAAAATTCCGCTGCAAGAACTATTTTTTTCCGATTTTTTTGAAGATAAAACATTTAAAAATATAGAAATATAAGAAAAAAATAGTTCTCAAACCCAAAAAATTTCCAAATTTTTACTAATTGTGTATTTTAATTTTCTTAGGATGCATACAAAAAATTAAATAAATATTTCATATAATTTCATTATAAGTGTTCAAAGTATGCATCGTAAAAATCTTTATTGAAAAATTAATATATATATATATATGTATATATATATTCTCTGTGTGTGTGACAGCTAGTAGAAGCAATCGTGTATTTTTATTTTTATATTTTTGTGGGAGCAATTGTGTAGATGTACTTGTACATGAGTTTCGTGAACTATTGGGTAGAATATTCTTAGTGTATATGACACTCACACGGTTGTTGTGAATCACATGACACATGGAGAGATTACGGAGAAGAAGAAGGTAATCACTGATCAGAACATGGCACCACGACAACAACAGCACATAGTACATGGGCCGTACTCTTGTACGAAATTCCTTGAAATGATAATAATAATAATAATAATAGGCCTGCAATTATTTGAGAAAATTGCTAGTTTAGGCCGTCAAATAAGGAATTATTGATAATTTCAAACTAATAATCCCATTTTTTTTACTTGTTTTACTTTGACATTGAGTTCACTGTTAGACCATATCCAATGTATATGTCAATGCCAACGCCAATTTTGGTGTAAAAAAGAGTAAAATGTTATATTTGACACATCAATTTAGCATTATGCTTCAATGCACAATTATATTTAAAATATTATTTTTATTATTTTATTAATTAAAACTATAAAAGTAAACACTTACTATTAATGCATTCATTATTTCTTTTAATGCTCCAATGCAAAGTTCCATTAATGCATTTATTGTTTCATTTAAAAAATATATGTAATTGCATTTTTTGTAATTAAAAAATGAGCATTTATTGCTGTGCCAAATTTGGCAATGTATTGGAGGATGATTTTTATACCTTATGCTAAATTTTAGCATTGGTACAACATTGGAGATGCTCTCAGGAAATATGCCCTAAAGGGCTAAAACATAGAATTTCTATAATTAATCCTTAGAATATCAATAAAGCCATTTATTTATATTTAAATCATGTAGCATTTGTAATGAAAGATTATTTATGTCAAAGAAAAATATTTTAAGGCTCCATGACTAAAAACGAATAAAGAATTATTCACATAATGTTGTTATGTATGGTAGCCATAATTATTTTTCTAGTTTAAAGATAGTTCACAACTTATGATAAAGGTTGGGCACCACCCTATCTTGATAAAGTTGTACGTTTCTTTTGTTCCAAATTTGAGTGATGAGCCTAGATTCACTAAAATGGGGACTTTGAACAAAATGACCTAGTATATGAGTTGTATTAAATTGGATCATGTGAATAGTATAATTTTATTTACCATTAATAGAATAATATAATCACAATTATAGCAATTGAGATGTCAATTTTAATCCTAAAATAAATAATGAACTTATGATTATGAATTATGATTTTTGAGTTGTCAATGAGTACAAATATATATATATATATATATATATTGAAAGAAAAGCTTTATTAAAACACAGAGAAAACATTACACTGGAAGATCTTCCAAAAGGATCCTCTCCACACACGGAGGGTACTCCTCAAGCCAGTAACGGTCCTCCTCTAAATGAAGGCCCATTTTAGCAAGAGTATGGGTAGCCTTGTTTGTCGTTCTAGGGACATGCCTAACCAAACTACCATTGACTCCTTAGAGGCGGGCTTTAATATCATCAATCACTAAGCCAATGTCAGCAGAGCAAGATCCATCAGCATTAACCAAGTTGACAACCCCCAACACATTCGATTAAAAAATGATAGGGGCACAAGTCAAACCCGAATCAAGAGCTAAAATGATCCCCCGTAACAAGGACATTGCTTCCGCAACCTAAGGGATAAAACTAACATGAACACACTAAGCACTGGTAGCCAAAACAAAGCCCTCACAATCACAGCTAACAAGCCCCACCCCCACCAAACAATTACCATAATCAATAGCCGCATCAGAATTTATTTTATAACGACCAGAAGTTGGTGGCCTCCATTTTTCAACACCAAGGCTAGTTGAGATACGACTGAAATTCCCTTAAGCAATAGTGTATTATATACCTAGAAGGGTGGGAAGGGGGGGGAGGGGGGTGTGAATATGTATAGTCCCAAATTCTTCCAACTTCAAAATATGCGGATAACAAGAATGAAATGTACACTTGAAAAGATATAACAATTGTATAGTATGAGTCAATACAAGTGAAAATCAATATACAAGAGATACAATCAATACATGATATGGAAGATAATGAAAAGTAAAGAGAAAATAGACACAAGAATTTTTACGTGGTAAAACCTCAAAGAGGAAACATCCACGGGTTGATACCATAATCACTGGCAAAACAATTCACTATGAAAGAAAGAGATACACACTCAATGCAATCAACTCATAGTCTATCCACAAGACCAAGTGAATCACTACCCTACTCCCTATCCAAGATGAGTCATTCACCTCTAGGAAGCAACTTCCTATCCAAGGCTTTCAAGCCTCTATGAAGATTTCCTTGCTTAGCTATCTAGATCACAAAGATCCTAGTCAAACTTCCCTAGCTCAACCATTTGGAGTATCACACTCCTAGCTAAGACTTTTGCTTAGTTATCTAGATCCTCTTGATCCTAACTAAGGCTTCTTGCTTGGCTATCCGGAATCCTTTCCTAGCCAAGTCTTCTTGCTTAAGATAAAGCTTCACTCACTTTAATCAAGAGACTTTAACCTTTTCACAAGGCAATGATCTAGGTGATGCAAATGATGCAAATCACAACCAAATAAAACAAGATGATTAATCAAGCTCTATGAACATGCTTAGAGATATTCTAGGATATGCTTTCAACAATCAATCACAAATGTACATAGAAATCAATGCATGTGAATCAATAAGAACAAGTCAAGAATATTCAATATATCACTTAAGCATTCTTTGTTCTTAGATCATGAAATTAAACCTAGAAATTATCAAGAGACATCATACAAGGTATTTCTAAAAACAATTTCAAGTTTAATCAAGTTTAGCAAAATATGTTCAAATAAGATCACAAGGCTAAAACTCAATCAATCAATCAATCATACAAACCTAGAATGTGAACTAACATCATTATTAACACATTTCATCTACCAAATAAGAAGATTAAAAGAGATGATCAAAAATGAAAGTAAGAAGAAGATGTTTCACATACAAGTATGAACCTTGGACTGAAATCTGCTTACAGAAAAGAATCACGAAGTCACTTGGCTCTAAAAATGCTTAGGGTTTGTAGCTCTCATCAAGGCCAACATTTTTGGCTTTTGAATAAAGTGATTCGGAGTTAAAATGAGAAAGTTATGATTGAAACAAGATACCAAAAATTCATGAAGAAATTCTGTAGACCAGTTTTTTTCAATTTTCTTTAAGTTATGTTTGGAGGGAAGGAAAATCATTTTTAAAAGAGAGAGAGAGAGGGAAAGGAAGCACCCAATTGAAGTGTGCCACGTCACCAGGCCTGTGTGGGGCGCGTGTGGCACATGTGGGCAGAGGACACCTCTAGCCGTATGGCACACGGCCTCCACACGTGGCCCTCCAAGCTTGGCCGTTGGCCTAGCTTGCTCCTCTCACGCTCCGCTCGCGTTCTTCGATCGTATCCGGGCCTCCGAACTCTGATTTTGAATCCATCTTCGGATAACAAATTGTGACTCCCTCACGCACAACGAAGACTACAAAACTTTGACAAAAGGTTGAGAATTCATCTTAGAAAATGATGACGAAGACAACTCAATGAATGAGAACGCAAAGTAGCGTAGTTACATTGTTTGGACTCGAAACCTAATGAATGAGTAACCGAAATGACCGGGACTCAATAACGAATCATATGAGATTATGTTCAAGTCCAAAATACAAGAAACACAAACAATTAAACACAAGATCACATAAGTATGACATTTCCTAGACATAGTCTTAAAACATGCAACTCTACAATGTATGACAATATGAGTTCAATGCATGAGCATACTTCAATGGTGTGTGAATGTGTTATACCAAATGTAGCACAATGATGTAGGGACACACATGAATGAATTGTGTGTGTATGCGCTTACACCTTGCAAGAGGAAGAAGAATCTTGATACCTTAGCATCCAAGTATGCGATTTTCCTTTTGAAGATGATATTTGCATGAGATGTTGTTTTTCTTCTTTGAAGCTTCTTTTCACCAATAACAACCTAAGCAACTAATCAATAAAAATAAAGAGCATTTTGCAATGGAATCAAGCCAACAAAGATCTAGGATCTTACAATAACTACTAACATCAACACCATTAGCATCATGAAAACTTGCCAAAAAGTCCACTGACCAGACATACACTGTGGCTAAGGTCTGGGAATCACAACTCTTAGCACCTAACTGATCACCACCATGCACCTTAAGATTCTGAAGGTACCACACCCGCCACAAAATAATGAACAATAAAGCCACTTCATCCCCATTCAGTCTATTAAAATAGGAATGGAAGAAATCATGGAAACTAATCCTATCCGTAGGGATGGCCAAAAAACCCCGGGGCCCCAAAACCCCGCTCCCCCATCACCATTTGGGGGAAATTTTTTGGGGGAAAATGGGGTAATGGGGGGGGGGGGGGGGATGGGGGAGCTTTTTAACCCCAAATTCAAATGGGGTTGGGGATGGGGGGACCCGGCCCCAACCCCATTTCCCCATTTCCCCCATAAAATTCTGGAAATGGGGATGGGGTTGGGGGGAGGTGCCCCCATCCCCATTTCCCCATTCCCCCAAATATTATAATATTATAAATTTATAATATATATATATATATATATATTTATATTTTCAATATTTTTATTATTTATATATTACTAACTATAAATACATATTTATAACTTAAAACCTAACCCTAAAATTTATTATATATATATATATATATATATATTATTTTGTATTTCAATTTAATGGATTGTGCATTTGTGTGTGTTTTTTTTAATATATAATTTTTATTGATGTAGGGAAAATGGGGGAATGGGGAAACCGGGGACACGGGGGAAATGGGGAAATGGGGAAAAGCGGGGGAAATGGGGGAATGGGGATGGGGTGGGGGGACCTCCCCCCAAAACTACCCCATCCCCATTTCCCCCAAATGGGGAAATGGGGGGGGGGGGGGGGGGGGGGGGGGGGGGGGGGTGGGGTTTGGAAAATGGGGGTGGGGGTGGGGGTGGGGGTGGGGTTGGGGGGACCTAACCCCACCCCATTTCCCCCATTGGCCATCCCTACCTATCCGGATAGTGGAGACCCCTCATGAAAACGCAATGATTACGCACCACCTTCAACCATTTACACCCCCAAAGAGCAAGTACAAAAGTTTCAAAATAATTATTACAGAAGGGGCACATAACATTTGTAGGGATTTTCCGTCGAGCAAGATTCACTAGAGTTTGGACCCAGTTTTGGCAATCTTTCCAAATAAAAATCCTGACTTTAGCTGGCACATCAACCTTCCAAATATTCTTCTACCAAACACCAAAGGCTTATGTTTCATAATTAATAGGTTTTGGGTCCATAGCCAAACCCACCTTAACACCACTTTTAACTGTAAATTCACCATCAGGAGTGTAATGCCAACAAATAATATCCTCTCTCCGGCTGGAAGAAATAGGGATGGATAAGATTGCAGAAGCATCTATCTCAAAAAGGACCTCTCTAATTAGCTGCTCATCCCAGCTACCCGATTGAGTCTTCAGTTGAATAACCAATGGCAGGTTTCTTCTACAGCTAGGTGAAAATACCTTGAAAGAAGCTAGACGCGGAATCAAACTGTCCTCATAGATTTCAATCGAAGAACCAGATCCACATGCCATCTAGAACCAGCACATAACAGATCACGCTCCTAACAAATACTCTTCCAAAGTAAAGACCCCAAACTGGATTTCCCAGCCCTCATAAAATCTGTGGTTGGGAAATAACTTCCTTTGATGACTCTAGCCGCCAATGAAGTTAGATTTTTGATCAATTTCCACGCTTGCTTAGCAAGCAAAGATTGGTTGAAAATGTTCAGATCATGAAACCTCATCCCCCCCCTTATCTTTTCCTTTGTATAGGTTTTTCCAAGAAGCTCAGTGAATTTTCCGAATGGACTTAGAGCTGCCCCACCAGAATCTACAGCAAAGCCTTTGAATATCTTTAATTAATCCTTTCGGCAATTGGAACAAACACATAGAGTATGCGGGAATTGCCTGAATTACTACCTTCAGAAGCACTTCCTTCCTAGCCGCTGAGAGAAGCTTGTCTTGCCAACCCTTCATTTTACCCCAAATTCTATCCTTGATGTTGTTAAACATTTCACGTTTATTTCTAGTGGTAAAACCGGGCAACCCTAAATATTTCTCATGACAGCAGACCCGATGGACACCAACAACTATAGTTATGTCTGCATTCACGCGAGAGACGCCACTGCTCACATATAATCTCGACTTCTCAAAATTGACTAGTTGCCCTAAAGCCTTTGAGTACACGTATAGCAATCGCCAAATGAGCCTACAATCTCAAGTGGAAGCCCTTGAGAACAACAGGCTGTCATCCATAAAAAATAGATGCAAAATCGAAGGCCCTGTTTTGTTGCACTTGAAACAAATAACGGTGTGTCTAAATTACCTAGAGGGGGGTGAACATGTTTTAATCAAGTTAATTACCAATTTTTATTGATTAGTCAATATTCAATAAAAACACTAACCTAGTCAAAAATACAATCAACTTAATCTAAGTGCGGAAAACAATAAATTACAAGTTAATTGATTTACGTGAGAAACCCTCAACAGGGAAAAACTCACGGGCTAATATGCTAGCCACACACGATCCTCAAATCTAGGTTGACCACCGTCAAACCATACACGGTCACTAACCCACCACTACTACCCAACGGGCCTTTAATATCGATTATAGACCTACTTGCTTGTGCACTAAGCAACTTAGTCACAAGGCACTTCACATGGAAGAGATCAATAACCTAAGTGAATATCATGATATTCAATATGCAAGTAATGTTAGGTTACACTAAATGCTTATCTAAGATTAAAGATGTCAATAATAACAATCCTATATATCAATATTGCTATATGACATGGCATACAACTTAGCTATCTTAAATAAAGCAATACAAGGCAATAGCTATCAAAATACAACTCTCAATCAATCAACACAATAATCTCAATCTTGTAGATAGAATTTAATCTAAATGAATACAAGTAATTTAAATAGATTAAATGACAAGTACGAACACTAAAAATGGATGAGGATGGTGTTCAACTTACCAAGTTAAGTGTGTTGAAGAAGACCCATGCATTATGCATAGATGCATCCTAGATGATCCTAGATGATGCTAGATGATGTTTGATGCACATGGAAATGATTTTGAGTGATCAAAGGTGAGTTCTTGAGTGATTTTCTCTCTTGGAAAATATGTTAAGTTAAAAATATGATTTGACTCTTGAAAACGACCTAAAGACAAAGTGGCATATATATAGGATTTCCAAATGAAGCTACATTGTTTTGATAAAAAAAGCACACTTTTTGCCTTGGTCGCTGTACAAAGCGTTGTACGTACAACACCTGTACAGCGACTAACCTGGAAATGAAGAACAAGTTCTTCAAGGTCGCTCTACGTACAGCGACTCTATCGAACAACTGAACAGTGACTGATTTTTGTTCTTCTCAAGTTTACGATGGTTGCTGTACGAGCGATGTATGTACAATGATTGTACAGCACTTGAATAAATGCATCAGGTGTGGCGCTGTACGTAGGGCAACTGAACAGCGCCTGAGACCAAATTGCACCAGGTCTCAGATAGGCGTTGTACGTACAGCGCTTTGTACAACGCCTGTACAGCGACCCCTACACCAATATGTATCCTAATGCTTATCCTATCATGGCAATTGTCAAACAGGATGCAATCAATTAAAACATGCATGAAGAGAGTTCAAGAACATGAATGCACACATATAAAACACACAACATACAAGAGGTATAGGTATGCATGAGTTGTGTGTGTGTGCAACTAAGTCTCTTCTATGCAAATAAGCACAAGTGTTTTACCTTTAGAGTGCTTATCAACTTGAGGTCTTGAGAGGGCCTTTGTTGAGCTTGATCACAACAATTAAATGCCTAAGCTACATTTACATGTCAAACCCCAAATGTGGTTGATCACGCTACAAATGTTAACATTTAGTGCTCTCTTTTCCTATCTTTTGTGTTCGTTTTTGAGCACTTTTGTGTATATAATGTATGTTTTAGCTATGTGCAGGTAAATATCCCACACATAAGGTGTTTGTATCGAAAGTTGGCAAAATAAGGCAATTATGTATGAAGAAGACCACTACTGGTTTGTACCGCGGGAATGAACCCACGGACCAGAAAGAATGAAGTCGTGGTGGCAAAACAAGGCTCACCGCTGGAATGAACCAGCAAAACAGAGGATCAAAACTCGTGGAGAATTCTGGCTAGCTCATGCCATTGGAAAGAGCCCGTTAGAATGAAGTCGCTAGGCCTCCCGCTAGTTCATCACCTTCTGGCTGGCTAGACATTTCCCGCAGGCCAAACCCGCGGAAGCTTCCCGCTAGCTTGGACCTTCTGGTTGGCTAGAATATTCCTGCTATCCAAGCTCCCCAAGACTCTGGCTAGTTCATGCCACTAGAAAAAACCCGCGGACTGAACCTGCCAGACCCCCGTCTGATCGCGCTCCAAATGTTCACATTTAGCACCCCATTTTCCTATCTTTTTGTGCTTGTTCTCAGGTAAAACTGGGTATTTAACGGATAAAATAAGTGTTTCAGGTAAACAGAGGAATTTAGGGGCATTATTGTCATTTTGGACAATTCAGGGGCAAAAGTGCAAGATTCGGGACTTTATTGAAGATTCTGTGAATAGTGAAGAAGACCACGGCTAGTTTGTGTGGCTGGAATGAACCCGCCGAGCAGGGGAGCATGAACCCGCCGAGCACCATGGCTAGTTCAGACCTTCTAGAAGGCTAGATATGTCTCGCCAACCAAGCTCGCCAACAAACGGGCTAGTTCGTGCCTCTGGAAAGAGCCCGCCAACATGAAGTTGCCAAGATTCTGGCTAGTTCGTGCAGCTAGACATTTCCCGCTGTCCAAGCTCGCCAAGATTCTGGCTAGTTCGTGCGGCTAGACATATCCCGCCGCATGAACCCGCCAAGCCCCATCCGAGCTGAAATAAAGATATTTTGCAGGGGTATTATGGTCTTTTCACACCCCAAACCATGCCCAAATCACTTCCTCTATAAATATACCTCTTTTGTGCACAAAAACCACACCTCCCAAATGTCCAAATAGCTCACAAATAGTCTAGATTAGCTTAGAAGTAGTTAGTTTAGCTTAGAATAGTTTAGTGTAATGTAAATTTTCACCAAGAACACCCATACCACCTTAGTTATTTTATGTAACTAATATTGATGTTGGGATTTGGTGTACTTTGTATATTATCTATGATATGAGTTGATTTTCTATATTGAGCTTTAATTCATATATGTGTTGTTTGAATTAACAAATTCATAAGCATGTGATACAATTTAGATTATGCATGAATGATTATTAATGCATGTGTCTTTATTAATGGTTTTAAGACTATCCTAGGTTAATAGGAATCAACTAATTAATTGGATAATTGCACTTGTACACCAATATCCCAACATCCCATCTCTCATTACCACTTTTGCAAGATCATTGCATTAGATGGTAATTAGTTTAGTTAACTTAATTTAGATAATTGTAGTGGTAGTTTAGTTGATAGATTAATTAGTTGCTAAGGAGATGACAATCCTTAGTTGTAGTATAATTTAGATAATTTGCCATCTTAGTTTAATTTAGTTATTAGTTAGTTTTAATTGCTTTCTTGCCATCCTCTTAGTTTAATTGCTTACATGCCATCCTCCACCATTTACTTTTCATGCATGTAAATATGTTGTAATTAGTGTATATAGTATATATAACATATAAGACTAAATCCGATAAAAGGTGTCTCACAAATTCCCTGTGGAACGAACCGTACTTGCCACTATGCGATCGTAACGATCCGTGCACTTGAGGATAAACATACACGCCCCATTTATTTTATGATAGTTTATAGAACTATTGCGTGTCCCACGTGCGCCGATCAAGTTATTAGCGCCGTCGGGGATATTTTATAGACCGTTTCGGGGCGTGTCATTGTCCAAGCTGAAGTGATGATATTTTGCAAGGGTAATTCAGTCTTTTCACACCCAATTCATGCCCAAAACTTGCCCAACATATATACACCTCTTAGCTTCTCTTTTAAGGGTGACTAACCAATCCAACACTTAGAGCTTGCCTCTTACACCACAAAAGAGAGAGAGCAACTCCAAGCTTCCATGGGGGATCTTCCTCCATGGAAAGTGTTAGGATTCCCGTTGTGTTTAATTGGCTTATTTCGTGATCAAACCACATGTGGGGATGCTTTGTAAGGGTAGCTTAGATGTTGTGTTATTGCTTAGGCCCTTTTGAAGACCTCACCATTGTCAAGCACCAAAGGTAATATTCTAAGTGCTTACTTGTCTTGAAGAGATAGATGCACACACTCACAACTCATGCATATGTTTAATCCTTATATGTTGTGTGTCTTTTATGTGTGCCTTAATGCTCATTAACATCTCTTCTTGCATGTTAGTTTGATTGCATCTTGCATATCCAATTGCCTTGTCATGCTTAGACTTAGGATTGCATTTTTGCATTGGGCGCCCCCAAAAGCGCTGTTCAGAAGCGCTGTACGAACAGCGCCCATTGAGCGCTGTTCAGACCTGATCGATTTAATCGGTCGCTGTTGGGGCGCTGTACGTGGCGCGGTACAGAGCGCTGTACGTACAGCGCCACTCTGTTTCCTCGTGAAAACAGAGCAAGGGCGCTGTACAGGCGCTGTACAATGGCGCTCTACGTACAGCGCCCAAGGCAAATATGGGGAAACTAATCAAAACGACCACACTTTGTTTTGGCCCCCTATATATATGCCACTTTGACTTTAGGTCAATAACAAGAGTTCATATTCAGATTCCATACTTAGGAGATTTTTCAAAGAGAAGAAAAATTCCAAAGAACTCATTTTTAATTACTCAAACACTTGTTCCATGATCATCAATCATCATCTAGCATCATCTTAGATCATCTAGATGACATCTTGCATGGATTCTTCATCATACTTTGCTTGGTAAGCTTTTCACTAATATCTTACATATTTTGTGTTTCTCTTATCTAGCAATCTCAATTTAATTACTTGTATGTGATTTTATATTTGTTGAATACAAGATTGAGATTAGTATGATGTATGTTTGAGAAGTTGTATTGTGCTAGCATATTAGGTTTTTGTGCTTGATATTGATTAGCTAAACTAATTGACATGTCATTTAGTTTTTGATATCTAGGATTGTTCTTAATTGCATATTAATCATCTTAGATAAGCATATAGGGTTTCCCTTGCTCTATGTTGCATTTTGGATATTTTCACATATTCACTTAGGGTTGTATTCTCTTCAAGAGAAGCTAAGTCTTGTGTGTAGCAATCGGGATTAGGTTGCTTAGATCGCAAGCAAAATTGGACTAGGTTCACTCATACCGGGATTAGGTAGGTGTGTGATTACTACCGGGATTAGGTTGTAATCGTTTGCACATTTAGTGGATTCGAGGTTCGAGTGTGGCTTACTTACATAGCCCGTGGTTTTTCCCGTGAGGGTTTCCACGTAAAAATCAAGTGTCAATTTAATTTCCGCACCATATTACACTTGCTTGTTTATTTTATCTTGAGGGTAATTTCGTAATTTTGACTAACACGAAAAATTGGGTAAAAAGCGTAAAATCTATTCACCCCCCCTCTAGATAGTTTTATACACACCGTGCATTAATTAGTTTCAATTGGTATCAGAGCGGGTTCCTAGACATACATAGGTGATCCTTGCTTATTTTGGTGTGTGTTGCATTTTGTGTGATTTTTGATCATTCATACATTTGCATTCATTTCATTCATTCATAAACACTATGAGTGGAAACGGTGGAAATGGTGGTGGCCACGAAGGAGCTTCTAGCACTAGGCCTCCACTTCTTACCGGATTGAACTATTCCCAATGGAAAGGGAAGATGGAATCCTACATATGCCAAATTCATGACCGTGCATGGATGGCGGTGGAAGACGGATATGATCTCCCTATGATGACTCCCGCGGGTGGAGGAGAAGATGTTTTGAAGCCTAAGGCGCAATGGAACGCGCAAGAGTTTGATGCTTCAAAGTGGAATAGGAAGGCGTTGCATGCCATCTTGTGTGCCATGGACGAAAATCAATACAAGTTGATTCAAAATACTAGGATAGCTAAGGAGGCTTGGGACATCCTAGAGATTGCACATGAGGGAACCGAAGTAGTGAAGGACTCCAAGCTTCAAGTCCTCCAAACTCAATTCGAGACGCTTAAGATGGAGGAGAATGAGTGCTTCAACGACTTTGAGATCAAGTTGATGGATATAGTCAACCAAAGCCATCAACTTGGTGATCCATATTCGGATAGGAGAATCAAGCAAAAGATTATGAGATCTCTACCCGATAGGTTTGAATCGAAGGTGACGGCTTTAGAAGAAAATAGTGGTTATAAGGATATGAAGCCGAGTGAGGTGATTGGGAGACTTCTAGCTTATGAGTCTAGGAAAGGGCCTATCTCCACACCCACTAAAAAGCAAAAAGGAATTGCTTTAAAAACCTCCAAGGATGAAAAGGAGGAAAAGAAGGTTGACTCGGATGAAGACCTTGCCTTGTTTGTAAAAAGGTTCAACAAGGTTATGAAGTTTAGAAGGAAGAGCTTTGGGTCAAAAGGTCAAGATTTGAAGAAAAAGGGCTCTTTCAAGAAGTTTGAACCTAGGCAAGAAAGGACCGAAAGGAAAGGGGTCCGTTGTTTCGAGTGTGGTGGCATAGGTCATTTTGCCCCCGATTGTGCAAACCATGTTGAGAAGAAAAAGGGGAAAGTGATGGCCGCCACTTGGAGTGGAAGTAGTGATGACTCCTATGAGGGAGATGAGTCTTCGGATGATGAAGAGCTCATGGCTAATCTCCTAGCTTTTGCCTCCTCCCATAAAAGCAAAAGTGCTAGTGAGAGAGAGGAAATGAGTCAAGAGGAAAATGACTCAAGTGATGTAGAAAGTGATTCCTCCTCTAACTCCATGAATGGATTTATGGAGAAAAAGGAGTTTGCTAAATATCATGCCGAATTTAATGATTTAGCAATCAAGAGTACAAGAAAGATCAAGATGTTGAGAGAAGAAAATCTTGAACTTGCATCTCAAAATGACCACTTAAGTGAACAAGTGGAGAAATTCAAGAAGATGGAAGATAAGCTAAAAGAGGAGTTAGTCTTATCTAGGAGGAATGAGGATAGTCTAAAGAGGGAGCTTGAAGAAGTTAGAGAATCTATGACTAGGATGGATTCTAGCACCAAGAAGCTTGACCATATGCTTGGTGTTGGAAAGAGTCCATGTGACAAGAGGGGTCTTGGGTATGAAGATGACAAGAAGATCTCAACCTCTAACAAGACCATATTTGTCAAGAGCTTGAAGAAAGAAGAAACTTCACTTGTGCAACTTCCTAGAAAGAAGTTAGAAATAGGACAAAGTTCAAATGCTCAAGTGAAGATGGGGCCAAGAAGGCAACCTCAAGCTCAACCCCCTAGGGTTCCTCAAGCCAACATTTCTCCTCAAATGGCTCACAAAGGAAAGAGGCCTATCATGCAACCTCAAGCTTGGAAGCAACCTAGACCGGTTCAACAACGAAGACGCATTGAACCCCTTCATCCACAAAGACAAGGACAAGGTATGATTCCTTATTTTACTCCTATTTGTCACTTTTGTGGATTTGTTGGTCATATTAGACCACAATGCTTTCGCTATATAAAAATGTGCAAAACTAGAAGCATGATAGAGAAGAAAAAGAAAAGAGCCATGATGCATGTTCCTAGGAATAATGATATTGATTTGCATGATCCTAGGAATAATAGAGCACATGTACCAAAGACCACTAAGAAAGCCAAAATTGTTGCTAAGTGGATTAGAAAGAATGAAAATGTTTGCCATGTTGCACAAATAGCCTTGAAGGCAAATTCTTCTAATTTTTGGTATTTGGATAGTGGGTGCTCTAGGCACATGACGGGAAACAAGAGTTTCTTCGAGACTCTTGTTATGGAGGAAGGTGGATATGTCACTTTCGGTGATGGATCCAAAAAGAAGGTTGTAGGGAAAGGATCCATTTCCGTTCCCGGTTTACCCTCCTTATCCGATGCTTTATTTGTTGATGGCTTGAAAGCCAATTTAATAAGCATTTCACATCTAAGTGATGAAGGATATTCCGTCTTGTTTAGTAAAAATGATTGCTCAATCCTAAAGCCCGATGGACAAACCTTATTGAAAGGTATGAGATCTAGCGACAATTGCTATTGTCTTGAAGCTAGAATAGTCTCAAACAATGTGTCCATGGATGAGCAAGTTGAGTTGTGGCATGAAAGACTTGGCCACATGAACTTTAGGGATTTAAGAACCCTTGGAAAGTTCGAGTGTGTGCGTGGCCTCCCTAAGCTTGGGAAGAAAGCCAATGGTATTTGTGGACCTTGCCAACAAGGAAAACAAACCAAAAGCATGCACAAAAAGGGCAAGTATCTCTCCACCAAGGAGCCCCTAGAGCTTCTCCACATGGATCTCATGGGTCCTATGCAAACCGAGAGCTTAGGTGGAAAGAGATACATTTTTGTTTGTGTTGATGATTTCTCTAGATTTACATGGACATATTTTCTTAGAGAAAAATCCGAAACTTTTGATAAGTTTAAAATGCTTTGTACTAAATTGCAAAATGAAATGAATTCTAATATTAGAAGCATTAAACGGATTAGAAGTGACCATGGGAGGGAGTTTGAGAATGCCTCTTTTGAAAGCTATTGTGATAGCCTAGGCATCTCCCATGAGTTTTCCGCTCCTAGGACACCTCAACAAAATGGGGTTGTTGAGAGGAAGAATAGGGTCCTCCAAGAGATGGCCCGTGTGATGTTGCTTAGCAACAATGTCCCTAGGAACCTATGGGCCGAAGCCATTAACACGGCTTGCTATATAGGAAATAGAGTGTTCCTAAGGCCCGGTACTAGAAACACCTCCTATGAATTATGGAAAGGCAAGAGGCCAAATGTTAGCTACTTCCACACATTTGGGAGCAAATGCTACATTTTAAATGACCGTGATCAACTTGGCAAGTTTGATGCTAAGAGTGATGAGGGTATCTTTATTGGCTATGCCTTGAATAGTAGAGCCTATAGAGTTTTCAACTTGAAGACTCGAACCGTCATGGAATCATCAAATGTTGTCATTGATGATACAAGGCTCAAGTCCAAAAATGATGAGGAGGAGGATGTTTTAGAGGATGACTCTCCTTTGGAGAGGGTTGTGGTGACTCCCAATGTTGGGACATCTAATGAAGTCACACAACCTAGTACTAGAGTTCCTAACTTGGACTCTAATGAACCCGCTCCATGGGTTAGAAGACTCCATAACAAAGAGGATGTTATTGGAGATGTTAATGAGGGTGTTAGAACTAGGCGTCAAATAGCTAATCTAATTAGCTTGACATGCTACACCTCTCAAATAGAACCCAAAAAGGTTGAAGAAGCCTTAAATGATGAATTTTGGGTTCTTGCCATGCAAGAAGAGCTAAACCAATTCGAAAGGAATGAGGTTTGGACTCTAGTTCCTAGGCCTAAGACCACTAATGTCATAGGCACAAAATGGATATTTAGGAACAAATCCGATGAGGATGGCAACATAGTGCGGAACAAGGCTAGACTTGTAGCACAAGGGTACTCTCAAATTGAGGGTATCGACTTTGAGGAGACTTTTGCTCCCGTTGCCCGCTTAGAGTCCATTAGGCTTCTCTTGTCCATCTCTTGTGTGCACAAGTTCAAATTGCACCAAATGGACGTCAAGAGTGCCTTCCTCAATGGCTTCTTGCAAGAGGAAGTGTTTGTTGAACAACCTAAGGGGTTTGTGGATGCACACCACCCCAATTATGTCTATCGCCTCAAGAAGGCACTTTATGGGTTGAAACAAGCACCGAGGGCTTGGTATGAGCGCCTCACTCAATTTCTTGTTGACAATAACTACACAAGAGGTAGTGTTGACAAGACACTATTCATCAAGAGAGACAATGATGAGCTTTTCATAGCTCAAATATATGTTGATGACATAGTGTTTGGCTCCACCAACAACACCAAAGTTCAACAATTTGTTGATGTCATGTCTCTTGAATTTGAGATGAGTCTTGTTGGTGAGCTAAGTTACTTCCTAGGTTTGCAAATTAGGCAAATGCATGATGGGATTTTTATAACCCAAGCCAAATATGCTAAGAACCTAGTGAAGAAGTTTGGTTTAGAGAAAGCCAAACATTGTGATACACCCATGAGTACCACTTTGAAGCTAAGCAAGGATGCTAGTGGTAAAAGTGTGGAACAAACTCTATATCGTGGCATGATAGGTAGCTTGCTTTATTTGACCGCAAGTAGGCCCGATATATCTTTTAGTGTGGGTGTGTGTGCTAGGTACCAAGCGGATCCTAAGGAGTCCCACCTCTCTTCCGTGAAGAGGATCATTCGCTATGTGAATGGGACATCCAACTATGGGATTTGGTACTCTTTTGACACTAATGCTAGTCTTGTAGGCTTTAGTGATGCGGATTGGGCAGGAAATTGTGATGATAGGAAGAGCACATCGGGCGGTTGCTTCTTTCTAGGCAACAACTTGGTGTCTTGGTTTTGCAAGAAGCAAAACTCAATTTCCTTGTCCACGGCCGAGGCCGAGTACATAGCCGCGGGGAGTGGATGCACACAACTCCTATGGATGAAACAAATGCTAGTAGACTACGGATTCAACCAAGGTACTCTCACTCTCTTTTGTGATAACATGAGTGCCATTAATATTTCCAAGAATCCGGTTCAACATTCTAGAACTAAGCATATTGACATCCGCCATCACTTCATTAGAGAGCTTGTTGAAAATAAATGCATAGTACTTGAACATGTAGGTACTAATGATCAACTTGCGGACTTATTTACTAAACCCTTAGATGCTACTCGATTTAAAACTCTTAGTAGATCTATTGGGATATGTCTTGTGGAGTGATGTTCTATGATTGACCCCATATGGGGAACTCAAGCAAAGAGAGCTATTTTGCATTCTTGTATCTTGCAAAAAATTTGAAATAACTTATGCCTCTTCTTTTGATTGCTTGAGTAAGCTTGGTTGTACACATGTATATATGCTTTCAAATTCTATAAGTGTGAACCTTGCTTGTCTACAATCCATGTCATATTTATGTTCAAACATGCATTTTTGGACTAGGAGATTTACATAGGAAGTATGATGTGAATGACCTATAGTTATCTCCATGACATGATGATTCTTTAATAACATGCTAATGCTAAATGAAAAAGCATGAAATTCATACAACATGCTCACATGAAAAGCATGAATTGATGATTGCATATTCTTAAAAATGCAAAACTTGTGTGAAAGCTTATGAGACTCTAAATGAATAAAGGATCTTGTATCCGTTCAAAGGAATTTACATTCCAAATGTCTCTCTTTCTTTATTAGTTGAACATGGTTACTATCATACGGATATATTATCCGGAAAAATCAAATAGGGTGCAAAGTCGCTCATGCCATGTTTCGCTTATAAAGTTGGATATAGTTGCTCTTAAAATTGAAATCAATAATCTCTATATCCTTGCTTTTCCCATGACATTGGTGAAATTGGTTTGAATTCAAATTAGAAACCTTTGTCATTTGCTTTGCCAAATACCATTGTATTTTGGACTTGAATGCTATATGTCTTGTATGCAAAGCATGTTGGATTCACACATTTTCTCAAATAAATCTCCTTGTTTCTCTCAAATTAATTGAAGTGCATAAAGTGACTTATATGTATATGCATATCTTGCATGCTTCTATCTCTCGTTGCTTTGAGTGACCCGGTTGGGGACTACTCCTTTGCCTATATCATGACAAAAAGGGGGAGTAGGAAATGGTAAGGGAGTTGCAAAATATAGAAGCTTTTGTGCATTTTGGGGAGAACATACATTGAGGGGGAGTAACCCTTTGAGGGGGAGCATTGCATTTATCATTCATTGCATACATTTGCTAATGTTGTGCCTAAATTCTAAAAATGCAAATGCTTGGTATTGTTCTCACATGATTAATCTCACACTTTACTTGTATTGGAAATGCTAGAAACTTTATTTTCAGGGACTTGATTGTTCTACAAGAGATTGAAGACTTGAAGTTTTTACTTTCTTATCTCTTTGTAATGTAGATAATCATTGTAGTCCCGTAGTTTCTAATTCTATGTGAGGAATCAATGTGAGTGGTGGTTTTGTCACGAAATAGCCAAAGGGGGAGATTGTTAGGATTCCCGTTGTGTTTAATTGGCTTATTTCGTGATCAAACCACATGTGGGGATGCTTTGTAAGGGTAGCTTAGATGTTGTGTTATTGCTTAGGCCCTTTTGAAGACCTCACCATTGTCAAGCACCAAAGGTAATATTCTAAGTGCTTACTTGTCTTGAAGAGATAGATGCACACACTCACAACTCATGCATATGTTTAATCCTTATATGTTGTGTGTCTTTTATGTGTGCCTTAATGCTCATTAACATCTCTTCTTGCATGTTAGTTTGATTGCATCTTGCATATCCAATTGCCTTGTCATGCTTAGACTTAGGATTGCATTTTTGCATTGGGCGCCCCCAAAAGCGCTGTACAGAAGCGCTGTACGAACAGCGCCCATTGAGCGCTGTTCAGACCTGATCGATTTAATCGGTCGCTGTTGGGTCGCTGTTGGGGCGCTGTACGTGGCGCGGTACAGAGCGCTGTACGTACAGCGCCACTCTGTTTCCTCGTGAAAACAGAGCAAGGGCGCTGTACAGGCGCTGTACAATGGCGCTCTACGTACAGCGCCCAAGGCAAATATGGGGAAACTAATCAAAACGACCACACTTTGTTTTGGCCCCCTATATATATGCCACTTTGACTTTAGGTCAATAACAAGAGTTCATATTCAGATTCCATACTTAGGAGATTTTTCAAAGAGAAGAAAAATTCCAAAGAACTCATTTTTAATTACTCAAACACTTGTTCCATGATCATCAATCATCATCTAGCATCATCTTAGATCATCTAGATGACATCTTGCATGGATTCTTCATCATACTTTGCTTGGTAAGCTTTTCACTAATATCTTACATATTTTGTGTTTCTCTTATCTAGCAATCTCAATTTAATTACTTGTATGTGATTTTATATTTGTTGAATACAAGATTGAGATTAGTATGATGTATGTTTGAGAAGTTGTATTGTGCTAGCATATTAGGTTTTTGTGCTTGATATTGATTAGCTAAACTAATTGACATGTCATTTAGTTTTGATATCTAGGATTGTTCTTAATTGCATATTAATCATCTTAGATAAGCATATAGGGTTTCCCTTGCTCTATGTTGCATTTTGGATATTTTCACATATTCACTTAGGGTTGTATTCTCTTCAAGAGAAGCTAAGTCTTGTGTGTAGCAATCGGGATTAGGTTGCTTAGATCGCAAGCAAAATTGGACTAGGTTCACTCATACCGGGATTAGGTAGGTGTGTGATTACTACCGGGATTAGGTTGTAATCGTTTGCACATTTAGTGGATTCGAGGTTCGAGTGTGGCTTACTTACATAGCCCGTGGTTTTTCCCGTGAGGGTTTCCACGTAAAAATCAAGTGTCAATTTAATTTCCGCACCATATTACACTTGCTTGTTTATTTATCTTGAGGGTAATTTCGTAATTTTGACTAACACGAAAAATTGGGTAAAAAGCGTAAAATCTATTCACCCCCCCTCTAGATAGTTTTATACACACCGTGCATTAATTAGTTTCAGAAAGCCTTCCATGGAGGATAGATATGCAAAGATAGGAAGGCTTGTGTGTCAAGCCATAGATGTTCATTAGATAGGGAGAGCTTTTGGAGGACTTGTCTTCAAGGGTAATCTCTTACTTCTCATCTCTTTGTATTTCTATTGATGTGTAACACTTGTGGGAATATTTGTAACCAACACTTATGCTAATATATGTTTGTATTGTTATTTGATTTGATTTGGTACTGTTCCATTCATGATATGCCTATGGTTCCAATCTCTTATTGTGATATTCATATGTATGGAGAATTACAGATTGATATGCATGTATGAATGAGATTAGGAGTAGATTAACTAATGATGTAGGAGTAGCTGTAATCAAATATCTCATTTGTGTATATATGTTAGTAGATGATTTACTATGTATGTGTTTAGAGTGATTAGAGTGATTGAGAGTTGAGTTTGTGCTTGGATTATCATTTTGGGTATGAGCTTGGCTATTAGCTCTATTGAATGGGAGAAGCTTATGCATGTGTTGCTAGGATAGCTTTGGTTCATGTTCTTGTGCTTAATGGCTCTAAACCTAGACACAATTACTCTTCCGATTGGAGAGTGATGATTTGATTTTAGTAAATCCCTAATTAAGAGAACGAACCCTTTACTGGATTAATTGGATTCACATGATAAGCAATCCATATGATTTGCATATTGTGTTTGGTAATCTGATTTCCCATGTGTATCTCTGATGAGGTCGTTTGTACACATCAAAACAATATATATATATATATATATATGTGATCTTTTTGGAAATAATGTTTTACCACTTCCGAATCCTTTTAGGATATAAAACGTAATAATGGTAAGTTGGATTCGTTCCACAGGGAAATGAAGTAATAGTTAGGTTGATTAACTAATCTAAGATTGCGATAATATAAATCATGATAAGTGGATAGTGGGTGGTTTAAAATACCACAAAACATGCATAAAGTAAAAGTAACAAAAGTGATAGGCAAAATAGAATCTTAACAATCTAAGATAAGAAAAGTGGTGAAATCAATTAAGAGATACGCTAAAGGATTAGTGAAGTTGCAAGTGGATTAAGGGTGCTTTTCAAACTATCATAAAGAACCAATCTCATATGGATTAACCTCAAAACAAGGTTTGGATTATTATGGTTGGTATTCCCTACAATAATCCATCATATTTATTGAATTCTTTAATCAAATAAGGTTGTCATTCCAAAGGTGATTATATAATAGATTATTCTAACAAGATTATGATTAATTGGTTGATATACAAATCAATCATATAGTGACAAGAATCTAAAGATATAATATATAGAAAATACATAGAGATTCAATTAAAATATAGTCAAGCAACCCCAATTCCAAGTGTTTCTAACACCAACCCCCTAGATTGGGGGTTTTAGCTACACATAGTTACAAATAGAAAAAGAGAGTAATAAATGAGGAAATCACATGTAGGTTACCTTCTTTAATGTTCAATCCTTTCCCTCCTTAGATGCTCCTTTGTGCAAAAGTGTGATGAGTGTCAAATGGTGTGTGACTAAGGTAATATGGTGAAAAATATGGTGAGAGAGGAATGGTTTGGTGAGGTAGGATAGATTTGGTGTTGAGTGTTTGATAGAAAAGGTAGTTCAAGGTTAGAAATGAAGGATTTGGAAGTGGGAGTTATGGAAGAAAAACTAGGTTTAAAAATGCTAAGTAAAAGTGTGCTTTCTAAAACTTTATATATTCGTGTGTGTCTTATTCCGATAAAAACATGGAATGTCCCAAATGTCTCGGAAATCATCCGAAACATATAGACAAGTCTCCGAATCGCTCGGAACTCATCTATGGACAAATACACACATAAAAAATATATAATGAGGAAGTGCAAGTGTGAAATGTGACATGTGAAGAGTATGCACACAAATGCAAGTATGCTAAGTGAGTGTGTGCAATCTAAATCTCTTCAAAGAAAAATAAGCACTAGAGATATACCTTTGGAGTGCTTGACACCTTGAGGTCTTGAAAGGGCCTTTGAGCTTGTTCCTCAATCACCTAAACTACCCTTACACATCAAACCCCAAAATATGGTTTGTTCACGAAATAAGCCAATCAACAAATGGGAATCCTTACAGTGTCAAGCACTCCAAAGGTATATCTCTAGTGCTTATTTTTCTTTGAAGAGATTTAGATTGCACACACTCACTTAGCATACTTGCATTTGTGTGCATACTCTTCACATGTCACATTTCACACTTGCACTTCTTTGTTATATTTTTATGTATGGATTTGTCCATAGATGAGTTCCAAGAGATTCAGAGACTTTTCTATATGTTTTGGATGATTTCCGAGACATTTGGGACATTCCGTGTTTTTATCGAAAACTGGATTTTAATTCCGAGCTTAAATTAGAAAGTTATATAATTTTCTATATTTATGATTGAGTCCGGGTTAATATTCTAAAGACAGAATTGAATTCTGAGATTCGAGGTCAACTGGACTGAAGAACGCTCGGGATCGAAGCCAGCTTAGTGTGGCATGATAGCCACACCAAGCAAGGGGTGGCGTGTGAGCCACGGGCTCCCCACGCCCAAACTTGGTCGCTGTCCATGTTACACACACGGGACTCACACGGCATCACCTGTTTGCCTTTTCTTCTTTGTTTTAATTGTTTTTGTCTTTTGTTTGTTTGTGTGTTAAAATATATATATATATATATATTTATATATAATATCTAAACATGTTTTGATAAAGTATATGTAGATATGTGTGCTTTTTTTTGTTTTGTTCTGTTAATATATATATATATATATATATATTATGTATAATCGTGTCCTCTGCTTTTGCAACACCTAATATATATATATAATTTGTGCATCTTTTCAAGACCTGATATATATATATATATATATATATATATTTGCTTTCTTCTTCACTTGACAAGCCACACACTTTTGAGAGACAAATATCTTCAAGAGAGAAACTCCCAAGAACTTGTCTTTAACTCTCAAAACCCATTTTCATATGCATCAAAATATCATCTAAGCATTTTCTAGCATAGTTAGGATGTTTACTTGCATGGGTCTTGGTCAACACACTTCCCTTGGTATGTTCTTCACTATTATCATTTATAATTAGTGTTTTATTTATCAAGGCATCTCTTTTATTATTTGCTTGTTCTTAGATTTAAATCTAACATTCAAAATAAAGATTGTTGTGTTGACATGATTGAGTGTTGTATTGTGATAGCTATTTAGGTTTTTATAATCTATGTTTAGCTAAGCTATTTGACATGTCATTTAGCTCTTGATATTTAGGATTGATTCAATTGTCATATCATCATCCTAGATAAGCATCTAAGGTTCCCTAGCCTTGTTTGTTGTTTGAATATCATCATATATTCACATAGGTTGCATTATCTCTTCATTGAGAATTAAGACTTGAGGCTAAGATTTCTTAGGCCTCAAGCAATTTGGACTAGAGCCACTTTTAAAGGTCGGCGTGGTAGAAGTGGGGGGTTATTGACTGAAGTGTTAGACGAGGTCTACATAGGTTGTAAACTCCATTTCAATTAGTGGATTTTGAGGTTCGAGTGTGGCGCACTAAACAGCCCGTGGTTTTTCCCAGTGGTTAGGTTTCCACGTATATATCAAGTGTTATTTAATTTCCGCACCATATTACACTTGCTATATTATATTGACTATTAGGGGTATTTTCGTAATCTTGACTATACACGAAAATTGGGTAAAATTAGTTAAAATCTATTCACCCCCTCTAGATTAATATATCGAACACACCATTAATTTGTTTCAATTGGTATCAGAGCGGGTTCCTAGATACATTTAGGTGATCCTAGCTCATTTTTTGGTGTGTTTTGCATTTGTGTGATTTTTGCTCATACATACATTTTGCATACATTTCATTTTATTCATTATATACAATGAGTGGATACGGTGGCAACCATGAGGGGGCTTCAAGCACACGACCTCCTCTTCTCACCGGTGTGAATTATGCCTCATGGAAAGGCAAGATGGAAGCATACGTGTGTCAAATCCATGATAGATTGATAGGGTATGGATGGCTATTAAAGATGGGTATGCACCTCCTAAGATGACTCCAACGGGTGGTGGAGAAGAAGTACTAAAACCTAAGGCTCAGTGGTCCACTGAAGAGTTTGAGACTTCAAAATGGAATAGGAAGGCATGGCACGCTCTTCTATGTGCAGTGAATGAAAATCAGTACAAACTGATTCAGAACACTAGGATAGCCAATGAGGCATGGGATATTCTAGAGGTTGCACACGAAGGAACCGATGTTCTCAAGGATTCCAAGCTACAAGTCCTTCAAACGCAATTTGAGTTGATTAAGATGGAGGAGGACGAATGCTTCAATGACTTTGAAGTCAAGTTGATGGATATTGTCAATCAAAGCCATCAACTCGGTGATCCTTATTCGGATAGGAGAGTTAAGCAGAAAATTATGAGGTCTCTCCCCGCTAGGTTTGAATCAAAAGTGACGGCTTTAGAAGAAAATTATGGATATAAGGACATGAAGCCGAGTGAGGTAATTGGAAGACTCCTCGCTTATGAGTCTAGGAAGGCTCCTAGTATTTCACCTCCTAAAAAGCAAAAAAGGGATTGCTTTGAAAGCTTCCAAGGTTGAGAAGGAGGAAAAAGGTGACTCGGACCAAGACAGAGCTTTGTTGCTTACAAGATTCAAGAAGTTTGTCAAGTTCGAGAATAAAGGCTTTGGATCCAAAGGCCAAGACTTGAAGAAAAAGGCTCCCTTCAAGAGTTTTGAGCCTAGGCAAGAGAATAGTGAAAAGAAAGGGGTCCAATGCTATGAGTGTGGTGGTATAAGACATATCTCACCCGATTGTGGGAATTTGAAAAACAAGATGGCAAAAGTGATAGCCACCACTTGGAATGAAAGCGATGACTCCGGAAAGGGAGACAAGTCATCAAGTGATGATGAGCTTACCATCAACTACACGGCATTTGGAGCCACTTGTGTAGAAGATAAAGTTTTTGGTAAGAATGCCTTGACTAGTAATCCCATAGAAGAAAGAGATGAAGAAGTAGCTCTAGAGGAGATAGGTGTAGCTACTCATTGGGATATGGCTCTCATTAACTCAAAAGACCAAGGTGAAGGTCTTAATGAGGGAAATGACTCCATAGATGAGATGGAGAGTGTAGGAGATAACTCAAGTGAAGATGACTCCTCAACTAACTCTACAAATGGAAATGTAGAGAAAATAGATGTTCATGACTTCATAGTCAAGTGTGAAAGCTCATTAAAGAAGAACAATAGAAAACTAAGGATTTTAAAGGAAGAAAATTTAGAGCTTTCAACACACAATGACCACTTTAGTAAACAAGTGGAGGAATCCAAGAAGATTGAAGACAAGCTAAGAGATGAGCTAGATTTGTCTAAGAGGAATGAAAAGGGTTTGAAGAGAGAGCTTGGTGAAGCTAAAGAGTCATTGACTAGGATGACTACAAGCACCAAGAAGCTTGACCATATACTTAGTGTTGGAAAGAACCCTTATGACAAGAGAGGTATTGAGTATGAAGATAGCAAGGAGATCTCTACTCCAACCAAGACCATCTTTGTCAAGAGTTTGGGCAAGATAGAAGCCTCGTCGGTGCACACTCCTAGGAAGAAAATTGATCTAGGACAATGTTCAAGAAGTGCACAAGTAAAGGTAGCTCTAAGGAAACAACCCCAAGCTGAACATATTAGAGTCTCTCAAGTCAACATTCCTCAACAAATGACTCTAAATGGAAAGAGGCCAATCATGCAAAATGAACCAAGGAAGCAAGCTAGACCGGTTCAACAACGAAGAAGGATTGAACCCAATCAACCACAAAGACATGGGAAGGCTCCTATGCATGCATAAGGACATGGTATGATTCCTAACTTCATCCCTACATGTCACTTTTGTGGTATTGATGGTCACATTAGACCAAATTGCTTTCATAACATTAAATTATGTAGAGTCAAAAGCATGATTGAAAAGAGAATGACAAGAGCTAGAATGCATGTTAATAGGAAGGAAAAATTTCATGTTCATGATCCTACGATTTCTAGAACTCTTGAACCATTGACCACTAGGAAAAAAAATGTTATATCTATGTGGATAAGGAAAGATGAACCCGCTTGCTACAAGACTAACAAGTCTCAAATAGGTTCAACTAAGTCCAATTGACTTGGTAGGTCCATAGGACCTCTTGACCTTCATTGATGAAGGATGGTGATGACCCTATATGGGGAACTCAAGCAAAGAGAGCTATTTTGCATACTTGTCACATGCAAAATTTGAAATATCTTATGCTTCTTTTTTTAATTACTTAAGTAAGCTTGGTTGCACATATGTATATATGTTTTCAATTCAATAAGTGTGAACCATGCTTGTTTACAATCCATGTCATATTTATGTTCAAACATGCATTTTTGGACTAGGAGATTTGATCCCGCTCCAAATGTTTACATTTAGCGCCCCTTTTACCTTGTTTTTGTAACCATTTTCTAAGCATTTTATGTGTTTAATGTTGTAAATAAGTCTTTTCAGGTAAAATAGGCATTTCAAAGGCATTTTTGTCCAAAGTGGCGAAAAGATGGCAATTTAGGCAGAAAACAGAAGCAAAGCAAGCTTGGGCGAGTTCATGCAGGAGCCACGGAGAGACATGTCTCGCCATACGAAGCCGCCATGCAAGCAACCTTACTCCAGCGAGCTCAGACACACCTTTCAGCTGGACATGTCTCGCCACACGAAGCCGCTGTCAGCTTGGGCGTGTTCATGCATTCTGCACGGAGAGACAAAACCCGCCGCACGAAGCCGCTGTCAGCTGTGGCGAGATCATTCAGCGGGCACAAAGCCGCCGTACATACCCACCGGCGATTCTGATAAGCTGCAATTTGATCAAAGCTCGCCCCAAAAGCCAATCATATGGAGTCTTTTTGCCACCTATTGTCCTTGAAAGGCCTTCTCTCTCATCCATGCACATTTGCATGTCTTTTTACTACTTAAGGAATGCTCTCAATAAAAACATTCACTTAGATTTACACTTAGACTTAGAGAGAGATAGAATAGATAGAGAGAAGTAGATATTAATTAGATATTTTGTTCTTAGCAAGGAAGAAAGATAGTTTGTTTCTTGGTTATTTTCTAGGTAACCAAACACCATATTTTGGTTACTTAGTGTGATCATCTCAAGTTGCCATAGAAGGATTTGTTGCTTGGATTACAAGAAGGATCATTTCCACTTCACAAGCTTACTAATTGGTGATGTATCATTTGATTGTATATCTTTATAATCTTGATTCTATGTCTAGCTAATTTCTCTTGTTAGGGGATTAGATGTAATTCTTGTATTCCCTTTGTTATATAATCAATCATATCAATATAATCTTCTCAAGTTATGCATATATCCATTAATGCTTGTATGAGTGGTGGTTGCAACCACCAATCTTCTTATTGTGCAATAACTTGATGCAATTGTATGCATATGACCATTTATTGCATATTCCTAGTATAGCATCTATGTGTAGAGATTATTAACTTATAATTCTCTACTAGCAATGGAATAATTCTCCTTTGATTACTTCTCTAACCTTAGATTGTGATTAGAGTTGAGAATTTAGTGCTTAATAATTTTCATGAATAGATGCATGTTAGGAAAGGATGATTAAACCTAATGAATGATTGATTAGATATTAGGGTTATACTTGAATAAATCTATTCCCTTAACAACTCTTAATTTAGAATTTGAATCAAGTAGTTGTAATTGTTACTTAGCCAATTTCAATCTTAGCATAGTTAATTTGTTAATCATTAGTTAATTTAATTAAAACTTGTATTAGCATAATTAGAGAATTGTAGAGATAAGCTAAATTAGGCGTCACATTATTGCTCCCTCGTGGGAACGATACCCTTACTTGCTCACTACACTAGTGTAACGACTTGTGCACTTGTAATAGGGTCACCAGACTCGTGCGTCCCTTTAGCATAACCGGAGTAGATTAGGGTAAATTGTAGTGACATTTGTAGAACCGATTTGGGCGTGTCAAAATCTATGGCGCCGCTGCCGGGGAGCACGGCTTTACTTTTTAGAACATTAGTTAATTGAATCTTTGCATAATCGTAGTAATTTTCTGTTTTGAGCACTTAACCTTTTGGTAGTTATTGTAGTGTACTTTCAGGTTTCTTGTCACGAATTGATGCACGAAAGATGATCTTTGGGAAGTCCGCTTGAACCTTTTGTTGAAAATATTGATCGCATAGTAAGGCTACCGACGATGACGGACAATCCTAGAGGATTATCCGACCTTGAGAAGGGTCAACCACTTCTAACAGTACATCCACTAGTTCAGAACACGGACAGGATCAACGAATGATGAAGGAATTCTCATTGCCTACCGTTGGATCACATCCTTCAGCTATATTATTAAATGATGCCCAGAGGAATTACGAACTGAAAAACTTGCACTACAACACACTCCTACAGTTTGGTGGTAACCTAAGCGAAGACTGCCTTCAATTCATGAAGGAATATTACAATGTGGTGACTACTTTTCCACTCAGGAATTTGACGGAGGATCACTTACGCAAGCGATTTTTTCGTATTGTATGAGAGACGACGCCAAAAAGTGGCTCATGGCATTACCAGCAGGATCACTTACCACATGGAGCGGTGTTGAGCAGAAGTTTTTTGCTAAGTATTTTCCCTTATGGAAGACGAAAGAAATATGAAGTATGATAGCTGATTTCCAGGAAAGGGAAGGGGGTGCGTTTCATGAATCATGGGGTAGATTCAAGCTACTTTTAGCACAGTGCCCTCACCACAAGTATACTTTAGTATCACAAGTTCAATCTTTCTATGATGGATTGACTGGACTCTCACAAGCGATTATTGATAACGCATGTGGAGGAGCGATGCGAGAGAAGACGGCACAGTTTGTGTTTGATAAGTATGAGATGCTTAAACAGAATTCCCAACAGAGGAACACTAGAGGTAGTCGAGGAGGGGTGAGTACGGAAATGGCAAGCCAAATGAGTGATATGAGTAAGAACATAGAGACACTCATGAGTAGGTTTGGGAACCAACCTATAGTAGCGGATCAGGTTTTTGTTAAGGAAAACCGTGGAATGGACATGAATTCCATGGTTGGGCCAGTGCCACCCAAGAAGGAAGAATTACAAGTGGTGTATCCACCACGTCAATCAAGACAGTTGGATGATCCTTTCTCTAACACGTACAATCCGGGATGGGCAAGGCATCCTAACCTGAATTACGGGAACAACCACTGTTTGAATCCCCCGTTACCCCCACAGAACAACAACAACAACAACTGGTATCCACCCCAGGGACACCAACCAAGACCACAGCAGAGTACACAACCGTGGAAGGTGAAGGAGAACTTACCTTGGTGCCAACAAGGCCAGAAAAACAACGAGTACAGGCCCACTAATCAGTATCACACCAACGATCCTAACCACATCCTCTATGGAAGGAGTAGTCAAGACATTGGAAAGACAAATAGGGGAGTATGCTGAAGTTAGTCAAAAGAAGGAGCCAGGGAAGCTCCCAAGTCAGTCTGAACAAGCCAAGTCAGCCACGGTACTCAGAAGTGGTAAGGTACTTTCTAAACCATATCCACCTGAAATTTCTGATATTCCTGTTAATGTTTCAGCAGACAGGGAAGTGCCTAGTAAGAATGATCTTGATACTCAAGTCGGGATAGGAACGAGCAGAAGTTCGGAGAAAGGACACAAGGATACTTTAAGGATACACAAATCGCCTAACCCGTGTGTGCCTCCAATTCCGTTTCCAGGAAGGCTTTAGAAATCAAAATTAGACCAAGCCTTCAGGGAGATCTATGACATCTTATCGAAGGTGAATGTGAGTCTTCCTCTACTTGAGGTGATTGAGAAAATGCCCGCATATGCCAAGTTTTTCAAGGAGCTTAACTCAAAGGCGCGGAAGAAAGAATTTCTGGAGAGAATAGTGATCTCCAAGGAAGCAAGTGCAACCATGGAAACAACATTGCCACCTAATATGAAGGATCCGGGAAGTTTTATCATCACCATTTCAGTTGGTGAAACTCAGAGAGAAAAGGCAATGTTGGACCTAGGAGCTTCAATCAACTTGATGCCTTATGCATTGTTTAAAGACTTAGGATTAGAGGGATTGAAGCCGACTACCATGGAATTGATATTAGCTGACCGCTCAGTAAGACATCCAACAGGAGTGGTCGAAGATGTGTTAGTCAAGGTGGGAGAATTGATCATCCCAGCTGACTTTGTTATTCTAGAGATGGAGACCGATTCATCTAAGGCAAGGGAGATACCAATATTGCTAGGGCAACCATTTATGTCAACTGCTAAGGCAATCATCAATGTTCACAAGGGACGGCTCTCCATGACGGTTTTAGGTCAAACAGTAGAATTTGAAGTGTTTGAAAGAATGAAGAACCCATTAAAGGGTAGTGTTTGTTTTAACATCGCCAGTGCCGAACAAGATGATGAACCCCACTCAACTTTCGGGGAATATGTAGCACTCGCTCACGGCGAGGTGACTAATAAGATCCCGCTCTTGAAGCATGATTCATCAAGTTACGAAGATACCATTGCTCAACTCAAGGAAGAAAACCGGGAGTTGGTGGAGAAGAATTTCGAACTCACTACTAAACTTGATGAAGCTTTAGAGGAAAATTATGCCCTCCAAGACAAAATCGAAGATGATTTTTCCTTAGTGAAGGATGAATTCGGAGAAAGGAACAAGTCTTTGAGCAAGGAATTCGAAGGCAAGGTGAAGGTCATGGAGGAGGAAATACATTCTAGGGACAAGGCCCTTGAAATCTTGAGAGTGAAGAGTAGGGAAACTCGAGTTGAGATTGCTATGCCAAAGATAGGCACTTCGGTCAAGTCCGAAGGGATGGTTAAGCCTGTAGGGAAAAAATAATAACAAAAGTGGTAAACGCAGCGGAAGCGATACTAAAAACGATTTAGTGACTTTTAAAATTTTTTCCTTTATGAACCTTAAACCCTTTTAATCAATAAACATGCATATATATTAACAAAAGTAAATTACCTTTTGTCGCGTGATCCGATTGACTTACGTCGATGGTAATCCGCAAGACCTTCAATCCGAGCACGAACGTGGATCACCTAGGAGCGTGGTCTCCCTTTTCTTTGAATTGCAAACCTGTGAATGGACCAAACAAAAAACTTTCTTTTCTTTGTTAGTCACAAAACAATCAAAAGAATGTCAAAATTATTCCGGTCACTTTTGAGTTCTCAATCTAATGATCGAAACTCGCGTGAACCTAGATCGATATCGTATACACAAGCTTATTGATGATTAAGCAATTGTATACTATCAAAGAATAATTTCACACTCCTTTTTGTCTTTCTAAAATAAAAACTCTCTTAGAATTAAGAAGAAGAAGAAAGAAATAAAAAACTCAAGCACAATTGATTGATGTGGCCGAACCCTATAAGAACATATATATAGGTTGGCCGAATTTTTTCTTCTTTTTCCTTTAGGGTTGCCGAATTCTATGTAGTCTAAGATTAGGGTTGGCCGAATTTCATCATGTCACTTATATAGGGTGACTAAAATTCAACCCTAATTCTTTTCAACTTTTATAGACTTCAAACCCTAATCCAACTCCTTGATTTTATTCTTTTATTTTGACTAAATAAAAAGACTCCTTATTTGATTAAATAAATAAAACTAATTTATTTATTTCCTTGTCAAACAAGTCTTTTTCTTTTAGGAAAGATTTGTTTCTTTAATTAAACAATTAATCAATAAATTAATTAATTCTTATTTAATTAAAACAAATGAAACAAAATAATATTTTAGGTTAAAATTTTAACCTTGCCGCCCCACTTGTATAAGATTGGGCCTAACATTATTTTCTTATTTCATTTAATCCATTGGACTTTAAATAAAAAGCCCACATGTGAACCAGACCCATTCTTACTAAAAGAAACAAGCCCACATGTCTTTCATTAATATATTAATATAATTGAGCAGCCCATTACTTAAATAATGTGCAAATTATATTCTTAATATATTAAATGCAATTCTAGATGGACCCTTAAATTGGTCCGGTAGAATATATCAAGTGATCCATGCAAGTCCGTGTGGATTGGGGATCTTGGCGGGCCATCTAAATTTAAGCTTCAATAGACATAACCTAATCACAATCAACAAATGATTCACTTAGGTCCGATCCATTAATTTTAACTCATTCCACTAAAGAGCTAAAACTGAACTCTTAAATAAAGATAGAAAAGGAAGATGCTCCTCATTCATACCCTAGACAATCATATTGGAGATAGTGTATCCTCGTGATTAATATCAGTAATCGCCAAGAGTTCATAGACCGCCTATAACTCTCCAAGTTACCATATTTACTCATATGACCACGTTTTGAACTTGGATATTTTGACTTGTCCAGAAGCCATGTTTTCAATAGACACTATTGAAAACTCAACGTTGAGATTTAATATCCAATTACCTCAAAACATCCATATGATGATATTATACTCTCATTTAATTAAATGGAGCCACGATGTCCATATCTATAAATGAAGTCCTCTATCGATTAACAAATGAATATCACCAAACTATCGAGGATAGACTATGCGATATAATCGTACTCATTGATAACTCAAATGATATCACTTGCAACCATAAGTCCATCATTTATCTCAGGATTAAGATAGACTCTCCGATTGTCCTGATAATGAAAAGACTATTATCTACTGACGGTTCTAGATAAAGCTTTTCATTGTGATCCAGTTCAATGCACCCAGTGCACTAGATCCTTTTGCTCGAAGACACTCCGATGATTTTAGACTCATCATATCTCATTTGATCCCACTCAAATGCTAGCAAAAGAATTCTACAACTTTAACAAGATAAAGGTGCCCAACCTTTAACTTAAGTTGTGAACATTATTCAAGACTAACTAAAGAATTGTGTCTACCATATACATATCCAGATGTACGAACAATTCTTCTTTTCCCATAGTCTTTAGACCTTATGATTATTTACTTTGACAATTATAATATAAACTATAAATGCTATACGATTTATTAAACCAGAAATCACTTTATTAATATGAAAAAGATTGTTAATTACAACATTACACTCTTGCTATTGAGCATAATCCTAACAAAGCCACCTTCAAGGAAGACAATGCATGTATCACATGAGGAGTCCACCACTTTTGCTCCGAAACCAAAAACAAGGCGGAGGCAGAGAAGAAAGAACCACATTCAACCTCCACAATCTACATTGGGAGGTACATTTTCTACTTTCACTCCTATATGTCATTACTGCCATAGAATAAGCCATATTAGGCCTAATTGTCCAAACAAAAGATAGCAGGTTAGAAAATATGCCACCCCAATGCCCAAAACCAATGTCAAATCCATTTGGATCGCAAAATCCAAGTTAGAGGGGCTTAGTGGGAAGGGACCCCTATGGGTCAAAAAGAAAGAAAAATGGTATGTTGTGATTGAACCACCCATTCTAAATGGGGCATGGAGGAGGTGATTGAATTGATGTTTGTTTAAGTGTGCATAGATTGTATATCAAAGACACACTTACAACATTGATGTATTTTGCATTGTACATTTTTTAGCTTTAAATAAATTGAATTGTTTTGATGTGTGATTGGGAAATTGAAAACCTAAATTGAGCTCGTGTACCCAACGAGCTTTGAATTTAAATCTTTAATCGATCGGGTGGACAAAAGAAAGGTTTAGGGGTTTTAAAATTCTCGTTATAGGTTAAGCACATTCATGTAGACTAATTAATGTAGGAAATATGTGTTGTATTTGGTGTGTTTGTTGTGCCATATTGTGTAGGCGTTAGGAAATCAAGAAAAGAGAATGAAGTGAAAGGGAAGCTTTTTCACTCTGGCGGGACATGTCCAGCCGTCCAGAATGAATGAACCCGCGGAGATGCTTCTGAAGGACAAAGGAAAGTTGGCGAGTTCTGGCGGCGGGACATGTCCAGCCGTCCAGAATGCCAGAACTCGCCAGGATTGAGGCCAAAGTTGGCGAGTTTGTGCAGCGGGAATAAGCCCGCCTTCCAGAATGATGGAACTCGCTGGAAAAGTGAAAGGAGTTGCCAACGGTTTCATGCGGCTGGAATAAAGCCGCCTTCCAGAAGGAACAAGCTCGCTAGAAAAATGTAAGCACGGCAAGCTCATGCGGCGAGAATAAAGCCGCCTTCAACAAAGTCGTCGCAATCCAAGTGACCAAAACGCAGCGTTTTGAGCTGAAAATCAAGCTTGGCGGGTTTGTGCGACAGGCAGAAAGCTGCCCAATTCCATTTCCTATAAATAGGACCTGTCGTTTTCACGACAAACTTTCCCATTTTCAAACCTTTTCCAATTTTCCCGCGTGAATCCACCAAACTTCTTCCCCAATCTTGCTTGAATTCATCCGAAAACTCAAGGCAAAGGTAAGTAATCTTAATCTACTCTCTTTTAAACACAAATTCATGTAAAAATTCATCTAGAAATGCCCTAGGTTGCGACAGTTAGGGTTTTTGAAAGTTTCTTGATTTTAATTACATTATTTGTGATTGATTGTTGCAATTGGTGTTGATTATGCATGCTAGAAGTAAATTCGACCACAATCCCCCATCTTTGATTCAAAAATTTGAAAATTTTCATGTTAGGGTTTATATTTGGCCGAATTTGGGGTTTTGAAATTATAATGTCTATGTTATTTGATTCTTGCGATGTTGTGATTGCAAGATATTAGCATAGGATTATGCATGTAATGGAATGATAGATTGCAAGCATGCACTTGATTATTTGATGCATGAAAAATTGGAAGGAGATTGAGGAAATTTGGATTGTATTTGTGATTGAGTTTGGAAGATTGTTAGATTGAAAGTCATACACAACTAAGATGTTGCGAATGATTGAACATGTTAATGAAATGATATGCAAATTGTGTATACACATTTGAAGGATAGTTTGAATGTTGATTGTTCATGTTGATGCAAGTTGTTTGTGCACCAAGTATTGACAGTGACATGTTGTGTATGCAAATTGTGTGCAAATTATGTGAGGGATTCGTGTGTGCAAATTGTGTGTGCAAATTGTGTGTGCACATGTACAAGACAAATTGATTGATGATTGTTAATGTGATTCAAGTTGTGTTTGCACAACTTGTAGACAATGGAGTAGTCCCCAATTGGGTCACTTGTAGCAAAGAGAGATAGTCTCATAAAAGTCATTTGCATAATCATATAATGCACTTTATGCAACTCAATTAATTTGGAGAGAACAAGGAGATTTATTTAAAGAAAAATTTGTGATTAAGATGTTTTGCATGCAAGACATGTTACATTTAAGTCCAAAATACAATGGTATTTGGCAAAGCAAATGACAAAGGTTTCTTTTAAAAATTCAAACAAATTTCACCATTTGTCATGAATCAAGCAAGGACATAGAGTAATTAATCATCAATTTTAATAAGCAACTACATCCAACCTTACAAGCAAAACATGGCATGAGTGACTTTTTGCACCCTATTCGATTTTTCTGGGTAAAATACCCGTATGATAGTAGCCATGTTCCACAAGTAAAGAAAGAGAGACATTTTGATTTTGATTTTCGTCTCACTTGCTTTTCACACATTATTTTTGCATTTAAGAAAATGCAATCAACAATTCATGCTTTTCATTTTTAGCATGTCATTTGAAATCATGCTTTTCACATTTTGAGCATGTCATATAAAATCATGCTTTTCACATTTTAAGCATGTCATTTAACAATCATCATGTCATGGAGATCATTATAGGTCATTCAAAAAGTAATTCCTATGTATATCTCCTAGTCCAAAAATGCATGTTTGAACATAAATATGACATGGATTGCAAAACAAGCAAGGTTCACACTTATTGAAGTAAAAACATATAAGCATATGTGCAACCAAGCTACTTAAGCAATTAATAAGGAAGCATAAAATATTTCAAATTTTGCATGCAACAAGTATGCAATTGCTCTCTTTACTTGAGTTCACCATGTGGGATCAAAATTCCATACTGCTTCAATGAAGGGCATGAGGTCCTAAAGACCTACTAAGTCCATTGGACCTAGTTGAACCTCTTGGAGACTTGTTAGTCTCATAGCAAGCAGGTTCATAATTTCTTATCCACTTAGGTGACACATTTCATTCCTAGTGGTCAAAAATTGCATGTTATGTAAGATCGTAGGATTATAGACAAAGATTTCCTAGACACATGCAAATGGGCTCTTCTAACCCTCTTTCTCTCTATCATGTTTTACACCCTACATGTTTCTATGTAGTTAAAGCACTTTGGTCTTATGTGACCAATCATACCACAATAATGACAAGTAGGTATAAAAGAAGAATTCATACCATAGCTTTGGGCTCTCATCGAGGCATTACTGTAAGGATTCCTATATCTTGATTGGCTTATTTCGTGGACAAACCACGTGTTAGGGATTGTATGTAAGGGTAGATTAAGTGAATGATATTCAAGCTCAAGACCCTCTCATGTCCTCAAGGCTGATAAGCACCAAAGGTAAATTTCTATGTGCTTAATTTGCTTTGAAGAGATTAGTTGCACACACACACTCACATCTCATGCTTAATTCATTTTCTTGTATGTTGCGTATGTGTTGTTATTACGTGCATTCATGATCATATAACATCTCTTCTTGCATAAATATTGATTGCATCTTGTGTCTTTAATGTCATACCATGATAGGCTTTTAGGATGCATCTTGTTTTACCTTTTTACCCTTGCATGTGCCTTTGGGTTCAAAGGAGTGGGCTCTGCTGTGCGCTGGACGTCATACGCCGGACCAGCGCAGCCCACCAGCGCACCATGAAAGTTGGTCTATGCGCTAGTGGTGCGCTGGATGTCCAGCGCAAGCTGACCAGCGCATAACGCACAATCAGGTGCGATTTTTCAAAACGACCTCACTCTACTAGAGTTGCCTATATATAGTCTTCTATGATTTTAGGTCGTCCAAGAGAGTCAAAAATATCATATATTTTCCTTAGAACATTTTTCAAGAGAAAAATCATTAAAAGAACTCTCCTTTAACCACTCAAATCAAATCCCTTTTGCATCATATTTCATATTGCATCTTCTATTACTATATAGAATGCATCCATGATTGGATTTGCATCATCACAACTTGCTTGGTAAGATTTTGATTAAGTTCATCTTATTTGATTATTTTTATTATCAAGCTATTCTCTTTATTTTACTTGTATGTTTTGATCATATGATAAATACAAGATTAGAGAATTAATTGTGATGAATTGATTGAGTGTTGTATTGTGATAGATATCTAGGTTTTTATAATCTATGTTTATCTAAGCTATTATGACATGTCATTTAGCACTTGATATCTAGGATTGATTTTAATTGATTATCACATCATCCTAGATAAGCATCTAAGGTTCCCTAGCCTTGTTTGTTATTTGAATATTCATACATATTCACATAGGTTGCATAATCTCTTCTTAAAGAATTAACACTTGAGGCTAAGAGTGCTTAGGCCTCAAGCAAATTGGAATAGGGTTGCTAATAAAGGCCCGCAGGGTAGAAGTGAGGGGTTACAGACCGGATTGTTAGACGAGGTCTACATAGGTTGTAAACTTCATTTCAATTAGTGATTTCGAGTTCCGAGTGTGGCGCACTATACAGCCCGTGGTTTTTCCCAGTGGTTGGGTTTCCACGTATACATCAAGTGTCATTTTTAATTCCGCACTATATTACACTTGCTTGTATTTTTAACTAGTAGGGTCATTTTCGTAATATTGACTTGTATGCGAAAATTGGGTAATAATAGCTAAAATCTATTCACCCCCCTCTAGATTAATATATTGATAACACGCCTCGAGTATTTAGTTATTTACAATTGGTATCAGAGCGGGTTCCTAGATATACTTAGGTGATCCTTTGCTCACTTTTTGGTGTGTTTTGCATTTGTGTGATTTGTGCTCATTCATACATTTTGCATTTATTTGAATTCATTCATTATACACTATGAGTGGATTCGGTGGCAACCATGAGGGTGCTTCAAGCACACGGCCTCCTCTCCTCACCGGTGTGAATTATGCCTCATAGAAAGGCAAGATGGAGGCGTATGTGTGCCAAATCCATGATAGGGCATGGATGGCGATTGAAGATGGGTATGCACCTCCTATGATGACTCCCACGAGTGGTGGAGAACAAGTAATCAAGCCAAAGGCCCAGTGGTCACCTGAAGAGTTTGAGACTTCAAAATGGAATAGGAAGGCATGGCATGCTCTTCTATGTGCAGTGGATGAAAATCAGTACAAACTGATTCAGAACACTAGGATAGCCAAGGAAGCATGGGATATCCTAGAGGTTGCACATGAAGGAACCGACGTCGTCAAGGACTCGAAGCTACAAGTCCTTCAAATGCAATTTGAGTTGCTTAAAATGGAGGAGGATGAGTGCTTCAATGACTTTGAAGTCAAGTTGATGGATATTGTCAATCAAAGCCATCAACTCGGTGATCCTTATTCGGATAGGAGAGTTAAGCAGAAAATTATGAGGTCTCTCCCCGCTAGATTCGAATCAAAAGTGACGGCTTTAGAGGAGAATAGCACATATAAGGATATGAAGCCGAGCGAGGTGATTGGAAGACTCCTCGCCTATGAATCTAGGAAGGCTCCTAGTATTTCACCTCCTAAAAAGCAAAAAGGAATTGCTTTGAATGCTTCCAAGGTTGTGAAGGAGGAAAAAGGTGACTCGGACCAAGACATGGCTTTGATACTTAGAAGATTTAAGAAGTTTGTCAAGTTCGAGAATAAGGGCGTTGGATCCAAGGGCCAAGACTTGAAGAAAAAAGCTCCCTTCAAGAATTTTGAGCCTAGGAAAGAGCATAGTGAGAAGAAAGGGGTCCAATGCTATGAGTGTGGTGGTATAGGTCACATCTCACCGGATTGTGGGAACTTAAAGAACAAGATGGCAAAAGTGATGGCCACCACTTGGAGTGAAAGTGAGGACTCCGAAAAGGGAGACAAGTCATCAAGTGATGATGAGCTTACCATCAACTACACGGCTTTTGGGGCCACTTGTGTAGATGACAAAGTTGTTGGTAAGAATGACTTGACTAGTAATCCCATAGAAGAAAAAATTGAAGAAGTAGCTCTAGAGAAGATAAATGTAGCTACTCATTAGGATATGGCTCTCATTGACTCAAGAGACCATGGTGAAGGTCTTAATGGAGGAAATGACTCCATTAGTGAGAAAGAGAGTGGAGGAGATAACTCAAGTGAAGATGAGTCCTCATCTAACTCTACAAATGGAAGTGTAGAGAAAATGGATGTAAATGACTTCATAGTCAAGTGTGAAAGTTCATTGAAGAAGAACAATAGAAAATTGAAGATTTTAGAGGATGAAAATCTCGAACTTTCAACACACAATGACCACTTAAGTAATCAAGTGGAAGCATCCAAGAAGATTGAAGACAAGCTAAGGGATGAGCTAGCTATGTCTAAGAGGAATGAAGAAGGGTTGAAAAGAGAGCTTGATGGAGCTATAAAGTCATTGACTAGGATGACTACAAGCACCAAGAAACTTGACCACATTCTTAGTGGTGGAAAGAACCCTTGTGACAAGAGAGGTATTGGGTATGAAGAAACCAAGGAGATCACTACTCCAACCAAGACCGTCTTTGTCAAGAGTTTGGGCAAGATAGAAGCCTCGCCGGTGCACACTCCTAGGAAGAAAATTGATCTAGGACAATGTTCAAAAAGTGCACAAGTCAAGGTAGCTCAAAAGAGACAACCTTAAGCTCAAAAAGTTCCTCAACCAAACTTCCCTCAAGCTCACATTCATCAAGGGAAGAGGCCAATCATGCAAAATGGGTCAAGGAAGCAAGCAAGAACCGCTCAACCACGAAGTCATGGGAAGGCTCCTATGCATGCACAAGGTGTTAGGATTATGCTCAATAGCAAGAGTGTAATGTTGTAATTAACAATCTTTTTCATATTAATAAAGTGATTTCTGGTTTAACAAATCGTATAGCATTTATAGTTTAATATTATAATTGTCAAAGTAAATAATCATAAGGTCTAAAGACTATGGGAAAAGAAGAATTGTTCGTACATCTGGATATGTATGTGGTAGACACAATTCTTTAGTTAGTCTTGAAAAATGTTCACAACTTAAGTTAAAGGTTGGGCACCTTTATCTTCTTAAAGTTGTAGAATTCTTTTGCTAGCATTTGAGTGGGATCAAATGAGATATGATGAGTCTAAAATCATCGGAGTGTCTTCGAGCAAAAGGATCTAGTGCACTGGGTGCATTGAACTGGGTCACAATGAAAAGCTTTATCTAGAACCGTCAGTAGATAATAGTCTTTTCATTATCAGGACAATCGGAGAGTCTATCTTAATCCTGAGATAAATGATGGACTTATGGTTGCAAGTGATATCATTTGAGTTATCAAAGAGTACGATTATATCGCATAGTCTATCCTCGATAGTTTGGTGATATTCATTTGTTAATCGATAGAGGACTTCATTTATAAATATGGACATCGTGGCTCCATTTAATTAAATGAGAGTATAATATCATCATATGGATGTTTTGAGGTAATTGGATATTAAATCTCAACGTTGAGTTTTCGATAGTGTCTATTGAAAACATGGCTTCTGGACAAGTCAAAATATCCAAGTTCAAAACGTGGTCATATGAGTAAATATGGTAACTTGGAGAGTTATAGGCGGTCTATGAACTCTTAGCGATTACTGATATTAATCACGAGGATACACTATTTCCAATATGATTGTCTAGGGTATGAATGAGGAGCATCTTCCTTTTCTATCTTTATTTAAGAGTTCAGTTTTAGCTCTTTAGTGGAATGAGTTAAAATTAATGGATCGGACCTAAGTGAATCATTTGTTGATTGTGATTAGGTTATGTCTATTGAAGCTTAAATTTAGATGGCCTGCCAAGATCTTCAATCCACACGGACTTGTATGGATCACTTGATATATTCAACCGGACCAATTTATGGGTCCATCTAGAATTGCATTTAATATATTAAGAATATAATATGCACATTATTCTTTGATAGTATACTATTGCTTAATCATCAATAAGCTTGTGTATACGATATCGATCTAGGTTCACGCGAGTTTCGATCATTAGATTGAGAACTCAAAAGTGACCGGAATAATCTTAGACATTCTTTTGATTGTTTTGTGACTAACAAAGAAAAGAAAAGTTTTGTTTTGTCCATTCACAGGTTTGCAATTCAAAGAAAAGGGAGACCACGCTCCTAGGTGATCCACGTTCGTGCTCGGATTGAAGGTCTTGCGAATTACCATCGACGTAAGTCAATCGGATCACGCGACAAAAGGTAATCTACTTTTTGTTAATGTATATGCATGTTTATTGATTAAAAGGGTTTAAGGTTCATAAAGGAAAATTTTTTTAAAAGTCACTAAATCTAATTTTAGTATCGCTTCCGCTGCGTGTACTACTTTTGTTATTTTTCCCTACACAAGGACATGGTATGAATTCTAAATTTATCCCTACATGTCACTTTTGTGCTATTAATGGTCACATAAGACCAAATTGCTTTCATTTCATTAAATTATGTAGAATCAAAAGCATGATTGAAAAGAGAATGACAAGAGCTAGAATGCATGCTAATAGGAAGGAAAACATTCATATTCATGATCCTATTATTTCTAGAACTCTTGAACCATTGACCACTAAGAAAAAAAAAGTCATATCTATGTGGATAAGGAAAAATGAACCCGCTTGCTTCGAGACTAACAAGTCTCAAATAGGTTCAACTAAGTCCAATGGACTTGGTAGGTCCATAGGACCTCATCGCCTTCATTGATGAAGGTTGATACTAACCCCATATGGGGAACTCAAGCAAAGAGAGCTAATTGCATACTTGTTGCATGCAAATATTTGAAAAATCTTATGCTTCTTTGTTGAATGCTTGAGTAAGCTTGGTTGCACATATGTATATATGTTTTCAATTCAATAAGTGTGAACCTTGCTTATATACAATCCATGTCATATTTATGTTCAAACATGCATTTTTGGACTAGGAGATTTGCATAGGAAGTAGATTTGGATTTCCTATAGTTATCTCCATGACATGATGATTCTTAATGACATGCTTAAAAATTGAAAACCATGAGTTAGTTTTATAACATGCTTATGACATATGAAAAAGCATGAATTGATGATTGCAATTGTTAATTGCAAAAATTGTGTGAAAAAGCTTATGAGACTCAAATGAAAAATGATCTTGTATCCATTCAAGGATTTTACAATCCAAATGTCTCTCTTTCTTTATTGATTGAACATGTCTACTATCATACGGGTTTCATTCCCGGAAAAATCAAATAGGGTGCAAAGTTGCTCATGACATGTTTTGACTTATAAAGATGGATATAGTTGCTCATAAATTAAAATCAATGAAAAACTCTATATCCTTGCTTCTCTTATGACATTGGTGAAATTAGTTTGAATTCTTATTAGAAACCTTTGTCATTTGCTTTGCCAAATACCATTGTATTTTGGACTTGAATGCTACATGTCTTGTATGCAAAGCATTTTTGATTCACACTTCCATTTGATAGAGTTGCATAAAGTGCATTTAATGATTATGCAAATGACTTGAATGCTATCATCTCTCTTTGCTAAGTGACCCGGTTGGGGACTACTCCTTTGCCTATATCATGACAAAAAGGGGGAGTAGAATGGTGGTTAGGGGAGTTGCAAATTGTGGTGGCAATTGTGCATGTTGGGGAGACAACACATTGAGGGGGAGTAACCCTTTGAGGGGGAGCATTGCATACACAAACATTGCATGATGTTGTGCTTAATTTTATATATATATATATGCAAATGCTTGTTTTAATCTCACTTGATTCATCTCACCTTTTCTTGTTTTGGAAAGTTTAGAAACCTTGTTTCAGGGAATGATTGTTCTACAAGAGATTGAAGACTTCAAGATTTTTTTTTTTTTTTTATATCTCTTTGTATTGTAGAAAATCTTCATTGACCCATAGGTTTAATTTTTGTGAGGAATCAATGTGAGTGGTGGTTTTGTCACGAAATAGCCAAAGGGGGAGATTGTAAGGATTCCCATATCTTGATTGGCTTATTTCGTGGACAAACCACGTGTTGGGGATTGTATGTAAGGGTAGATTAAGTGAATGATATTCAAGCTCAAGACCCTCTCATGTCCTCAAGGCTGATAAGCACCAAAGGTAAATTTCTATGTGCTTAATTTGCTTTGAAGAGATTAGTTGCACACACACACTCACATCTCATGCTTAATTCATTTTCTTGTATGTTGTGTATGTGTTGTTATTATGTGCATTCATGATCATATAACATCTTTTCTTGCATAAATATTGATTGCATCTTGTGTCTTTAATGTCATACCATGATAGGCTTTTAGGATGCATCTTGTTTTACCTTTTTACCCTTGCATGTGCCTTTGGGTTCAAAGGAGTGGGCTCTGCTGTGCGCTGGACGTCATGCGCCGGACCAGCGCAGCCCACCAGCGCAGATCGCCCAGTGGTCTGTCGCTGGTCGTGCGCTGGTCCACCAGCGCACCATGAAAGTTGGTCTATGTGCTGGTGGTGCGCTGGACGTCCAGCGCAAGTTGACCAGCGCACAATGCACAATCAGGTGCGATTTTTCAAAATGACCTCACTCTACTAGAGTTGCCTATATATAGTCTTCTATGATTTTAGGTCGTCCAAGAGAGTCAAAAATATCATATATTTTCCTTATAACATTTTTCAAGAGAAAAATCATTAAAAGAACTCTCCTTTAACCACTCAAATCAAATTCCTTTTGCATCATATTTCATATTGCATCTTCTATTACTATATAGAATGCATCCATGATTGGATTTGCATCATCACAACTTGCTTGGTAAGATTTTGATTAAGTTCATCTTATTTGATTATTTTTATTATCAAGCTATTCTCTTTATTTTACTTGTATGTTTTGATCATATGATAAATACAAGATTAGAGAATTAATTGTGATGAATTGATTGAGTGTTGTATTGTGATAGATATCTAGGTTTTTATAATCTATGTTTATCTAAGCTATTATGACATGTCATTTAGCACTTGATATCTAGGATTGATTTTAATTGATTATCACATCATCCTAGATAAGCATCTAAGGTTCCCTAGCCTTGTTTGTTATTTGAATATTCATACATATTCACATAGGTTGCATAATCTCTTCTTAGAGAATTAACACTTGAGGCTAAGAGTGCTTAGGCCTCAAGCAAATTGGAATAGGGTTGCTAATAAAGGCCCGCAGGGTAGAAGTGAGGGGTTACAGACCGGATTGTTAGACGAGGTCTACATAGGTTGTAAACTTCATTTCAATTAGTGATTTCGAGTTCCGAGTGTGGCGCACTATACAGCCCGTGGTTTTTCCCAATGGTTGGGTTTCCACGTATACATCAAGTGTCATTTTTAATTCCGCACTATATTACACTTGCTTGTATTTTTGACTAGTAGGGTCATTTTCGTAATATTGACTTGTATGCGAAAATTGGGTAATAATAGCTAAAATCTATTCACCCCCCCCCCCCCCCCCCCCCCCTCTAGATTAATATATTGATAACACGCCTCGAGTATTTAGTTATTTACAATTACCATTGTGATGAGGTTGTCTTTGATGGTGCACCGGATGGCTTTTCTTTGGAGCATTAGCCTAATGTTGGCACCTTTGTGGTTGAATCGGTTCTCTCCTTCTTTGATGTTGAACCGGGTTGTTTTGCTTCCTTGGTTGGTTAGGCCAAGGTAGAGCAAAACATGGGTGTGTAGCTCTTGGAGGATGAGGTTGAGCTACACCCTTAGTTAGCATCTTCACTTGGCTAATCTTCCTCCTAAGATGACAAAGAGGTGAAGCTTTGCACTTGCCTTGATCTTGAGGTTGCAAGATCTTACCCTTCTTCATGTCTTGAAGGCGCCTCTTCTCTTTATCCCTAAAAATTCTTAAGGAACTTTCCTTGTAAGCAAGTTCATCCTTCATTGTCATCATCTTTTGATGACAATCTTCAATCTCCTTCTTGTATTTAAACACATTAACTATGTCGTCACCCATGTCCGAACCCGAAGTCATCTTAGCAAGCAATGTTCTTGCCTTTTCTAGATCCATCTTCAACTTGCCTCTAATGTCTTTTACACATCTCACTTCATCATCCAAGTGAGTCATCTTGGCATGTATTTGAAGATTATCCTTTTTCAATCAAAGGATATCATTCTCTTTCTCCTTAAAAGACTTTTGAAAGGAGTTAATAAACTCTTGGTTGTTCGCCAAATTTCCACAAGAGTTGCCGGAGCATGAACTACCAAGATCGAAGCATCTCTCACTTGAGCTCGTGAGAGTCATTTCTTCAAGGCTTGCTTCTCTCAAGCATGCTCCACTTCAGTTTCCAATCTTCAAGTCACCAATCTTAAAATCTTCAAGTGATACACATTTGGTGATGGCTTGTGTTTCTTCATGGTAGGAAACTAGAAATGTGAAGTAGTTGTTCTCACACTCAACCGAGCTTGTGGAACATCTTTCAACTACTTCAACTTCACTATCTCTCCAAGTAGCGATCAAAGCTTCCCCTTTTTTCTTTGACAGGGTCATCTTCTTCTCCTTTTTCACCTTAGGAGTCATCTTTTTCTCCTCCTTCCCTTTGGAGGTCATCTTCCTTTGAGATTTCACAAATCTTCGAAATCTCTCTATAAAGAGAGTCATCTCCTCATCGGAGTCAATTTTTTCTCTCTCAAAATCACTCATAGTGTTTGAGTCAAATGAATGCAAATGAGAAGAATGCAAAATGTATGAAAAACTCAAAAATCACACAAAATGCACAACACACCAAAATGAGCAAGGATCACCTAAGTATATCTAGGAACCCGCTCTGATACCAATTGAAACAAATTAACTGTGTGTTCTAATATTAATCTAGAGGGGGGGGGGGGGGGGGGGGGGGGGGGGGGGGAATAGATTTTAATCGTTATTACCTAATTTTCACGTTTAATCAAATTTACGAAAATGCCCTAAACTAGTCAATATAAAAAATCAAGCATACAAGTGCAGAAATTAAAGACGCTTGATTTATAGGGAAAAACCATGGGCTGGTAAGTGCGTCACACTCGAACCTCGAATCCACTAATTGTGATAGCGTTTACAACCTAATCCCGGTTTACGACCTAATCCTGGTCAATGACTCGCTACCACTACCTGCAGGCCTGTAAAAGTGGACCTAGTCCAATTGCTCATGTGAACACCTAATCCCGGTGTACGACCTAATCCCGGTCATCACACAAGACTTACTTCTCCAAAGAGATCACACCCTAAGCGAATATGCAATGATATCCAAATATCCAAATAAAGCTAAGGTACACCAAATGCTTATCTAAGATTATATGATGACAATAAAATCAATCATAGATATGAAAATAGCTATATGACATGGCATACAACTTTAGCTATGTAAAGGATAACCAATCCTAGATACAATAGCTATCAAAAACAATCTCAATCATATTAATGAGATTAATTAGCTAGATGGCATATTAGCATGAAATCCTAGCTATCAAAAAACAATCTCAATCATATAATGAGATTAATTAGCTAGATGTTAGATAAACATGAAAATCCTAGCTATCATAAATAACCCAATCAGCACATAATCTCAATCATGTATGTAGAAATTAATCTAATGACATACAAGTAATAAATGAGATAAATTGATAAGTAAAAACACTAATTATGTAAGATAATAGTGTTCAACATACCATACCATGTGTGTTAAAGAAGACCTATGCATTAACACATACTAGATGATCTTAGATGATGCTTAGATGATGATTTATGCATATGGAAATAGGTTTGGATGATCAAAGATGAGTTCTTGGGTGAATTTCTCTCTTTGAAAATCCTCTCAATAAAAAATATGGGTTTTTTAAGTCATTGGGACGACCTAAGGTCAAAGAGGCATATATATATATATATATATATATGTGTGTGTGTGTGTGTGTGTGTGTGTGTGTGTGTGTGTGTGTGTGTGTGTGTGTGTTTGTGTGTGTGTATGATATCCAATTGAAGCTATGTTGTTTTGGAAATTTTCCAAAAAGTTTCCATGCAAACCGCTCTACGTAGGCTGGATTTTGGGCAAGTGAAAGGCGGATTGAAAAATCAATCAGGTGCCCGCTGTACGTAAGGCGAGTGAACAGCGGTTTGGGCACAACAGTGCATTAGTTTCAGCTTCAAGTGCCTCACAACATGACCAAACGACATCAAAACCTTTTGTATGATATATTGTTGGAAAGGTATGGATGTCTACTTTCTACTCCAATTTACAGAATGATATTTGGATGTTTGTATAAAAAGTTATAGTTAATTGAGTGACCAAAGGTCAGAAACAGATAACAATAGAGTTGCCCTATTTTGGTGGTCACTTTGGAGATTTCAAAACCAATCCAAACGGTTATGAAATATTACAAATAATATACCGTTGGAAAGGTATAGGTGTCTAGTTTGTCTAAAATTTTACAAAACTTAATTTAAATCTTTTTATAAAAAGTTATGGTCACAAGACCATACGAAGGTCAGTTTTGAAAAACATTTAAAACAATAAAATCCAATCTTTTGAAACTATACACTTTACTCCAAACAACCAAACTAAAACTACCACTTATCCAAGAGAAGAATGAGACCTTCTCAAGTGGTCAACCATCACGCTAAGATATGAACACCATCGTGCAAGCGCAGAAGTTTCTGATCACACAAACGGAAACGAATTGCACCACACTTAAGACTAACATATATGAAGTGCAAGTGTGGGATGTGAATGCATCCTAATGCCTAACATGTCATGGCATTGTCATTGAACAAAATGCACTCAATTAAAACATGAATGAATAGAATTCATGGCTTTGCATCCTAATGCTTAAACATTTCATGGCATTTTAATAAACTAGATGCAATCAAATAAACATGCATGAAGAGATATTCAAGAACATGAATGCACACATATAAAAATGCACAACATACAAGTATTGGAGATATACATGAGTTGTGAAATTTCTCTTAAGTAGTAGTGAAATATACTAGAATGGGGGGGGTGGGAATAGGTATAGGCTCCAAATTCTCCCAATTAAAAAATTAATGTGGAATATATCAATGAAAATACACACTTGATTATATTTGACAAATTAATTGATTTCCCTTATACAAGAGTTAATCAATTTACAAGATATGCAATCAATGAAAGATATGGAAGATAAAGAAAAGTAAAACAAAAATGAACACAAGTGTTTTAACGTGGTAAAACCTCAAAGAGGAAACATCCACGGGTTGATACCACAACCACCGGTAAAGCAATCCACTATGTGAAAAAGGACTTACACACTCAAGTTATCACTCATGATATCCGCTCAAGCTACCAACTCCTAATCTACCATCGGGCTAGTGAATCACCAAGCCTACTTCCTATCCAAGACGCTCACATCTCTAGGAAGATTTCTTGCTTGCCTATCCGGATCCTCCCGACCCTAGACAAGACTCCCTTGCTTGATTATCCGAGTCCTCCCGACTCTAATCAAGACTTCCTTGCTCTATCCATAAAGCTTCACTCACTTTGCTAGAGACTTCAACCTAATGCAAGGCTATGATCTAAAGTGATGCAAATGATGCAAACACAAACAAATTTAGCTAGATGATCAATCAAGCAAAATGTACATGTTCAATGACAATCTAGAATATGCTTCCAACACACAATCACAAGATTATCTAGAAATCAAGACATGTAAATCAATAAGAACAAAGGTATGAATATTCAATTTATCACACTAAAAACCTAGTTCTTATATCATGAAATAAAATCTAGAAAATAATATGAGACATATCATATATTCATTTTCTAGAATCAATTTCACACAAAATCAAGTTTAGCACATATATGTTCAAAACAAATCACAAAGCTAAATCTCAATTAACAAATGATCAAATAACCCTAGCATATGATCTAACATACTTCTCAACAAATTTCATCAATCAAATAATAAGAATCAAGAGATGATCAAAGATGAAATTGAAAAAGAAGAAGTTGAACTAACAACCTTGACCTCGGACTGAAAATGGATCAGCTGAGAAAAATGGCGAAGTCAGCTACCTCTGGAAATGGTTGGGGTTTGTAGCTCTCTTCGAGACCAACGATTTTGGTTTCTGAATCGATTGATTTCGAGTTCGTATGAGAGAGATATGATCAAAATAAGAAAACAAAAAATTGGAGAATTCTGTTGAATTTCATGAAGTGTTCTTCAAAATTCAACAAAGTGTGGAGGGAAGGAGATGAGTTTAAAAGGAGGAGAGAGAAAGAGATTTTTCGAGCAAATTAGAGCATGCCATGTCACCCTCCCGTGGGGGGCGTGTGGGCCACACAAGAGCAAAGGGCTCCCTTGGCCGTGGGGCCCATGGCCAGGCCGTGGGGCCCATGGCCAGGCCTTGTGGCCACACGTGCTCCTGACTTCTCTCGCGTGCTCCTTCGGTTCTTCAGCCCATATCTTGGGCATCCGAACTCCGATTTCGAATCCATTTTCTAATTATGAACCGTGACTCCCTCACGCACGATGAAGACTATACAACTTTGAAAAATGGTTGAGAAATCATCTCGGAAAACGATGATGAAGTCAACTCAAAGAATGAGAACGAAAAGTAGCATAGTCACATTGTTTGGACTCGAAACCTTATGAATGAGTAACCGAAACGACCGAAACTCAATAAGGCATTAAATAAGAACATGTTCAAGTCCTAAACACAAAATACACAAACAAATAAACACATATTCACACAAGCATGCCATATCAAAGAGATAGTCACAAAGCATGCAATTTCACAATGTTTGTCTATACAAGATCAATGCATGAGCATACTATGAAGTGTGTGAAAGTGTTATACAAAATGTTTGAACCACGATGCAGGGACACACATGTATGAATTGTGTGTGTGTGCGCTAACGCCTTGCAAGAGGATGGAAGTCAAGATATACCTTTGACGCTTTTCACCTCTTGAAGACGACTTTTGCACTAGACATTGCTTTTTCATCTTGTAAGCTTCCTTTCTTCAAAGAACATCTTAAGCAATAACTAATACTAACATAGAGCGTTTTGCAATGGAATCAAGCCAATACAAATCATAAACCTTACAAGTTGTGAGTGTGTGCAACTAGATCTCTTCAATGCAAGTAAGCACTAGAATATACCTTTGGTGCTTCTTCTCTTGAGGTCTTGAGAGGGCCTTGGTTGTACAAATCACCAACCATCAAAAGCCTAAGCTACCCTTACATCAAGCCCCATATGTAGTTTGTCCACGAAATAAGCCAATCAAAACTTGAGGACCTTACAACTAATTGGATCCCCTCTCCTTTAGGTTATTTAGACACATGTTTTATATATTTTCAGTCTCTGATAGAGAACAATGAATTTTTTCAACACTCTTTTTGTGTTTTGAACATGAGTGTTTTATGTTTATGGAAAACAGAAGATCATGTTCTCTATTTTCAACTAGAAAATTGATAACAACATGAACAAGAGGTTCGTTAATTTTTCGTTTCGGTCTCCTTTTATTTTCTCATTCTTTTATTGTTAAAAATAAGTTTTAATTGTGGTTTGATGTTATAATGTAGTTTCGGTTTTTTTTTTTTTTTGGTCGATAAATCATTATTCAAATCTTACTCATGTTGTTTCTCATACTATGCAGCTGTATACTCAAAAGAAAGCCTTGAGGAAGATGAACAAAGAAAATTTACACATACTTTTAAATAATTTTTTAGTAGAGTAGTTTGTATTTTAGGGTTAATTTTTGTGATAGATTTTTGTATATTTTGATTATGATGTTTGTAGTTTTTTATTTTAACTGTACAAAGGCCAAGTAATAAAAGAGTATCGATTTTATTTCATTGATATTGCAATTGAAAATTTATATAAAATGTGCAAATATAGAAAAAAAAAATGATGTGATTCTAATGATAGGAAAGTAATAAATTACACAAAATCAATATAATCAAATAATTAAGGAATTAAGCATTGATTGTGGGACAAAAAGCAAGAGAATTAATTTGATTCCTAGAATTACTTTCTTTCCTAATAAATGAGCTCCTTACTATTATAAATTTACCAAAAATAAAGCCGAATCTCCTCATATTATATATATATATATATATATATATATATAGATAATCTCTTCTTAATAGGCAATTTGGAAGTCAATTGTCAATGTTGGTTTTACGTCATTATAAAATAATAACGTTTGTAAATCGTCAAGAAAATATCATGGACAAAAACTATTATTGATTTATGACAGTCTTTAAAAAACCGTGATAAGCTTTTTATTACACTACGTTTAACAACACATACAAAACCGTTATCAAAACCCTTTCATAACTGTTTTTAACTATCATGAATATCAATTATTCTTGTAGTGTATATTCATTTAAAAACTTGAAATGTTTTGGACATGATGTAATATAGACGCTTGAAGACGTCAACATTTTTTTTTATTTTTTTATTATTCGTACGAAAATTTAGATAGCAAGATATAAGTAGGGTTTACTATAGAAACCCAGTATTGATTATATGCAAGCATTTTGTTGCATAAATAATATTTATATAATTAGAATAATCTCTGAAGGATTCAAAATGCAAAATCATATAATTCAAATTCTCGTAACTTATGTTCAAGAAAGTTACAACGATTTTTATAAGGTTTAAAGCAATTCACGAGAATGTGGTATGATCATCTTAATGAACACACCTCATAAAAATGGGTATATTAAAGTCCCTATATGCCTCATGTATGAATATTCATAAAGACATCAAAATCTGGATTTGTAATTGAAGCAGTATATGTCGATGACATGGATTTAATTGGTACTCCTGAAGAGTTTCAAAACTGCTAAATATTTAAAATGAGAATTTGAGATGAAAGTTTTGGGAAAAAAAATATATTACCCGCCCTAGAGATCGAGCATAATGAAATACTTTTCCACCAATCTACGTATATTAAAAGATTGTAAAAAGATTCAATATGGATAAGTCTCATCCTTTAGACACTTCGATGGTTGTACGATCTTTAGATCTTAAGAAAGATTATTTTGACATAAGAGATAATGATGAAATGATACTTGGTCTAGAAGTATCGTATCTTACTGGTGCACAATGCACAAGCTATATCATCAAAGTTCTTCTACACTACAAGAAAGTTGGTATAAGGTATCGATATGTGTCGACTTTTCCACCTACAAGACTCATAACATAGTTTTTTTAGGGGGAGTATTCTTCACTTTGGACATATGTGCACTGTACTCTTTTTCCATTGATCAAGTTTTGTCCCACTGGGTTTTCCTAACGAAGGTTTTAATGAGGCAATATTTAAGCACCCTGAATATATTTTTCTTGAAGCTTTGAGGGTTTTATCAGGGTGGCGTACGTCCAAGAGGGAGTGTTGTGATAATATAGACTTATCACCACCTAGATAATTATCTGTTATTATCTTGTAATTTAAAAGATATCAATTGTAGATATAATCCACCATATGGCTATATGCATGCTGATTATGTAATGATTCGAAGAAGAATCAATAAGATTGATTGAAGTGCTTTCTCCCTCTATTATCTTTCTTACTTAGTGTTTTATTCTATGTTCTTGCTTAACAACTAGGAAGCACGGATACGGCACGATACAGGGATACGGCAAATCTCCAAAAACTATTATACAAATACGGCAGGATACGTCAATTAAAATAATATATATTTATATCTTTAAAAAATAAGAATATATAAAAGGATATTTGATAATTCATTCAAAAATCAAAACATATTCATATCCAATCATCCAAATAAAACATGTCATATAACTACCTAAGTCATAACAACATAACATATTTCAATATCCAAATTAATATGAATATGTTTTCTGCTGGTGCTGTGTTCAGGTGCTCTGTTTTATGCCATGTTTTTAGGGATGGCAATTTTGCCCCGACCCATGAGACCTGAACTGAACTCGAACTACGTGGGTCGGGTCTGGGTCCTCTCTTTTGGTTCATGGGTCGGGTGTGGGTCCAATTAATAGGCCCGAGTTGGGTTCGGGTCGGGTCTGGGTCTAGGTCTGGACAAAAATTTGGACCTGAACCCATGGACCCGACTGTTTTGATAATATATAAACCCCCAAATCCCTAAACCTAATTTCTTTTTTCATTCTTTGCTTCTTGCTGCCGACTGCTGTAGCTCATTCTCAAATCTCAAACCACAGCTCACCGGCTCACCAGTTCTCTACCTTTGAAGTTTCGACCGACAACTCCACTCTCCGTAACAGGCTCAACACTTCAACACTCTCTTCTCAATCTCATTGCACTTTCTCTGAAATCTGAATCCAGGTAACTGTCTCTCATGGAGTCATGGACTCATGGTCCATTTAGTCTTCTTGATAGCTTTAGCTTCATTTCCAGCTCTGTCGATGATCTTGCACCCACTATTGGTATTTCTAATTTTCTATATTTGCTCGTCTTTTCTTTTCTAACAGTGGGTGGCAACTTGCAAAAGATTGAAATTGATAGTTTGCGAATTGGGACACTGCCACACGGCTCACACTGGTATGTAATTGCAATACTCTATATATATACATCTAACTTTGGTTCTGACTTCTGATTATAAAACTGATTATATATATACATCTAACTTTGGTACTCTATATAAAATTGATTTGACAACATTACTCTCTATAAAATGACTAATTGCAGTGGGTGTTTGTTTGATTTACCAATTTTTTTAATTATTATGTAAATAGGTTGTATAATCTTCGGCTGAGTATATATATTTGTGTTAGAAGAAAAATTGGAGGCACTTGTGTGTTTGGAGTTTGGACATCAATATAATTCGGCTAAGTATAATTAATTAATTATGCTTTATTCTAGACATCACAAATTCACAATAGGACCTTTTGTTTCTATAAAATCTGAATGATTGTTTATATTTCAGTCAACATTACTTGTCAAATTTTGAATAGAGAATTTTGACACTTGCTCAAATTAAGATATTAATGAATTTCAATTTTTTGATTTTGTAGTTATTGTTGGTTTGTCACTTTGTCACCAAATGTCGACATCAAAAAGTGTTACTCAAGTCTAAGACCAACCGACTTCGATTCCTACAAATTCAAGTCATAATGAAGTTACTAATATTGATGCTAAATCTGGTGACATTGAAATTGATTCTTCTGTCAATGAAGATGGGAAAAGAAAATTGACATCTAAGGTGTGGGATTCTTTTAATAGAGAAAAAATTAATGGGGTTTGGGCTGCTGTTTGCAAAGGTTGTAACAAGAAGTTATCAGGAAAAGGGACGTTTGGAACGTCCCATTTAAAAAAAAAAACATAGGGATAACTGTCCTCAAAGGCAATTTCGTGATGTAGGATAAATGTTGAAAGCTACAAAAACAAAGGAGGGAGACGTTGAAATTAGGACATTTAAATTTGATCAAGACACTACCCAAAGAGAGCTTGCAAATATGGTGATTTTGCATGAATACCCTCTTAGTATGGTAGAACATTTAGGGTTTCATAGGTTCATGGGAACGGCTCAACCTTTGTTCAAAATACCATCTAGGAATACATTGAAGAGTGATATACTACAAATTTATGATTATGAGAGGGCTAAATTAAAGGGCTTATTGGAGAAAAATAAGGGTAGGATTCCACTTACTACCGACATATGGACTTCTCATAATCAAAGGAAGGGATTCATGGCTATCACGGCACATTTTGTTGATAATTCTTGGACTTTACAAAGTTGAATCATAAGGTACGCTATCATACATTAATCTTTTTAACTATTATATTTTGTGAATTTAGTAGTTTATATATGTTCCATGTCCATACACTTCTGAGATGCTTGCTGATGTTATGATGGCGTGCTTACATGATTGGAATATCGAACACAAGTTATTTACTTTAACTGTGGATAATTGTAGCACCAATAATGCTATGATTCGTATTCTCTTGGAGATGCTTTCTGATGTCTCACTTTTGCTGAATGGAGACATGTTTCATATGCGTTGTTCTGCACATATATTGAATTTGATAGTGAGAGATGGGTTAGATGTGATTAGTGCCAGTGTTGAGAGGATTCGTTCTAGTGTTTCTTATTGGACATCATCACCTAAAAGAGAGGAAATTTTTTTTTAGACTATTAACCAATTAGGGATTGAGAGCACTAAGAAGTTGGTACTTGATTGCAAAAGGAGGTGGAATTCTACTTACTTAATGATTTGCTCTGCTTTAATGTACAAAACCGTTTTTCCTCGTTTGAAACATAAAGATCCACAATATAAAATGTGCCAACTGAAGATGATTGGGTGTTGGCAAAAGAGATTATTGATAAACTTGATGTGTTCTATCAAGCCACTGAAGAATTCTCAGGAACCAAATATCCTACGACCAATAATTATCTACCAACTGCATGTGACATTAGGGATGCCATTAATGAGTGGAGCACATCCACATTTGAACAAATAAAACTAATGGCATCATCTATGGCACACAAGTTTGATAGTTATTGGAGTAAATTTCATGGTATTATAGTTGTGGCAACAATTTTGGATCCTAGATATAAAATGAAAGTCATTGAATGTTACTTTCCTTCGCTCTATGGAGATGGATCTTCATATGAGATTATCAAGATTTAAGAAGTTTTGTTGAGGATGGTTAGAGAGTATGAGCAAAAGTCTAAGGACAGTCAAGCTTTATCAAGTAATCCTACCCATGTTTCACCATCTCAATCAATAATGGGTCCTCAAAAAAAAATGTCTCAATTCGATCAGTATATTACTGATGTCCCTAGTACTACCTTTCATGTGAAGACAGAGTTGGAATATTATTTGGAGGAACCTGTCATTCCAAGAGTTGAGAATTTCGATATATTGACAAGGTGGAAAGTAAATGCATCTAAATATCCTACTTTGCATTGCATAGCTAAAGATATTTTGGCTATTCATGTATCTACAGTTGCATCCGAGTCGGCTTTTAGTACTGGTGGTAGATGTGTGAGTCCTCATCGTAACAGGTTACATCCAAAGACAGTAAAGGCATTAATGTGTGCTCAAAGTTGGTTATGGTCTGAATTTAATGTTATAAAAATTATTACATTGTTCATTGAAGTTATTATATTATCAATTTTATTTCTTATTTTATTCTAATTCATATATTTTACCTGTAATTAGATTCAACTTTGGAAAGAAAATTTGAAGCTTCTGATTTTGGGGAAGATGACGATGAATGATGACGATGAGGTAAAATCATTTTGTTATCATGAATTTATTACTATTTGATAATTGATCTTATTGGAATATATACTAAATTGATTTTAAATTTAATGTTGTAGGAGCTTTGGCAATTGGAATTGGAGAGGAAATAAAGGATGGAATGGAACTTTGGCAATTGGAAGTGGAGAGGCAATGAAGGATTTATCTGTTGTGTACTTGTGTCATTGATTTTAAACTAGTTGTGTTTGTTTTGATGCTATTTGTGTAATGTTTAATGTTGGTTTATGACTTTATGGATTACTTTCAATTTGTGTGGTTATTTCAATTATGAACTCAGTCAATCTTTGTTATTGTAAGTGCCTCACTTTTGATTGGCGTATTTCGTTGGCAAAATCACAATGGGGTTCTATATGTAAGGGTAGCTTATAATGGAAGGAAACCTCATTGTGTGATCAAGAGCTTCAAGGAAGGTAAATTTCTTGACTTAACTCTATTTGAAGAGATTTAGAATGCACACACTCACATGTCATTCATCTACTTGATTTGAATTCCTTGTGTGCATTTCTTGTTTGATTCCTACTTAGCATGCATTCTTCACACTTGCTCAATTGCATCTTGCTAGGTTTTAGGTTGTAAAGCCAAGGGGCTTTTTACGCCCCTATTCGACGGTCCATGACCGCAGAATAGGCCGCCGTTTTTCGGCGCCCTTGGTTCGGCGTTAAGGGGCCGTAAAAACCAGGCCACAGAAAGGGACCAGAAAGTAAGGTCTTTTCGGCGCCCTTGGTTCAGCGGTCAGTGGCCGCCGTTTTATTCGGCGCCCTTGGTTCTGCGTTAAGGGGCCGTAAAACCAGGCCACCGAAAGGGACCAGAAACTCAGGTCTCATTTCGGCGCCCTTGTTCGGCGGCCAAGGGCGCAGAAACAAGCCGCATAATCCAATATCTCGCGCGTCTGTTGGTATTCGGCGCCCTCATTCTGCAGACACCGACCGCAGAATCAAGGGCGTAGATCTGTTTTTTTCTGATCTTCTTTTCAAAACAACATCACTTCATTTGGATCATATATATATGTGTCTTGTGTGCCTTGACTCGTTCAAGAGAGCAAAAATTACTCATTTGAGAGCTTCTTGAGCATCTTCCACTTCAAGGCATCAAGACTCCATCTTTAAGGTTCCAAAACACAAACACCCTTCATCTTGCATCTTTCATTCATCATCTAGCATGATTCTAGATTGATTTCATTTAGGGTTTTTAGTTTTGCTCACATGACTTGTATCTAGAACATCATTCTCATATCTATATGTTCTTGCTTTACAAGATAGCTTTTTTTATCACTTGAATTGATTCAAGATTGCATCTTTATGACTTGACTTAGTTTCAAGATTGTTTTATTGTGATTTGTGAGTTGTTTTGTGATAGATAATGCATATAGGATTTTGGTTGCTTATTTAGTATTGTTATATGCATGTCATCTAGTAATATGATATCTAGGAATGTCTAACATGTTCATCCATGCCTAGACAAGCTTAAATGTCTAACCTTGCATTTTTAGCATCTTAAGTATTTCACATATTCACCTTAGGTTGTGCTATCTCTTCACTTTAGAGACAAGTCTTGTATTTACCTCTTAGGTAGTTTGCAAGCAAGGGACTAGAGTCACTATTAAAGGCCCACGGGTAGCAAAGACGGATTAGTAAATTTAGGTGTGATGTGGTCAACCTAATTTGTAATCGTATTTGCAAATAGTGGATTCGAGGTTCTCGTGTGGCGCACATAACAGCCCGTGGTTTTTCCCCGTGTGGGTTTCCACGTAAATATTGTGTGTCCTTTAATTTCCGCACTTGTATGCTTGTCTTTGTATATTGACTAGATTGGGGTTTTTTCGTAATTTGAACTAATCTCGAAAAATTGGGTAAAAATGTTTAAAATCTATTCACCCCCCCCTCTAGATTACTTTAGGACACGTTTATATTTATTTTCAGTTATTTTGTTATCTTTCAAGTTAATTATTCATGTGTTGAACATGTTTTACTTGTTAAAAATTGAATAGGTAAAAATAAAAAGAGAAAGGAAAAACTGAAAAAACTAAAATTTTAGTATATAAAATGTGCAGCGGGTCCGCAGGTCCATGAGTCCAGACCTAGACCCATGAATTTTCGCAGGTCCTCGGGGCGGGTCTGGGTCTGCTCAAGACCCGCGGGTCCAGACCCGAACCCAAAAATTTTCATGGGTCTAGGTCTATTTTTTTTTTGGTGGGTCTAAGTCTGGGTCTAGTAGGACCCGACCCGAACCCGACCCATTGCCATCCCTACCTGTTTTGGTCTTTTGCATGTGCCTTGGTTTGCTGTTTTTGTGGCTTGTGCATTTGGCCTAGCTTCTCCTTTTGTGTTTGGGTGGCCTGGTGTGTTGTTTGTGTTCCTTCTTTGGACTTCTTGGCTTTGTTATAATAATTTCACTATTTCAAAAAAAAAAAAAAAAAAAAAAGCAAGCGATTTGTAACTGTTTGGCTATTTGCTAGCTTCATGATGATTGATGAAACCCAAAATGCATAAGAATTCAAAGATAAAAACTAAAAAGCAACTACAAGCAAGCGATTTTACCTGAAAATGCAAAGAAGAACACGAATTTCATCCCTCTAAATTCTGGAAAAAATGTTCAAACACAGTCCTTGACAAATCCTCTCCCTCAGAATAGTCTTGTGAAAGTATACAAACGTAGTTAAATTGCTTAAGGCATACCTAGAGAAGGAGGAGGGGGGGGGGGGGGGGGGGGGGGGGGTGAATAGGTTTTTACACCTTTTTTCAATCCCTTGAACAAACTTTCGTTTGTTCCTTAAGGTAGCCTTACACACAACAAAATAAACCAAGAAAGACATACATAGACAATATGAGAATATAATCATGTGAACAAGGTCTAAGTATATCACCTAGTTGTGTGAGGTATAAGAACAAATAAACACAACAACAAAGAAAGCTTGTATTTCAATAGATGTTCAACGAGTTACAAGAGTGATCAAATATCACTATACAAAAATTACAATATACAAAAGAATCATATATACAAAAATGATCAAAAGAATGAATCCACAAATCACACTTTACAAATACTTGCTTCACTATACATCACAAGTGAGTAATATGAAACAAGATAATAACATACACAAATAAAATATAAAAGATAGAGATAGGAAGAATTAACACAAGAGATTTTTTAACGTGGTAAACCTCTAAGGAGGAAACATCCATGGGTTGAAATACAACCATTAGGGTATTATATATATTGGATGATAAAAATGGAGAATCCACAAAATGACCAATCTTTAGCTCACCCAACCTAGTGGAGTCTAAGTCTACCCAACCCTATTGGAAAGTATGAGATCCTTCAATGATGCAAAACCACCATATATTGGACAACACACAAAACCAACATCGATGGAAGATTAGAAATTCCTCAAGAGTGCATACACCTCCCGTGTACCCCGCTCTTTTAGAGTCTATGTCTAACCATACGCCTAGGCCTTCCAATATAATAGCTAACTCCCTATCCAAGGCACTCATGCCTCTAGGGAGCCTCCCATGCATGACTATCCGAGTCCTCCTGACTCTAGCCATGACTTCTTGTTTACCTATCCGAAACATCCCGACTCTAGGCAAGTCTTCTTGCTTGGCTATTTGAGTCATCCCGACTCTAACCAAGACTTCATGCCTTTTACAAGGACTTCCTAGTGTGATCATGTGAATGCAAATGATGCAAACAACTAATTCAACATAGAACATGTGATCAATAAATTTCATGGTACAAATAGACCTAAACATGTGATATCACAAGTAATAAAAGTCTAGATGCAAAATACAAGAATAAAACCTAAAGCATGTGTAAACACCAAACACATAAGCTCAATGTCTCATTCACACATACAACACTTGAACAAAATATATTCATGAAGTACAAGTTCAAGATGCTATCAACATACAATAAAATGCTAGATATATGAGATTTAATCAATCAATATTCTAGCCAAAAATATAGAGCAAGGATTCAAAATATAAATCAATTAAATCCTAGATTGCTCTAAAACACATACAAATACAATAATCCTAGATTTCATCAATCAAAGGATCAAATCAAATCTCAAGGTCATGTTAGGATTATGCTCAATAGCAAGAGTGAAATGTTGTAATTGACAATCTTTTTCATATTAATAAAGTGATTTCTGGTTTAACAAATCTTATAGCATTTATAGTTTAATATTATAATTGTCAAAGTAAATAATCATAAGGTCTAAAGACTATGAGAAAAGAAGAATTGTTCGTACATCTGGATATGTATGAGGTAGACACAATTCTTTAGTTAGTCTTAAATAATGTTCACAACTTAAGTTAAAGATTGGGCACCTTTATCTTGTTAAAGTTGTAGAATTCTTTTGCTAGCATTTGAGTGGGATCAAATGAGATATGATGAGTCTAAAATCATCGAAGTCTCTTCGAGTAAAATAATCTAGTGTACTGGGTGCATTGAACTGGATCACAATGAAAAGCTTTATCTAGAACGTCAATAGATAATAGTCTTTTTATTATCAGGACAATCGGAGAGTCTATCTTAATCCTGAGATAAATGATGGACTTATGGTTGCAAGTGATATCATTTGAGTTATCAATGGGTACGATTATATAGCATAGTCTATCCTCGATAGTTTGGTGATATTCATTTGTTAATCGATAGAGGACTTCATTTATAGATATGGACATCGTGGCTCCATTTATTAAATGAGAGTATAATATCATCATATGGATGTTTTGAGGTAATTGGATATTAAATCTCAACGTTGAGTTTTCGATAATGTCTATTGAAAACATGGCTTCTGGACAAGTCAAAATATCCAAGTTCAAAACGTGGTCATATGAGTAAATATGGTAACTTGGAGAGTTATAGGCGGTCTATGAACTCTTGGCGATTACTGATATTAATCACGAGGATACACTATCTCCAACATGATTGTCTAGGGTATGAATGAGGAACATCTTCTTATTCTATCTTTATTTAAGAGTTCAATTTTAGCTCTTTAGTGGAATGAGTTAAAGTTAATGGATCGGACCTAAGTGAATCATTGTTGATTGTGATTAGGTTATGTTTATTGAAGCTTAAATTTAGATAGCCCGCCAAGATCTTCAATCCACACGGACTTGTATGGATCACTTGATATATTCAACGGACCAATTTATGGGTCCATCTAGAATTGCATTTAATATATTAAGAATATAATATGCACATTATTTATTTAATGGGCTGCTCAATTATATTAATATATTAATGAAAGGCATGTGGGCTTGTTTCTTTTAGTAAGAATGGGTCTGGTTCACATGTGGGCTTTTTATTTAAAGTCCAATGGATTAAATGAAATAAAAAAATAATATGTGGCCCATTTTATACATGTGGGGCGGCAAGGTTAAACTATTAACCTAATATATTATTTTGTTTCATTGTTTAATTAAATAAGAATTAATTAATTTATTAATTAATTGTTTAATTAAGAAACAAATCTTTTTCTGATCAGTAAATATATTTCCTAGAGTTATACTATTGGTAGTAGTATACTAAAGTAAAAGACTTGTTTGATAAGAAAATAAATAATTAAGTTTATTTATTTAATCAAATAAGAAGTCTTTTTATTTAGTCAATAAAAGAATAAAAATACTTATGAGTTGGATTAGGGTTAGAAGTTTAAAAGTTGATGTGTATTAGGGTGCAACACAAACCCTTTTTTGTATGGGATTTGCGGCAACCCTAATGGCATTATAGGAAGATTTCAGCAACCCTAAATAAAAGAGGAAGCAAAATTCGGCCACCCTATATATTTCATATGATAGGGATCGGCCACCTCTAATGGTTGATGGATTCAATTTTCTTCTTCTTCTAAATTCTACCAAGACAAAAAGAGAGAAGAGATTATTCTTTTGATGGTACACTAATTGCTTGTTCATCAATAAGCTTGTGTGTACAACATCGAATTAGGTTCACGCGAGTTTCGATCATTAGATTGAGAACTCAAAAGTGACCGGAATAATTTTTGTATTCTTTTGATTGTTTTGTGACTAACAAAAGAAAAAGAAAAGTTTGTTTGTCCATTCTCAGGTTTGCAATTCAAAGAAAAGGGAGACCACGCTCCTAGGTGATTCACGTTCGTGCTAGGATTGAAGATCTTGTGGATTACCATCGACGTAAGTCAATCGGATCACGCAACAAAAGGTATTCTACTTTTGTTACTTGATATGTATAGTTAATTAATTATAGGGTTAAGGTTCATAAAAATGAAAATTTTTAAAACATACTAAATCTATTTTTAGTCTCGCTTCCACTGCGTGTACTACGGTATTTTTCCCTACAATTGGTATCAAAGCCTAGTTGAACCCTTTTAATTAATTAACGTATATCTATGTGAATCTATTTCTTTTTATTGTGATTATGCATGTTTAGAAAGAGATGGCACTCTAGGTATTCGCATATATAATTACATGTGAATGTATGGTTTTATATATGTTTTATATGTGGATTGTTGTTGCTCGATTTTGGTCCTAGATTTTCAATGTATTTTTGTTATGGAATTGTAACAAGAAGGGTGGTCTATCATCGCCATAATTTCCTTCTTGGTAGTTGCTTTATTTTTTTATTGTAATTAATTAGTGCAGTATTTTATGTATTATATTATACTGCAGTTTTTTTTTTTTTTTTATGTGCAGTTTTTTTTTTTTTGTAAATAAATACTGCAGTGAATAAAAAAAAAAATTATACTGTAGTATTTTATATGTTTAAATACTGCTGTAATGTATTCGGGTATTGAAGATTCGAAGACTTGAACACAAAGGAAGCAACCGAAACCAAGAACGAGCACCGTGCCCACCCTAGGAGTGGATTGGGCTGCGCACGGCAAGCCCACATCATGGTGGGCTTCGCACGGCAGCCCTGCTGTTCCCATGGGCTGCGCACGGCAGCCCTATGTGGCCTCATGGGCTGCACACAGCAGCTCCTTTGTGGGGTTGTGGGTGTGCACGCCCATAGGTGGAAATTGAAGAATGCACGGATGTAAGATGGCCATTTGAAGATCTTGTATTCCTATACAATTGTAATTTACTTGTTTTTCTAGGATGGACCAAAATTGTGGCTATTTATTTTTTGCCTAAATATTACAATATTTGTTATTGTATGATAACATGACATATAGAATAGGAGTGCCACTCATATATCTCTTTTGGTATGAACATGCATTGAATGATTTAGGTATCTAAATTGACATCTAGATAACTTGGTAAATCATTCTATGGGATTTAATCACACGCCTTAAATAATTGAGTGGGAGAAGGTGTTTTTGTAACACCTATGGCCTCCAAGGTTAGTTGAGCTTTATATTTATTGGTAATCCCCCCAAGGGGCGTCCATGAATGGAATTTAGCAATACTTCCTTACAAGGATAGACTAGACAATGGACTCAAACGAGATCTACTCCCCAAGGAGGGATTTTCGTGAGAGAAAATTGAGGGTCGATATCTTGGTAACACACTCAATGTAATTTTATTGATATCCTCCCAAGAGTTCTTGTCAGTAAAATTGCAAGGCTAAAATTGAAAACGCTGGTTGTTATGTTAACAATTAGGTGGGACCTAGTCTAACTAGTAAATGGTGCGAACTCCCAAAGGAGGCGTAACATTTATGGGTGTTGATCACCGTTGAATTTTATGATTGAGTTATTTATTTAATTCAAGATAAATATTTAAAAGTGCTTTATCATGATTATTTACTTATATATGTTTTGTTTTATTCAGAAATCATGACCCCATCACTTATGAACATCCTGAAAGATACACTTTAACTGGAGATAATTATGTCACATGGAAAAGGAAAATTGGGTTGTTGCTGCAAAGTGAAAAACATAAGTTTGTTCTAACTACTCCTAAACCACCTGCTCCTAATAATGAATCTAGCATAATGTATAGAGATGAGTATGAGCAGTGGAAGACTTCAGATGATATGGCAAAATGTTACATTATGGCCACTATCTCCGACGTGTTGCAACAGCAGCATGAAGGAATGGAGTCCGCTGCTGATATAATGATGTCTCTAGAGGAGATGTTTGCTATGAAGTCTAGGACGACTAAGAGAGAGGCAGTGACTGCTTTTATGAATCTTAGGATGAAACCTGGACAGGCTGTGAAGATCACATGATGAAAGTCATAGCACATCTCAACATTGCTGAACTGCATGGCGCTGAGATAGATGGTGAGACAAAGATTGATATGGTTGTCAATTCATTGTCAGATTCCTTTGATCAGTTCAAATTGGACTACACTTTGAACAAAAAGGAATACACCTTACAAGGCCTGATGCAAGATGTTCAAAGTGCTGAAAAGATCCTTGTGAAAGGCAAAGGTCAAGAGATTCATATGGTTGGTAAAGTTGCTACTGTTAAGGCCCGTCAAAAGGTCAAGAAACAACAGAAGAAAAAGCAACTTGGGCCTATCAAGAAGGAGACCAAGAAAGTAACCAAGATCAAAGGGAAATGCTTCCTTTGTGGTGAAAAGGGACATTGGAAGAGAAATTGCCCAAAGTCCCAGAACAAGAAGGAAGAAGGTAATTTGAATTATCTTGAAACATGTTTTTTGGCTGATTCTACAGATTCTTGGATCATAGACTCAGGAGCCACTAATCATGTTTGTTATTCCTTGCAGGGGTTCAAGAAAGGAGAAAGCTGAGTAAGAATGAAATCAATTTGCGCTTGGGCAACGGAACGTTAGTGTCTGCAAGTGCAGTGGGAGATATTAGAGTTTATTTGGATTCTAGAAGGCATTTAGATTTAATAGACGTTTATTATGTACCTCAATTCAAGAGGAATTTAATTTCAGTTTCTTGTTTGAATAAATTTGGATATTCGGTTACTTTTAATAAAGTTTTTATTATTAGTAAGAATGACAAAATTATTTGCCAAGGTACATTGGAAAACGGTCTATACTTTTTGCATAGAAATATCTCTCACTCGTTAGACACAGAAATAACGGAACCTAATCATAAAAGAGTAAAATTATCAACAGATGAAACCTACCTTTGGCATTTACGCTTAGGTCATATTAACCTTAATAGGATTAAAAGATTGGTATGTGACGGACCTTTGAGTGACTTAAAGGTTGATGATCTACCAACTTGTGAATCTTGTTTGGAAGGTAAAATGACCAAAAGGACGTTCTCTGCCAAAGGTGCAAGAGCCACTGAATGTTTAGGATTGATACACACTGATGTATGTGGACCTATGAGCATTCAAGCTAGAGGTGGATATGAGTACTTCATCACCTTCACGATGATTACTCGAGATTTGGTTATGTGTATCTCATGCATAAGTCGGATGCTTTTGACATGTTCAAAGCATTCAAAGCTGAAGTGGAAAATCAGCTTGAGAAACACATAAAAATCTTGAGATCTGATCGTGGTGGAGAATATCTATCTGGTGAGTTTCAGCAATATCTTATTGATAATGGGATAGTTTCTCAGTTTTCTGCACCAGGTACACCTCAACAGAATGGGGTAGCAGAAAGGAGAAATAGAACTCTTTTGGATATGGTTAGGTCTATGTTGAGTTATTCAACTTCCTATTTCTTTTTGGGGATATGCTTTACAAACTGCTATATACATTCTAAACGATGTACCATCTAAGTCTGTTCCTAAAACACCGCATGAGTTGTGGACTGGGCGCAAGCCTAGTTTACAACACTTAAGGATATTTGGTTGTCCTGCGCATGTGTTAAAAGGAAAGACAGAAAAGATGGAGTCCCGTTCAGAAACATGTATATTTGTAGGGTATCCAAAAGAAACTAAAGGATATTATTTCTATAGTCCTTCAGATCTTAAAGTATTTGTTTCGACAAATGCTAAATTTCTGGAAAAGGACTATATGAATGATTTTGTGCCTAGAAGTAGAATTGTCCTGAATGAGATGTCAGGAGATACAATTCCACGAGAGGTTACACAACCTAACCCAATTGTAAGTTCCGATCCAACACAAGATCAACAACCTACCATTCCTCGTCGTAGTGGGAGGGTTAGAACACAACCCGAAAGATACATCGGTCTGGGAGAATCAGTGGAGAATCTCCCGACGACGATGATCCCTATACGTACAAGGAAGCTATGGAGGATGTTGATAGTCGCCATTGGCAAAAGGCAATGCAATCCGAGATTGAATCTATGTTCGATAACAAAGTCTGGTCCCTTGTAGACTTGCCTAAAGGGATAAAACCCATTGGGTGCAAGTGGGTATACAAGAGGAAAAGAGGTATGGATGGAAAGGTGGAAACCTTTAAAGCTAGATTGGTAGCTAAAGGGTATACACAGAAAGAAGGTATCGATTACGAGGAAACCTTCTCTCCTGTGGCCATGCTTAAATCCATTAGGATACTCTTATCCATTGCAGCATCTTTAGATCTAGAGATTTGGCAAATGGACGTCAAGACAGCTTTCCTAAATGGAAGTCTTGACGAAAGCATCTACATGATGCAACCAGAGGGATTCATTGAAAAGGGCCAATGGATAAGGTATGCAAGTTGCAGAAATCCATATATGGATTAAAGCAAGCATCCAGATCCTGGAACATAAGGTTTGATCAAGCTGTCAAAGGTTTTGGATTTATTCAGAATCCTGACGAACCTTGTGTATACAAAAGGATTAAAGGCGACAAGTTGGTTTTCCTGATTCTTTATGTTGATGATATACTCATTGGAAACGATGTAGGTGTATTGACATCAGTAAAAGAATGGTTAGCAAAACAATTTGATATGAAGGACTTAGGAGAAGCAAGTTTTATTCTAGGTATCCAAGTAATAAGGGATAGAAAGAATAGAACGATTGCATTATCCCAAGCTTCATACATAGACAAGATCTTGTCTAGGTTTTCCATGCAGGATTCCAAGAAAGGTATGTTACCTTTCAGACATGGAATCAAGCTTTCTAAGGAACAAGTTCCTAAGAATGAGCATGAAGAGCAATTCATGAGTAGAGTTCCATATGCCTCGGCAGTTGGAAGTCTCATGTATGCAATGCTCTGTACTAGACCAGATATTTGTTTTGCTGTTGGCATAGTTAGCAGGTTTCAATCGAAACCTGGTCCTGATCACTGGACGGCAGTCAAGCATATTTTCAAGTATCTCAAGAGAACGAGAGATAATATGCTTGTATACTCTGGAGGGGATTTGGTTCCCGTTGGGTATACAGATTCTGACTCCAGAAAATCCACATCAGGGGCTGTGTTTACTATTGGAGGAGGAGCAGTTATATGGAGGAGTATCAAGCAATCTTGTATTGCTGATTCCACCATGGAAGCTGAGTATGTTGCTGCATGCGAAGCTGCCAAAGAGGCTGTTTGGCTCCGCCAATTCTTGATTGACTTGAAGTGGTTCCTAGTGCGAATAAGCAGATCACTATCTACTGTGACAACAGTGGAGCAGTGGCTAATTCGAAAGAACCAAGAAGTCACAAGAGAGGTAAACACATTGAAAGAAAGTATCATCTTTTAAGGGAGATTGTTCAAAGAGGTGACGTGACGATTACCAAAATCGCGTCAGCAGAAAATCTAGCGGATCCCTTCACAAAGGCTCTACCTCAGAAGAGTTTCGATGGGCATCTAGAGAACATGGGCTTGAGAGATATGACACATTTGCTATAGCGCAAGTGGGAGATTGTTAGGATTATGCTCAATAGCAAGAGTGTAATGTTGTAATTAACAATCTTTTTCATATTAATAAAGTGATTTCTGGTTTAACAAATCGTATAGCATTTATAGTTTATTATAATTGTCAAAGTAAATAATCATAAGGTCTAAAGACTATGGAAAAGAAGAATTGTTCGTACATCTGGATATGTATGTGGTAGACACAATTCTTTAGTTAGTCTTGAATAATGTTCACAACTTAAGTTAAAGGTTGGGCACCTTTATCTTGTTAAAGTTGTAGAATTCTTTTGCTAGCATTTGAGTGGGATCAAATGAGATATGATGAGTCTAAAATCATCGGAGTGTCTTCGAGCAAAAGGATCTAGTGCACTGGGTGCATTGAACTGGATCACAATGAAAAGCTTTATCTAGAACCGTCAATAGATAATAGTCTTTTCATTATCAGGACAATCGGAGAGTCTATCTTAATCCTGAGATAAATGATGGACTTATGGTTGCAAGTGATATCATTTGAGTTATCAATGAGTACGATTATATCGCATAGTCTATCCTCGATAGTTTGGTGATATTCATTTGTTAATCGATAGAGGACTTCATTTATAGATATGGACATCGTGGCTCCATTTAATTAAATGAGAGTATAATATCATCATATGGATGTTTTGAGGTAATTGGATATTAAATCTCAACGTTGAGTTTTCGATAGTGTCTATTGAAAACATGGCTTCTGGACAAGTCAAAATATCCAAGTTCAAAACGTGGTCATATGAGTAAATATGGTAACTTGGAGAGTTATAGGCGGTCTATGAACTCTTGGCGATTACTGATATTAATCACGAGGATACACTATCTCCAATATGATTGTCTAGGGTATGAATGAGGAGCATCTTCCTTTTCTATCTTTATTTAAGAGTTCAGTTTTAGCTCTTTAGTGGAATGAGTTAAAATTAATGGATCGGACCTAAGTGAATCATTTGTTGATTGTGATTAGGTTATGTCTATTGAAGCTTAAATTTAGATGGCCCGCCAAGATCCCCAATCCACACGGACTTGCATGGATCACTTGATATATTCTACCGGACCAATTTAAGGGTCCATCTAGAATTGCATTTAATATATTAAGAATATAATTTGCACATTATTTAAGTAATGGGCTGCTCAATTATATTAATATATTAATGAAAGACATGTGGGCTTGTTTCTTTTAGTAAGAATGGGTCTGGTTCACATGTGGGCTTTTTATTTAAAGTCCAATGGATTAATGAAATAAGAAAATATATTTGGCCCATTTATTAAGTGGGGCGGCAAGGGTTTTTTAACCTAATATATTATTTTGTTTCATTGTTTTAATTAAATAAGAATTAATTAATTTATTAATTAATTGTTTAATTAAGAAACAAATCTTTTCTGAATAGGAAATATGATTCCTAGAGTTATACTATTGGTAGTAGTATACTAAAATTAAAAGACTTGTTTGATAAGAAATAAATAATTAATTTTATTTATTTAATCAAATAGAAGTCTTTTTATTTAGTCAAATAAAAGAATAAAAGATTTTGAATTGAATTAGGGTTTGAAGTCTTAAACTAGATAGGAATTAGGGTGCAACACAAACTTTTTTGACTATGTGTATTGCGGCAACCCTAGTCCCTTGAGTAGTGAAGAATTCGGCCACCCTAAAAGAAAAGAAGGAAAGAAAATTTGGCCACCTATATATGTGTACTTATAGAATTCGGCCACATCCAATGCTTGGTGCTTGAGAGACAATTTTTCTTCTTCTTCTAATTCATAGAGAGCATTATTTTATTCTACTAAAACATAAAAGAGTGAATAAATTATTCTTTGATGGTACACTATTTGCTTGTTCATCAATAAGCTTGTGTGTACAACATCGATTAGGTTCACGCGAGTTTCGATCATTAGATTGAGAACTCAAAAGTGACTGGAATAATTTTAGTCTTCTTTTGATTGTTTTTGTGACTAACAAAGAAAAGAAAAGTTTGTTTGTCCATTCACAGGTTAGCAATTCAAAGAAAAGGGAGACCACGCTCCTAGGTGATTCACGTTCGTGCTAGGATTGAAGATCTTGCGGATTACCATCGTAAGTCAATCGGATCACGCGACAAAAGGTATTCTTCTTTTGTTAGATAATATATATTTTTAATTGATTAAAGAGTTTAAGGTTCATAAAAAGGAAAAATTTTAAAAGTTACTAAATCAATTTTAGTCTCGCTTCCGCTGCGTGTACTACGGTATTTTTCCCTACAATTGCTTCATCCATAGGAGTTGTGTGCATCCACTCCCCGCGGCTATGTACTCGGCCTCAGCCGTGGACAAGGAAATCGAGTTTTGCTTCTTGCAAAACCAAGACACCAAGTTGTTGCCTAGAAAGAAGCAACCGCCCAATGTGCTCTTCCTATCATCACAATTTCTCTGCCCAATCCGCATCACTAAAGCCTACAAGACTAGCATTAGTGTCAACAGAGTACCAAATCCCATAGTTGGATGTCCCATTCACATAGCGAATGATTCCTTTACGGAAGAGAGATGGGACTCCTTAGGATCCGCTTGGTACCTAGCACACACACCCACATTAAAAGATATATCGGGCCTACTCGCGGTCAAATAAAGCAAGCTACCTATCATCGCCCCGATATAGAGTTTGTTCCACACTTTTACCACTAGCATCATTGCTTAGCTTCAAAGTGGTACTCATGGGTGTATCATAATGTTTGGCATTTTCTAAACCAAACTTCTTCACTATGTTTTGGCATATTTGGCTTGGGTTATGAAAATCCCATCATCTAATTGCCTAATTTGCAAACCTAGGAAGTAACTTAGCTCACCAACAAGACTCATCTCAAATTCATGAGACATAACATCAACAAATTGTTGGACCTTGGTGTTGTTGGTGGAGCCAAAAACTATATCATCAACATATATTTGAGCTATGAAAAGCTCATCATTGTCTCTCTTGATGAATAGCGTCTTGTCAACACTACCTCTTGTGTAGTTGTTGTCAACAAGAAATTGAGTGACACTCATACCAAGCCCTCGGCTTGTTTCAACCCATATAGTGCCTTCTTGAGGCGATAGACATGGTTGGGGTGGTGTGCATCCGCAAACCCCTTAGGTTGTTCAACAAACACTTCCTCTTGCAAGAAGCCATTAAGGAAGGCACTCTTGACGTCCATTGTGTGCAATTTGAACTTGTGCACACAAGAGATGGACAAGAGAACCTAATGGACTCTAAACGGGAAACGAGAGCAAAAGTCTCCTCAAAGTCGATACCCTCAATTTGAGAGTACCCTTGTGCTACAAGTCTAGCCTTGTTCCGCACTATGTTGCCATTCTCATCGGATTTATCCTATAATCCACTTAGTTCCTGTCACATGTGAGCTTTTAGGCCTAGGAACTAGAGTCCAAACCTCATTCCTTTCGAATTGGTTTAGCTCTTCTTGCATGGCAAGAACCCAAAATTCATCATTTAAGGCTTCATCAACCTTTTTGGGTTCAATTTGAGAGGTGCATGTAAAGCTAATTAGATTAGCTATTTGACGCCTAGTCCTAACACCCTCATTGACATCTCCAATAACATCCTCTTTGTTATGGAGTCTTCTAACCCATGGAGCAAGTTCATTAGAGTCCAAGAGAGGGACTCTAGTAATAGGTTGTGTGACTTCATCATTTTCATTAGATGTCCCAACATTAGGAGTCACCACAACTCTCTCCAAAGGAGAGTCATCATCTAAAATTTCCTCCTCCTCATGGTCATTAGACTTGAGCCTTGTATCATCAATGACAACATTCGATGATTCCATGACGGTTCGAGTCTTCAAGTTGAAAACTCTATAGGCTCTACTATTCAAGGCATAGCCAATAAAGATACCCTCATCACTCTTAGCATCAAACTTGCCAAGTTGATCACGGTCATTTAAATGTAGCATTGCTCCCAAATCTGTGGAAGTATCTAACATTTGGCTTCCTACCCTTCCATAACTCATAAGAGGTGTTTCTAGATCCGGGCCTTAGGAATACTCTATTCCTTATATAGCAAGCCGTATTGACGGCTTCGGCCCATAGGTTCTTAGGGACATTGTTGCTAAGCAACATCACTCGGGCCATCTCTTGGAGGACCCTATTCTTCCTCTCAACAACTCCATTTTGTTGAGGTGTCCTAGGAGCCGAAAACTCATGGGAGATGCCTAAGCTATCACAATAGCTTTCAAAAGAGGCATTCTCAAACTCCCTCCCATGGTCACTTCTAATCCGTTTAATGCTTTTAATATTAGAATTCATTTCATTTTGTAATTTAGTACAAAGCATTTTAAACTTATCAAAAGTTTCGGATTTTCTCTAAGAAAATATGTCCATGTAAATCTAGAGAAATCATCAACACAAACAAAAATGTATCTCTTTCCACCTAAATCTCGGTTTGCATAGGACCTATGAGATCCATGTGGAGAAGCTCTAGGGGCTCCTTGGTGGAGAGATACTTGCCCTTTTTGTGCATGCTTTTGGTTTGTTTTCCTTGTTGGCAAGGTCCACAAATACCATTGGCTTTCTTCCCAAGCTTAGGGAGGCCCGCACACATTGAACTTTCCAAGGGTTCTTAAATCCCTAAAGTTCATGTGGCCAAGTCTTTCATGCCACAACTCAACTTGCTCATCCATGGACACATTGTTTGAGACAATTCTAGCTTCAAGACAATAACAATTGTCGCTAGATCTCATACCTTTCAATAAGGTTTGTCCATCAGGCTTTAGGATAGAGCAATCATCTTTTCTAAACAAGACGGAATATCCTTCATCACTTAGATGTGAAATGCTTATTAAATTGGCTTTCAAGCCATCAACAATAAAGCATCGGATAAGGAGGGTAAACCGGGAACGGAAATGGTTCATTTCCCTACAACTTTCTTTTGGATCCATCACCAAAAGTGACATATCCTCCTTCCTCCATAACAAGAGTCTCGAAGAACTCTTGTTTCCCGTCATGTGCCTCAAGCACCCACTATCTAAATACCAAAAATTAGAAGAATTTGCCTTCAAGGCTATTTGAGCACATGGCAAACATTTTCATTCTTTCTAATCCACCTAGAAACAATCTTAGCTTTCTTAGTGGTCTTTGGTACATGGGTTCTAGATGTTCTAGGATCATGCTAATAATATTATCATTCCTAGGAACATGCATCATGGCTCTTTTCTTTTTCTTCTCTATCATGCTTCTAGTTTTGCACATTTTAATATATCGAAAGCAATGTGGTCTAATATGACCATCAAATCCACAAAAGTGACATATAGGAGTAAAATAAGGACATACCTTGTTCTTGTCTTTGTGGATGAAAGGGTTCAATCCGTCTTCGTTGTTGAACCGGTCTAGATTGCTTCCTAGCTTGAGGTTGCATGATAGGTCTCTTTCCTTTGTGAGCCATTTGTGGAGGAATGTTGGCTTGAGGGACCCTAGGGGGTTGAGCTTGATGATGAGGATCAAGAAGCATCAACAAAGGGTCCATTGCATGTTCCAGTTGGGCAAATTAAAAGGGCCAAGAAGATCAAAGAAGCATTTAATGGGGGTTGATTCTGAGTTTCTGAAGTCCAAGTTTGGCCACATGAAGACCAAATCCGGGCTAAACTTCGTGGGCCTCTATAGAGAGTATCTGAAGTCGGATTGTCTATTATAATATGTTTTTGGAAAGCCCAAGACGAGCCCTACAGATGTTATGAACTCCGGCTTCCATAAACGATCACAATAGGCCCAAATTCGGCCATCTATCTTGTTGCGCGAAGACATGAGCTGAGGAGTCCGAATTTCAGCATATTTCCTAATAAAAAGCTGATTTGGGCGTGAGATACAAGCTAGGGTTGGAGGATTCCGAATTTTAGCATATTTCCTATTTTTTAATTATTTCCCAAATAAATAGTTGATTTGTTTCCAAACAAAGTCAACTAGTTGCTAGTTTTTATTCTTTTACTTTCCTAATTGTAAGGCAATTAATTGCTGAGTAGTTTATTTCCTTTTCTTTTGTCGTCTAGGGTTTAGATATTTTCTTAGTATTTAAAGGACGCATTGATGTATTATTTTGACAGATTAGGCTTTGAAGAAATATTATTTGAGAGAACTTTTTATCTTGGTTCTTCATTGAACTATGAACTTATCAAGGTTCTACCTTGTGGCGTTCAAGCCTTGACTTATCACTCACCTTCTTTCTTGTTCTTGAGTGTGGCGTCTACAACCTTCTTGATACCGTTGGTTCTTATCTCCATATAAATGGGTCACGGTCCTTTATTTTCTTTGTTTTTTATAAACTTGAATTAGAAAACGATCCTTCGTTACCATATATTGGTTCCGGGTCTCACTACTCTTGGTGAGGTTTATATCACTTGAGGTTGCCTTCTTGGCTCCATCTTCACTTGTGCATTTGAGCATTGTCCTACTTCTAACTTCTTCCTAGGAATTTGCACATATGAAGTTTCTTCGTTCCTCAAACTCTTGACAAATACAGTCTTGTTAGAGGTAGAGATCTTCTTGCCATCTTCATACCCAAGACCCCTCTTGTCACATGGACTCTTTCCAACACCAAGCATATGGTCAAGATTCTTGATGCTAGAATCCATCCTAGTCATAGATTCTCTAACTTCTTCAAGCTCCCTCTTTAGACTATCTTCATTCCTCCTAGATAAGACTAACTCCTCTCTTAGCTTACCTTCCATCTTCTTGAATTTTTCCACTTGTTCACCTAAGTGGTCATTTTGAGATAAAAGTTCAAGATTTTCTCTCTCAACATCTTGATCTTTCTTGTGCTCTTTTACTAATCATTAAACTCGGCATGGTATTTAGCAAGCACCTTTTTCTCCACAAAACCATTTATAGAGTTAGAAGAGGAATCACTCTCTTCTCCACTTGAGTCATTTTCCTCTTGACTCATTTCCTCTCTCTCACTAGCACTTTTGCTTTTATGGGAGGAGGCAAAAGCTAGGAGATTAGCCATGAGCTCTTCATCATCCGAAGACTCATCTCCCTCATAGGAGTCATCACTACTTCCACTCCAAGTTGTGGCCATCACTTTTCCTTTTTCTTCTCATTGTGATTTGCACATTCGGGGGCAAAGTGACCTATCCCACCACACTCGAAGCATCGGACCCATTTCCTTTCGGTCTTCTCTTTCCTAGGCTCAAACTTGTTGTAGGAACCCTTTTTCTTGAAGTTTTGACCTTTGGAACCAAAGTCCTTTTTCCCGAACTTCATGACCCTCTTGAATCTCTTCACAAATAGTGCAAGGTCTTCGTCCGAGTCATTCTTCTTCGCCTCCTTTTCATCCTTGGAGGTTTTCAAAGCAATTCCTTTTTGCTTTTCAGGAGGTGTGGAGATAGGACCTTTCCTAGACTCATAAGCTAGAAGTCTCCAATCACCTCACTCGGCTTCATACCTTATATCCACTATTTTCTTCTAAAGCCGTCACCTTCGATTCGAACCTATCGGGTAGAGATCTCATAATCTTTTGCTTGATTCTCCTATCCGAATATGGATTACCAAGTTGATGACTTTGGTTGACTATGTCCATCAACTTGATCTCGAAGTCGTTGAAGCACTCATTCTCCTCCATCTTAAGCATCTCGAATTGAGTTTGGAGGACTTGAAGCTTAGAGTCCTTCACCACTTCGGTTCCCTCATGTGCAATCTCTAGGATGTCCCATGCCTCCTTAGCTATCCTAGTATTTTGAATCAATTTGTATTGATTTTCGTCCATAGCACATAAGATGGCATGCATCGCCTTCCTATTCCACTTTGAAGCCTCAAACTCTTGCGCGTTCCATTGCGCCTTAGGCTTCAATACATCTTTTCATCCACCACCGGGAGTCGTCATGGGTAGATCATATCCGTCTTCCACCACCATCCATGCACGATCATGAATTTGGCATATGTAGGATTCCATCTTCCCTTTCCATTGGGAATAGTTCAATTTAGTAAGAAGTGGAGGCCTTGTGCTAGAAGCACCTTCGTTGCCACCACCATTTCCACCGTTTCCACTCATAGTGTTTATGAATGAATGAAATGAATGCAAATGTATGAATGATCAAATATCACACAAAATGCAAAACACACCAAAATAAGCAATGATCACCTATGTATGTCTAGGAACCCGCTCTGATACCAATTGAAACAAATTATAGCACGGTGTGTATAAAACTATCTAGAGGGGGAGGTGAATAGATTTTAAGCTTATTACCCAATTTTTCGTGTTAAGTCAAAATTACGAAATTACCCCTAAATAGATAAAACAATAAATCAAGTATAAAATGCGGAAATTAAATAACTTGATTTTTATGTGGAAACCCTTACGGGAAAAACCACGGGCTAGTAAGTAAGCCACACTCGAACCTCGAATCCACTAAATGTGTAAAACGATTACAACCTAATCCCGGAAGTAATCACACACCTACCTAATCCCGGTATGAGTGAACCTAGTCCAATTTGCTTGTGATCTAAGCAACCTAATCCCGGAAGCTACACACAAGACTTACTTTCTCAATGAAGAGAATAACACCCTAAGTGAATATATGAATATCCAAAATGCAACATAGAGCAAGGGAAACCCTATATGCTTATCTAAGATGATTAATATGCAATTAGAAGAATCATAGATATTAAAAACTAAATGACATGTCAAATAGTTTAGCTAATCAAGATTAAGCACAAAACCTAATTAGCTATCACAATACAACTTCTCAAACATACATCACACTAATCTCAAACTTGTATCCAAAATATATATAATAACATACAAGTAATTAAATGAGATTGCTTGTTAAGAAAAACACAAATATGTAAGATATTAGTGAAAAGCTTACCAAGCAAAGTATGATGAAGGATCCATGCTAGATGACATCTAGATGATCAAAGATGATGCTAGATGATGATTGATGATCATGAAAAAGTGTTTGAGTGATTAAAAATGAGTTCTTTGTGTATTTTTCTTGTCTTGAAAAATATCATAAGTATGAAGCATGAATATGAACTCACTTAATTGACCTAAAGTCAAAGTGACATATATATAGGGGCCATAAGTGAAGTGAGGTCGTTTTGGAAAACGCACCAGAAATTGCTCTGTGCGCTGGTGAGCCTGCGCTGGATGACAGGCGCACGACCAGCGCACAGGCAAAAATTGCACAGGCGCTTGACGACCAGCGCTTAGACGGGCGCATGACCAGCGGCATACCACTGGGTGATTTACGCTGGTGGGCTTGCGCTGGTGAGGACCAGCGCACGGCCAGCGACAGACCACTGGGCGATCTGCACTGGTGAGCTGCGCTGGTCTGGCACTTGACGACCAGCGCACAGCCCACTCCTTTGAACCCCACAAGAAAGCAAGCAAAGGGTAAAAAGGTAAAGCAAGATGCATCCTACAAGCCTAAATGCTATGACATTATAATCCAAGATGCAATCAAAATACAAGCAAGAAAAGCTATTAATGAACATTAAAGCACAACAATAAGAAACACAACATACAAGGAATAAACATATGCATGAGTTGTGAGTGTGTGCAACTATCTCTTCAAGACAAGTAAGCACATAGAAATTTACCTTCGGTGCTTATCAACAATGAGGTCTTCAAAGGGCTTGAGCATAACAACAATATCTAAGCTACCTTACAAAGAATCCCTAACAAGTGGTTTGTCCATGAAATGAGTCAATCAACAAATGGGAACTTTACAGTCAACGAAATTAGCCAATCAAAACGAGGAACTTACAATCTCCCCCTTGGCTATTTCGTGACAAAACCACAACTCATAATTGATCCTCACAAAAAGAAACTAAAGGTCAACAAGAGTTTTTCTACATTACAAGAGATACCTAATCAACTAGATCTTCAAGCTTTCCATCTCTTGTAGAATAAAACATCCTTACAAAACAGGATAACTACACTTTCCAAGACAAGTGTATGTGAGGTGATCAAGTGAAAAAATAAATCAAGCATATGCATTAAAGGAAACAATCAACAGCATGCTATGAAGTGCAATGCAATGCTCCCTCTAAGTGGGTTACTCCCCCTCAACAAGCAATTCTCCCCAACATGCATATAAATACTAAAACTCCCCTATTACACACTACTCTCCCTTTTTGTCATGAGATAGGCAAAGAAGTATCCCTAACCGGGTCACTTTTAGCAAAAAGAGACATTTCTATAGTCATATACAAGAACTTTATGCAACTTAATTAATTAGGAGAGAAGCAAAGAGATTTATATTAAGAAAATATGTGACAATGATGCTTTGCATGCAAGACATGCTGCATTCAAGTCCAAAACATGGTATTTAGCAAAGTAAACAACAAAGGTTTCCAAAAGAATTCACACCAATTTCACCATTTACCATGAATTAAAGCAAGGATATAGATTTTACAAGCAATTCTATTTAAGAAGCAACTATATCCAACTTTATAAGCAAAACAAGGCATGAGCGACTTTTGCACCCTATTCAATTTTTCCGGGTAAGATACCCGTATGATAGTAGCCTTGTTTAACTAATAAAGAAAGAGAGACTTTGGATTTTAAAATCCTTAGAATGGATACACGATCCTTTATTTATTGGAGTCTCATCATTGCTTTTCACTCATAATTTTGCATTTAAAATTTAGCAATCAACATTTCATACTTTTCATCTTAAGCATGTCATTATAAGAAAATCATCATGTCATAGAGATCAATTATAGGTCATTCAAATAGTACTTCCAAATAAATCTCATGGTCCAAAAATGCATGTTTGAACATAAATATGATATGGATTACCAACAAAGCAATGGTTCACACTTATTGAAGAAATATCATATAAGCATATGTGCAACCAAGATACTCAAGCAATTAATGATGAAGCATAAAGTTTATCAAAATTTTGCATGACAGAATGTAATTTTGCTCTTTTTGCTTGAGCTCCCCTTATGGGATCAATTACCCAACCAAATCAATGACCTACCAAGTCCATTGGACCTAGTTGTATCTATGGGTATCATATTGGTACATTAGCATGCGGGTTCATCTTTTCTAATCCACCTAGGTGACACATTTTCATTCTTAGTGGTCATAGTTAGCATGTTATTCGAATTCTTAGGATTATCGACTTTAGATTTCCTAGGCACATGCATATTTGCTCTTATAAGCCTATTTCTTTCTATCATGCTCTCAACCCTACATTTCTTAATGTACCTAAAGCAGTTTGACCTCATATGCCCATCAACATCACAAAAATGACAAGTTTGTATAAAATGAGGAGTCATACCATATCCTTATGAGGTCATTAAAGACTTGTCATGCATTTGATGTCTCATTTGGTGTTGAACCAGTTCTCTCCTTCTTTATTATTGAACCAGATTGGGATGCCTACTTGGTTGAGTTTGCATGGCTTTCCTTCTTGGTTGATGAAATCTTGGCTGAGGAAAGCATGGAGGTGGAGCTATTGAGCTACACTCTTTGTTGGCATATACACTTGGGCACTTTTGGATGACTTTCCAAGTTCAATCTTCCTCCTAGGATGTTGAGATGGAGGAGGCAACTTAGGAACAATTCCTTCACAAAAGTTGTCTTGTTCGAGGAAGGCATGGACTCATCATTAACAAAGCCAAGCCCTTTCTTGTCATTAGACTGTAGGGAAAAATGAGTGCATGTAGCGGAAGCGAGACTAAAATAGGTTTAGTATTTAATTTTTTTTTTTCCTTTTTAAAGATGAACCTTAACCCTTTAATTAATTAACATATAATAGATATCGTACCTTTGTCGTGTGATCCGACTGACGTTGTGTCGATGGTAACCCGCAAGATCTTCCAATCCAATCACGAACGTGAATCACCTAGGAGCGTGGTCTCCCTTCTCTTTGAATTGTGTACCTGAGGATGGATAACAAAATTTTTCTTTTTCGTTAGTCACAATAAATTCCAAGAGACTACAAAGTTCCGGTCACTTTTGAATTCACAATCGTTAGATCGAAACTCGCGTGAACCTTATTCGAATTGTGCACAAAACCTTTTGATATAAAAGTTACTAGTGCACTATTGAAATAAGAACAAACTTTTCTCTCTTTTCCTCTTGGCCGAAAATATCACACTATTTCCTAGAGTTGGATTTTATTTTCTCAAGCAAAAGAAAATAACTCTCAATCCTTGCATTTGGGTTTTTGAATTCTCTTTGCACAAAAATACGTATATTGGTCGCAATTCGTCCTTGCCCAAAATAATCATTGCATCGAATTCATCTTGCCATCATATAATATTATTGCACCAAATTCTGCACTGTCCATATTATAATATATAGTGCACCGAATTCATCTTACAATTATATAATATATCAGTGGCCCTAATTTGCTTTCAGCATATTATCTATGTCTCTCGAATTCCTTGCTCTATATAATATATATAGTCAACGAATTCTGCTTGCCATATATCTTTTGGGTGACCGAATTCTTTTTGATTGATTTCTTTGTGGTGACCGAAATCCTCTACAAAAAATTTTCTGTTTCCACAAAAGGACTCCTATCAATCTTTTAGAATTCAAGCCCTAATCCAACTCCTTTGTGTATTGTGACTATATAAAAGACTTCTTTATTTGACTAGATAAATAAATCCCTTATTTATCTACTTACCAAATAAAGTCTTTTATTTTAATTATACTACCACAATAGTATACTACTAAGAAACATATTTCCTAGTCAGAAAAAGATTTTGATTCTTAATTAAATAATTCAATCATTAATTAATTCCCATTTAATTAAATAATAAAATAAAATAATATTTTAGACTAATAATTTAGCCTTGCCGCCCATATACACATACATGGGCCAAATATTATTTTTCCATTTTATTTAATCCATTGGACTTTAATTAAAAGGCCCACATGTGAACTAGGCCCATTCTTACTAAAAGAAACAAGCCCACATGCCTTAATACAATTCTAGATGGACCCATAAATTAGTCCGGTAGAATATATCAAGTGATCCATGCAAGTCCATGTGGATTGGGGATCTTAGCGGGCTATCTAAATTTAAGCTTCAATAGACATAACCCAATCACAATCAACAAATGATTCACTTATGTTCGATCTATTAATTTTAGTTCATTCCACTAAAGAACTAAAATTGGACTCTTAAATAAAGATAGAACAAGTAAATGTTTCTCATTCATACCCTAGACAATCTTATTGGAGATGGTGAATCCTCATGAATAATATCAGTAATCGCCAAGAGCTCATAGATCGCCTATAGCTCTCCAAGTTACCATATTTACTCATATGACCACATTTCGAACTTTGGATATTTTGACTTGTCCAGAAGCCATGTTTTCAATAGACACTATCGAAAACTCAATATTGATTTAATATCCAATTACCTTAAAACATCCTCATGATGATATTATACTCTCATTGTATAAATGGAGCACGATGTCCATATCTATAAATGAAGTCCTCTATCGATTAACTATGCTATATAATTGTACTCATTGATAACTCAAATGATAACACTTGCAACCATATGTCCATCATTTATCTCAGGATTAAGATAGACTCTCCGATTGTCCTCATAATGAAAAGACTTTTTTTTATCTACTGACGGTTCTAGATAAAGTATTTCATTGTGATCCTGTTCAATGCACCTAGTGCACTAGATTCTTTTACTCAAAGCCACTTTGATGATTTAGACCCATCATAATACATTTGATCCCACTCAAATGCTAGCTAAAATCTACAACTTTAACAAGATAAAGGTACCCAACCTTTACCTTAATTTGTGAACATTATTCAAGACTAACTAAAGAATTGTGTCTCCCTCATACATATCCAGATGTACGAACAATTCTTCTTTTCTCATAGTCTTTTGACCTTATGATTATTTACTTTTGACAATTATAATATTCAATCTATAAATGCTATAAGATTTGTTTAAAACAGAAATCACTTTATTAATATGAAAAGATTGTCAAAAACAATATTACACTCTTGCTATTGAGCATAATCCTAACAACTCCCACTTGCGCTATAGCAAATGTGTCATATCTCTTATTCCCATGTTCTCTAGGTGCCCATCAAAACTCTTCCGTGGTAGAGCCTTTGTGAAGGGATCCGCTAGATTTTCTACTGATGCGACTTTGGTAATCGTCGCATCACTCCTATGCAAAATCTCCCTAAGAAGAAGATACTTCCTTCCAATGTGTTTTCCTCTCTTATGACTTCTTGGTTCTCTCGAATTAGCCATTGCTCCACTGTTGTCACAGTAGATAGTGATTTGCTTATTCGCACTGGAAACCACTTCCAAGTCAATCAGGAATTGGCGGAGCCAAACAGCCTCTTTGACAGCTTTGCATGCAGCAACATACTCAGTTTCCATGGTGGAATCAGCAATACAAGATTGCTTGATACTCCTCCATATGACTGCTCATCCTCTAACAGTAAACATAGATCTTGATGTGGATTTTTTGGAGTCAGAATCTGACTGGAAATCAGAATCTGTATGCACAACGGGAATCAAATCCCTCCTTAGTATACAAGCATATTATCTCTCGTTCTCTTGAGATACTTGAAAATACGCTTGACTGCTGTCCAGTGATCAGGACCAGGTTTCGATTAAAACCTGCTAACTCTGCCTACAGCAAAACAAATATCTGGTCTAGTGTAAAGCATTGCATACATGAGACTTCCAACTACCGAGGCATTTGGAATCCTACTCATGAATTGCTCTTCATGCTGATTCTTAGGAACTTGTTCCTTAGAAAGTTTGATTCCATGTCTGAAAAGTAACATACCTTTCTTGGAATCTTGCTTGGAAAATCTAGACAAGATTTTATCTATGTATGAAGCTTGGGATAGTGCAATTGTTCTATTCTTTCTATCCCTTATTACTTGGATACCAGAATATAACTTGTTCTCCTAAGTCCTTCATATCAAATTGTTTTGCTAACCATTCTTTTTACTGATGTCAATACACCTATATCGTTTCTAATGAGTAGTATATCATCAACATAAATAATTTAGGAAAACCAACTTGTCGCCATTAATCCTTTTGCATACACAAGGTTCGTCACAGCTTGATTGAACCTTATGTTCCAGGATCATGATGCTTGCTTTAATCCATATTTGGATTTTTGCAACTTGCATTGCCTTTTGCCAATGGCAACAATCAACATGCTTCATTGCTTCCTTATAGTGTAGGGATTATTGTCGTTAGGGAGATTCTCCATTGATTCTCCCAGACCAATGTATCTCTCGGTTTTCTTCTAACCCTCCCACTACGACGAGGAATGGTAGGTTGTTGATTTTGTGATGGTGCGGAACTTACAATTGGGTAGTGTAACCTCTTGTGGAATTGTATCTCCTGACATCTCATTCAGGACAATTCTACTTGTAGGTACAAAATTATTCATATAGTCCTTTTCTAGAAATTTAGCATTTGTTGAAACAAATAATTTAAGATCTAAAGGACTATAGAAATAATACCCCTTAGTTTCTTTTGGATACCCCACAAATGCATGTTTCCGAATGGGACTCTATCTTTTCTGTCTTTCCTTTTAACACATGCGTAGGACAACCAAATATCCTTAAGTGTTGTAAACTAGGCTTTCGCCCAGTCCACAACTCATGCGGTGTTTGAGGAACCGACTTGGATGGTACATCGTTTAGAATGTACATTGCAATTTGTGAGCATATCCCCAAAAAGAAATAGGAAGCGTTGAATAATCAACATAGACCTAACAATATTCAAAAGAGTTCTATTTCTCCTTTCTACCACCCTATTTTGTTGAGGTGTACCTAGTGCAGAAAACTGAGAAATAATTCCATTATCAACAAGATATTGCTGAAACTCACCAGATAGATATTCTCCACCACGATCAGATCTCAAGATTTTTATATGTTTATCTAGCTGATTTTCCATTTCAGCTTTAAATACTTTGAACATGTCAAAAGCATCCGATTTATGTCTCATGAGATACACATATCCAAATCTCGAGTAATCATCTGTGAAAGTGATGAAGTACTCATATCCACCCTCTAGCTTGAATGCTTATAGGACCACATACATCAGTGTGTATTAATCCTAAATATTCGCCTTTGGTCGTAAATGACCTTTTGGTCATTTTACCTTCCAAATAGGATTCACAAGTTGGTAGATCATTAACCTTTAAGTCACTTAAAGGTCCATCACTAACCAATCTTTTAATCCTATTAAGGTTAATATGACCTAGGCGCAAATGCCATAGGTAGGTTGCATCTTTTGATAATTTTACTCTTTCATCATTAGGTTGCGTTATTTCTGTGTCCAACAAGTGAGAGATATTTCTATGTAAATAGAATATGCCGTTTTCCAATGTACCTTTGCAAATAAATTTGTCATTCTTACTAATAATAAATTTTTTATTAAAAGTAACTGAATATCCAAAATTATTCAAACAAAACTAAAATTAAATTCCTCTTTAATTGAGGTACATAATAAACGTCTATTAAATCTAAATGCCTACTAGAATCTAGATAAACTCTAATATCTCCCACTGCACTGGCAGACACCAACGCTCGTTGCCTAAACGTAAGTTGATTTCATTCTTATTCAGTCTTTTCCTTTCCTGGAACCCTTGCAAGGAATAACAAACATGATTAGTGGCTCCAGAGTCTATGATCCAAGAATCTGTAGAATCTACCAGAAAACATGTTTCAAGATAATTAACATTATCTTGTTCCTTCTTGTTTTGAGACTTTGGGCAATTACTTTTCAAATGTCCCCTTTCACCACAAAGGAAGCACTTCCCTTTGATCTTGGTTACTTTCTTGGTAGGCCCAAGCTGCTTCTTCTTCTGTTGTTTCTTGACCTTCTTACGGGTCTTAACAGTAGCAACTTTACCAACCAAATGAATCTCTTGACTTATGCCATTAGATTCACAAGTATTAGCAAGTGGCTTAGGAATAGACAGAACAAATTTATGTTTTCAGCTTGCAGCAACAACCCAATTTTCCTTTTCCATGTGACATAATTATTACCATTAAAGTTTTATCTTTTAGGATGTTGATTAGGGATGGGATCATGATTTATGAATAAAACAAAAATATATATAAGTAAATAATCATGATAAAGCACTTTCGAATATTTATCTTGAATTAAATTAATAACTCAATTGTAAAAATTCAATGGTGATCCAACACCCATAAATGTTATGCCTCCTTTAGGAGTTCATACCATTTACTAGTTGGACTTGGTCCCACCTAATTGTTAACATAACAACCATCGTTTTCAATTTTAGCCTTGCGATTTTATTGACAAGAACTCTTGGGAGGATATCAATAAAATCACATTGAGTGTGTTACCAAGATATTGACCCTCATATTTTCTCTCACGAAAATCCCTCATTTGGGAGTAGATCTCGTTTGAGTCAATTGTCTAGTCTATCCTTGTAAGGAAGTATGAACTAAATATAGCACGGTGTGTATAAAGCTATCTAGAGGGGGGTGAATAGATTTTATGCTTTTTACCCAATTTTTCGTGTTAGTCAAAATTACGAATTTACCCTCAAGATAATATAAACAAGCAAGTGTAATATGGTGCGGAAATTTAAATCAACACTTGATTTTTACGTGGAAACCCTCACGGGAAAAACCACGGGCTATGTAAGTAAGCCACACTCGAACCTCGAATCCACTAAATGTGCAAACGATTACAACCTAATCCCGGAAGTAATCACACACCTACCTAATCCCGGTATGAGTGAACCTAGTCCAATTTGCTTGTGATCTAAGCAACCTAATCCCGATTGCTACACACAAGACTTACCTTCTCTTGAAGAGAATACAACCCTAAGTGAATATGTGAAATATCCAAAATGCAACATAGAGCAAGGGAAACCCTATATGCTTATCTAAGATGATTAATATGCAATTAAGAACAATCCTAGATATCAAAACTAAATGACATGTCAATTAGTTAAGCTAATCAATATCAAGCACAAAACCTAATATGCTAGCACAATACAACTTCTCAAACATACATCATACTAATCTCAATTTTGTATCTAAAGCATACAAAATAACAATCAAGTAATTAATTGAGATTGCTAGATAAATTAAACACAAAATATGTAAGATATTAGTGAAAAGCTTACCAAGCAAAGTATGATGAAGATTCCATGCAAGATGACATCTAGATGATCTATGATGATGCTAGATGATGATGATGATCATGAAATTGTGTTTGAGTAATTAAAAATGAGTTCTTTGTGTATTTTTCTTCTCTTGAAAAATATCCTAAGTATGAAGCATGAATAAGAACTCTTGTAAATGACCTAAAATCAAGTTAGCATATATATAGAGGCCATAAGTGAAGTGAGGTCGTTTTGAAATTTTGCCAGAAAAACACTCTGTGCGCTGGTGGACCAGCGCACAAAGCCAATTTTGGCTTGAGCGCTGGACGTCAGGCGCTGCCACCAGCGCCAGTCCAGCGGTGCCAAACTGGGCGTCCGGCGCTGGTCCACACCAGCGCACGACCAGCGGCGCTCCACTGGGCGATTTACGCCGGTGAGCGGCGCTGGTGGACCAACGCACAGCCCCAAATTGTATCCCACAAGCAATTGCAAGGGGTACAAAGTTAAACAAATGCATCCTAAAAGCCTAAATGCTATGATGTTTTCAACACAAGATGCAATCATAAAATCAAGCAAGAAGAGATGTAAATAATCATTTATGCACAACAAAAAGAAAACAACATACAAAGATTAAACATATGCATGAGTTGTGAGTGTGTGCAACTATCTCTTCAAGACAAGAAAGCACTTAGAATATTACCTTTGGTGCTTGTCAATAATGAGGTCTTCAAAGGGCCTAATGCACTAATAACAACATCTAAACTACCCTTACAAAGATCCCCATTTATGGTTTGATCACGAAATAAGCCAATTAAAAACAACGGGAATCCTTACAATCTCCCCCTTTGGCTATTTCGTGACAAAACCATCACTCACATTCCTCACAAAAAAATAGAAACTACGGGATTACAATATATTCTACATTACAAAGAGATAAGAGAATGCAACTTGAAGTCTTCAATCCTCTTGTAGAATAATCAATCCCTGAAAAGAGTTTCTAACATTCCAATTCAAGTAAAGTGTGAGATTAATCATGTGAGAATACCAAGCATTTGCATTTTAGAATTTAGGCACAACATTAGCAAATGTATGCAATGATGATAAATGCAATGCTCCCCCTCAAAGGGTTACTCCCCCTCAATGTTTTATCTCCCCAAAGTGCACAATAGCTTCTCTATTTTGCAACTCCCCTTACATATCCTACTCCCCCTTTTTGTCATGATATAGGCAAAGGAGTAGTCCCCAACCGGGTCACTCAAGCAACGAGAGATAGAAGCATGCAAGATATGCATATACATATAAGTCACTTATGCACTTCAATTAATTTGAGAGAAACAAGGAGATTTATTTGAGAAAATGTGTGAATCCAACATGCTTTGCATACAAGACATATAGCATTCAAGTCCAAAATACAATGGTATTTGGCAAAGCAAATGACAAAGGTTTCTAATTCGAATTCAAACCAATTTCACCAATGTCATGGGAAAAGCAAGGATATAGAGATTATTGATTTTAATTTAAGAGTAACTATATCCAACTTTATAAGCGAAACATGGCATGAGCGACTTTGCACCCTATTAGATTTTTCCGGATAAGATATCCGTATGATAGTAACCATGTTCAACTAATAAAGAAAGAGAGACATTTGGAATGTAAATTCCTTTGAACGGATACAAGATCCTTTATTCATTTTGAGTCTCATAAGCTTTCACACAAGTTTTGCATTTTTAAGAATATGCAATCATCAATTCATGCTTTTCATGTGAGCATGTTGTATGAATTTCATGCTTTTTCATTTAGCATTAGCATGTTATTTAAGAAACATCATGTCATGGAGATAACTATAGGTCATTCACATCATACTTCCTATGTAAATCTCCTAGTCCAAAAATGCATGTTTGAACATAAATATGACATGGATTGTAACAAGCAAGGTTCACACTTATATTGAAAATATATACATATGTACAACCAAGCTTACTCAAGCAATCAAAAGAAGAGGCATAAGTTATTTCAAATTTTTTGCAAGTTACAAAATGCAAAATAGCTCTCTTTGCTTGAGTTCCCCATATGGGGTCAATCATAGAACATCACTCCACAAGACATATCCCAATAGATCTACTAAGAGTTTTAAATCGAGTAGCATCTAAGGGTTTAGTAAATAAGTCCGCAAGTTGATCATTAGTACCTACATGTTCAAGTACTATGCATTTATTTTCAACAAGCTCTCTAATGAAGTGATGGCGGATGTCAATATGCTTAGTTCTAGAATGTTGAACCGGATTCTTGGAAATATTAATAGCACTCATGTTATCACAAAAGAGAGTGAGAGTACCTTGGTTGAATCCGTAGTCTACTAGCATTTGCTCCCATAAGTTGTGTGCATCCACTCCCCGCGGCTATGTACTCGGCCTCGGCCGTGGACAAGGAAATCGAGTTTTGCTTCTTGCAAAACCAAGACACCAAGTTGTTGCCTAGAAAGAAGCAACCGCCCGATGTGCTCTTCCTATCATCACAATTTCCTGCCCAATCCGCATCACTAAAGCCTACAAGACTAGCATTAGTGTCAAAAGAGTACCAAATCCCATAGTTGGATGTCCCATTCACATAGCGAATGATCCTCTTCACGAAGAGAGGTGGGACTCCTTAGGATCCGCTTGGTACCTAGCACACACACCCACACTAAAAGATATATCGGGCCTACTTGCGGTCAAATAAAGCAAGCTACCTATCATGCCACGATATAGAGTTTGTTCCACACTTTTACCACTAGCATCCTTGCTTAGCTTCAAAGTGGTACTCATGGGTGTATCACAATGTTTGGCTTTCTCTAAACCAAACTTCTTCACTAGGTTCTTAGCATATTTGGCTTGGGTTATGAAAATCCCATCATGCATTTGCCTAATTTGCAAACCTAGGAAGTAACTAAGCTCACCAACAAGACTCATCTCAAATTCAAGAGACATGACATCAACAAATTGTTGGACTTTGGTGTTGTTGGTGGAGCCAAAAACTATATCATCAACATATATTTGAGCTATGAAAAGCTCATCATTGTCTCTCTTGATGAATAGTGTCTTGTCAACACTACCTCTTGTGTAGTTGTTGTCAACAAGAAATTGAGTGAGGCGCTCATACCAAGCCCTCGGTGCTTGTTTCAACCCATAAAGTGCCTTCTTGAGGCGATAGACATGATTGGGGTGGTGTGCATCCACAAACCCCTTAGGTTGTTCAACAAACACTTCCTCTTGCAAGAAGCCATTGAGGAAGGCACTCTTGACGTCCATTTGGTGCAATTTGAACTTGTGCACACAAGAGATGGACAAGAGAAGCCTAATGGACTCTAAGCGGGCAACGGGAGCAAAAGTCTCCTCAAAGTCGATACCCTCAATTTGAGAGTACCCTTGTGCTACAAGTCTAGCCTTGTTCCGCACTATGTTGCCATCCTCATCGGATTTGTTCCTAAATATCCATTTGGTGCCTATGACATTAGTGGTCTTAGGCCTAGGAACTAGAGTCCAAACCTCATTCCTTTCGAATTGGTTTAGCTCTTCTTGCATGGCAAGAACCCAAAATTCATCATTTAAGGCTTCTTCAACCTTTTTGGGTTCAATTTGAGAGGTGTAACATGTATAGCTAATAAGATTAGCAAGTTGGCGTCTAGTCCTAACACCCTCATTTACCTCTCCAATGATATCTTCTTTATCATGGAGTTTCCTAACCCATGGAGCGGGTTCTTTAGAGTCCAAGAGAGGAACTCTATCAATAGGTTGTGTGCCATCATTGTTGACATTAGATGTCCCAACATTAGGCGACACCACAACCTCTCCAAAGGAGAACATCACTAAAAATAACCTCCTCCTCATGATCATTAGACTTGAGCCTAGTATCATCAAATACGACATTGGATGATTCCATAACACTTAGAGTCTTTAAATTGAAAACTCTATAGGCTCTACTATTTAAGGCATAGCCAATAAAAATACCCTCATCACTCTTAGCATCAATTGCCAAGTTGATCACGGTCATTCAAAATGTAGCATTTGCTTCCAAAAGTGTGGAAGTAGCTAACATTTGGCCTCTTGCCTTTCCATAACTCATAGGAGGTGTTTCTAGTACCGGGCCTTAGGAACACTCTATTTCCTATATAGCAAGCCGTGTTGATGGCTTCGGCCCATAGGTTCCTAGGGACATTGTTGCTAAGCAACATCACCGGGCCATCTCTTGGAGGACCCTATTCTTCCTCTCAACAACTCCATTTTGTTGAGGTGTCCTAGGAGCAGAAAATTCATGGGAGATGCCTAAACCATTACAAAAGGTTTCAAAGGTGGCATTCTCAAATTCTCTCCCATGGTCACTTCTAATCCGTTTAATGCTTTTAATATTAGAGTTCATTTCATTTTGAATTTTATTACAAAGCATTTTAAACTTATCAAAAGTTTCGGATTTTTCTCTAAGAAAATATGTCCATGTGAACCTAGAGAAATCATCAACACAAACAAAAATGTATCTCTTTCCACCCAAACTTTCGGTTTGCATGGGACCCATGAGGTCCATGTGGAGAAGCTCAAGTGGCTCCTTGGTGGTGAGATACTTACCCTTTTTGTGCATGCTTTTGGTTTGCTTTCAA